>BPVZ01000025.1:1572682-1583008 GCA_020521535.1 Rubroshorea leprosula | reverse complement strand
AATTTTAATTTTTAAATATAAAATAAAATTAAATACTATAAAAGAAGAGTTATGCATATCAATACTTATTATTAAAAAAAGATAAAGTCGTAACTTATATTTAAAAAATAAAATTTCAATTCAAAATTCAAAAATTTAATTAGTTTTCAAATCTAAATATTAATTTATTTTATTTTAATTGTACAATGAAAGACAATCATCTCTTATCTTTTATGTCATTTCACTCACATATCACGCGAATCGAACTCAGGATCTTTTACTTTTAACGGAAGGAGATGAGTACTAAGTTGTTTAGGTTGTTGGTTAAATATTAATATTTAATAAAATACAATTTTTAATTTTTAATTAAATTTTAATTAAATAAGATGACATAATTTAAAATTAAAACTTCGATTTTTAAAAAAATTAGAATTGATATGCACTTTCTCATAAAAGAATTACTTTATATTATTTATTAGTAGATTATTAGAATTAATATTAATATAATAATTTTTTATTAAATTATTAATTAATATTAAATTTTTTAAAAAATAAAAAATATATTAAAAATTTTAAATTTTAAATTTTAAAAAAATTGAGTTCATCAAACTTAACCCAAAACTAGTATGGGGAAGTCATAACTTTAATTTTTTCTAATCTCAAATTTAAAATAACTTAATATAATAATAAATTCAAAATTTCGAGGGGATTCTATCCAAACTTACTATTGGATCTATTCTCCACGTATGGCTGAAACACCAGTCCAAAATCCAGTAAACCCATTTACTTTCAAAACCCATTTTCATCCCACTTTGTCGTAGGCCTTATTCAAGCGAGCCCCATCTCTCCGTCCAACATTCCCCTTTCTATACTGTACGGCGCCAAGGCGGAAGGCCACATGAGCTACCAAACTGGAAGTTGGGCCCAGGCCCATCTCACATTTTATGCAAAATTGTAATTGTAACTTCAGCCAGGCCCACTCTCCACCATCCGCGTGAACTCAACTGGCATCCCACGCGCACGCCTGAATTCGACTGGCATCCGAAGTTAAAGCCCAGTGATCTATAAATATACCCCCAGACCACTGCAACTGCATCCGGTTCTTTTCGGCTTGGTCTTTCAAATCCATTCTGGACACCTTCGCCATACACATTCTTTTCTTCTCTTCTCAATGCCTTTCTTCTTCTCCTCTTCCATCATCAACCATTGCCGTTTCTTCAACACAGGTTGGAGAATTGAGAGAGCCTCCACTACTTCGGGTTTTCAGGGGTTCTTTTTTGAGGACAAAGAAAGAGTCATCAAGACCATGGAACGAGTAACCTCCTTTGGGTTCAACAAAGACGTTGAACGAATGGAAAACCCACTTGATTCTTCTGTCAAGGAAGACGAGATGGGAACAGGACGACAATCTCTCGATGTCCTTGTTTCTGCATTCCCTTCCCTAGGACCAGGACTAAACAAATCTGACTTGTTCGAGTTTCTGGGTGTCACCGAGGAGGACATAGATAACCTGCTTTACTTTATTGAGAGAGTTCGTCAGGAAGCCATGAATAAACCGGGAGAATTTGTCAATGGTAGTCACCCGTTTACTCAATTCCCTTGGTTCAAGAAATCTGTTGACTTGATGGGTCTTAATATGATGGATGTTAATGGCGGTCTTACCCTAGTTGATTGCTTTAAGGAGGTCACTCGGGAATTCATGAAGAAAATGAAACTGTGTTCTGTCTACTACCCATCTGTTCCAGCATTCCCAGTTCTGGGTTTGTCCATTCCCAAGAAACAGAGGTCTAACGGAAGGAAAAAGAAACAATGTTCTACCAGTTGCCCTGTTCCGCCCTTCCCAGTTTTGCTTCTTTCCGTGCCCAAGAAACAGAGATCTAACAGAGGGAAACCCCTGATAGCCACTATCGGCACTGGTTTTCTTAGCAAATTTGGAGCCCCTGTTCTTAAAGATTTTGAAACGAGATTCTCAGATGCTGAACCAAGAGAATGTAGGAGGAACAAAAGTCAGAAACGCTACCGTGAGAGTGAAGAAAGTGAAGAGGAAAAGCTGAATAAACCGAAAAGGCAGAAGGATGGAAAGAACCAGAATAACAAAGTAATGGCACAACTTGCTGAATGGGGTTTGGTGCCTCCACCAAACATGCCAACTGAATTCAAGAATTTGATTGAAGAGATGGGTGGTTCTGAAGAAAAGTTGCTGATACAGAAGATCATATTCAAAACAGACCTTAGCAAGTCTCACAACCGTTTGCAAATTCCCGAGAATCAGTTGATGGCAGATTTTCTTACAGTGGAAGAAGAAAGGAAGCTGGATGAGAAAGGGCTGAATGTTTCTCTGATAGAACCATGTCTGAAGAAATCAGAAATCCACCTGACGAAGTGGAATATGAAAAATTCCAGAGTATTTGTGTTTAATGAGCAGTGGAATTCAGTGGTAGATGGAAATCAGAGCACTCTGAAGAAGAATGCAGTGATGCAGATTTGGTCATTCCGGACAGCCCCTGAATCAAAGCTCTGTTTTGCCATGGTCAAGGTCAAAGATGGAGATGATTATTAAGGTCAGCTTACATATGCTTGGAAATAGGAAATTTTTTGGTAATTTTTATTATTAGAAGAGTCAGTTATGGCAACCCTTTACGTGGTTAAGGTCAGATTATTTGGAGGGAAACTTTTTTTTTTTTTTTTTTTTGCATTTTTTTAACATTTTTTTTGGTCTTGAGATGTGACCTGTAACATGTTCAGAGTAAACTTTTTGAAGTGGGCAACGTTAGTTTTTTCCTTTTCAGCTTCATAGTTGTCAAAATTCTATCCCTCAACTTAAACAGCTAACATAAGTAATGATGAGATCATATCATCTGTTTTTAACCTTGTACCCTCCCTCCCTTACAAAGTGCAAAAATTTGATCTTGAATGTTTGTCACAATTCTACATGGTTGACACTTCTATAATGTTTTGAAAAGATTAAAAGGTGGGAATCATTTATCTAAAACTTATTCTTTACATTCATCAGAAAAAAACATACAATCAGACAGTAACCTAGAACAGAATCTGGCTTTTCTCACAACAAATACTTTACAGAAAACATTGCGAATGACCAGAATGCATCATAAATTTTTACTTCTTCTCATCATTGTGCGAATGGCCAGAATGCATCAGAAATACCTGCAAGCATATAACATTGATTAATAAGAAACTCAAAATAAGAATAAGCTAGCCAAATATAATAAAATCAGACCACATTAGGACCAGCAAAGGCTAAGCCTGCCTCATTACAGGCAACTGCAGTAATCATCATGTGAGAACCATCAAGGGAGTGAACAAAATTAGGTGGAAAAGCCGTCCTCTGTCTCTTGACCATGATCTAAGATAAAAATAAAATGATTAGTCCAGATTTGGGCCCAAGATTAATAAGCATAAACTGCAAAACCAAGAAAGGTAGCATTACCTTTCCAGTTTCACGTTGCAGTGTTAAAAACTGAAGGGAAGTTTTGATCAGCATCCACTTTAACAAAAGAAGCTAAATCATCAGTATGGGCCTTAATTTTTGGCCACATGGTTAAGAAGATAATGGTTTTATGTTTGTAAAATAAATAACTCTCACAAGATGCCTTCCTAATTGCTGGTATGGTTGCACGACAGGAAGTCCAAGTGGAGTTGTCCACCTAACTGGCTCAGTTTCAGATGCAATGATCTGTTTGGATTTCAAGTTTAATGTTATCTAATGAACTACATATAGTAAACTGGAATGAGGATGTAATAATGGGAAGCAAAATTTGTGGTCCACCCCTTGTTTCCTTCCACAGTCCACCTCTGAGCTTGTATTTATTCAACTGAATTTAGAGTCGCAATATGTCTCCTGGGGCACTACAACTCTACAAGGCTAGTTGATGTGGCTAGTCATTTTCCATAAACTTTTCTTTCTCCTCCAAATATTTGGTAAAATTGTCCAATCTCATTGCCACTTGCCACAGCTTGTAAAGTTTTCCACATTTAAACCAGAAACATCATGAAATTTTTGCTTTTCCATTTTTCTACACTTTTAGGGTGTTTTGTGCTCAAATACAGAGAGTTTTGGTGTTATAGTTCATATCCATTTGCAATAAAGACAGCATTACATATATTTCCTCAGTTTTTTGGTGTGATCCATCACCCGCAACAAACACATGAAGTTCACCCCCAATTTGAATCCAACTACATCCAGGGTTCTTCCTTAGGCCCTTATCTTTCATCACATCCCTTATTCTTGACACTTCATCCCATTTTCCTGCAGTGGCATATGCATTTGAAACTGCCACATAGTTTCCTGAATTATCTGGCTCAAGTTCTAGCAAATGTTTAGATAAGTGTTCCCCAAGTTCAATTTCATTTTGTTCTCTGCAAGCAGCAAGCAGTGATCCAATGATATGTGCGTCTGGTTCAAATGGCATTGTCAAAATAAGCCTAACAGCTTCATCCAAACTACCACACCGAGAAAGAAGAGTAACCACACATCCATAATGCTCCATGTTTGGCTTGAAATGATGTATAGAGACCATATCAGCAAAAACCTGCAGACCTTCACTTATCATCCCAGCATGGCTGCATGCAGATAGCACACTAGTAAAGGTTATGGCATCTGGTTTTGTGCTAGCCTCCCATAAACAATTGTAAAGAGAAAGTGCTTCTCTAGCTTGACCATGTAAAGCATGACTCGAGATCATTGCATTATAAGCAGGTAATTCCTTGTTTAAAATCATATCAAATGCCCTTCTTGCTTGATTTAAGTATCCACATTTAGCATACATCTCCACTAGAGAAGTTGCAACTGCAGTTTGTGAAGAAAGGCCATTTCTTGTGGCATATCCATGAATGGCTCTTCCATAATGTAAACACGTTACCTCTGTGCAAGCTGAGATTGCACTAGTGATGCAAATGGTATTTGCTCTTACCCCAGAATCTTGCATCTTTTGGAAAATATGAAGTGCCTCTTTGCCAAAACCATTTTGAGTTAGACCAGAGATTATTGTTGTCCAAGTTACAAGGTTGGGGAGGACAGCAAGGGATTGCATTTCTGAGAATATATCTTTAGCTTCATTAAACTGAAAATTCCTAATAAATCCTAAAATCAAAGAATTCCATGATATCACATTCGGTAGCACACTTTCTAACTGCATCCTGTAAAACAACTTCATGGCCTCACTGCTAAAACCAATCTCTGCATAAGCAGCCAGTATGGTATTCCATAATACAAGATCTTTTTTGGAGGTGGAATCAAATACTTGTCTGGCACTTTCAATTCTCCCACATTTTGCATACACGTCTACAATGCTACTAGCAACAACCACATCAGATTGAAAGTGGCTTCTAATACAATAACAGTGACATTCTTTACCTAGCTTTATATTCCTCGTGTTGGCGGCAGCAACCAGTATGGATGCTAAAGTTACACAGTCAAATCTCATGGTTTCTGATCTCATTAACCGGCAGATATATAGTGCCTTCTCAACCTGCCCGTACTCCACATAACTAGAAATCAGCAAATTCCATGTTACTACATCTCTTTCAAGCACTCTATTGAAAACCAGTTCTGCATCCTCAATCAAACCAACCTTTGAATAAAAATTTATAATAGAACTACCTAAAATATTATTAATCTCTAATCCACCTAAAATGGAAACGGCATGCCCTTGCTTTCCCTCTTCGATTGCACCTAAATTGGCCGAAGCTGATAAGAAGCTAGATATAGACACTTGCGTTGGCTCAATGCCTTCCACTAGCATATCATAGAACACCTCAAGTGCTTCCTCATTCATCCCATTTTGCATATAGCTTGCTATCATGGAATTCCACGCTATAACGTTTCTCTCCATCATTCCATCAAAAACCTTCCTTGCATCCTCCAAAAACCCACATTTCCCATACATATCTATCAAACTACTTGCTACATAGACACAGTCATGAAAACCCAACTTCACCACACACCCATGAACCCCTCTCCCAAATCCAATCCACTGCAAAGCACCAGAAGATTTTAATGCATTAGGCAACACAAAATTATCAGGCAGAAACCCTTTCTCTTGCATCTCGCAGAACCCCATTAAAGCCTCTTCACTAAACCCCATTCTGCACTTCAATCCAATGATTGCAGCCCAAGAGAACACATTTTTCACCCTTAATCTACTAAACAAACGATTAGCAACATCAAAAGCATTGCATTTTGCACTGAAAATAACCAGCTTTGTCTCAATATACTCATTCCTTGCGAAAAACTCACCCTTCTTTAGAATCTGAGCGTGAATTTGCTGACCTGTGAATAGATCTCCCTCGCATATGCACCCTTGAAGGAGTTCACCATATATTTCTGGTCCAATTCTTATGCCGTTCCATCCCATTTCAGTGAGCAAGTCAACAGCTTGTTCAAGTTTGCCATCTTTGCAAAGAGATGATATTTGGTGAAAGTAAGATTTGGATAAAGATCGTTGATTTCTAGCTTTTTCATTGAATTCTGTGAATTGGTTTGTTGTTGATACGATTCTCTTTGTGGGTTTTGTTGATTTGAAGCTAGAGAATTTTGGGGTTGGTATGACCGCAACAGGAAGAGAAGCCATGCATGAAGAGGAAGAAGAAGAGAACTGGACATGGTTCTCAGAGAAGGGTGTACGGGCATTTCTTATTGGAGATAATCCTTCCCATTTTTATGGATAAGATTCCATAAAAATTGGTGATAAAATTTGATAATTGGCCCCACCTCCCTTCCTGCCCCTCAAAGTTTTACAATAACAATCTTAAACGGTTTGATCCCAGACACTCTGGCCAAATTCCCTCCATCGGCATCCACCGGAAACATAGATCTCTGTGGCGGTCCACTCCCGCCTTATAACCTCAATATCCATTCTCCAGATCCGTACGTCCCCCTTCTCTATCCCCTCCATCGCCCATTGTTCCTCTTCTCTATCCCAGCAGTTGCAGAGGACTCTGCAAATGTCGCTGTAAAACCACCTGTAGTGCCATGTGCGATCGCAACAGAGGCGGGTACGTGGTTTTTACGGGTGTGTAGGCAGAGGCAGAGAGGAACAAACTGGTATACAGCTTCCATTCACAAGATTTATTGAGGACTTCTGCAGAAGTGCTGGGAAAGGATTCACTCCGACGGTAGCTTGTCTGTCATTACTGTTGGAAATTAATTCCTATTAGGCATTATCTCTATAAATATAGAAAGTTATTTATTTATTTTAGATTAGATAAAATTAATTAATTATTTTTTAAAAAAATATTATCTTATAAAACTTATTTAAAAGCTAAATTATTTTCAATTTAACGAGAGATTTAATTTTTCATTCAATCTTCTTCTTCTCGAAAACCCTTGATTTTTTAACAACTACAACTACAGTATGCTTTCAGGTAACTTTCTGTTTCCAATTTTCCGTTTTTATTACTACTGTTTTTTCAGTAACCATTATTGATTTTTCCTCGAATTCAGCAAGAAAGCTTAGTATGTTTTTTTCTGCTCTGGAAGTAGTTGCACTCAAGAAAAACGGAATAAATAAAATAGGGAATTTCTTCAACGAGCAATGCATTATTCATAAGATGTTTTTTTAAATACAAATGGAAACAATTCTACTTCCTTAGAGACTTTCGTTTTCCATTGCAACTCTGCCTTGAAGCTTTCTGTTCCTTGAATTTCCAAGCAGAAAGAGAAAGAATTGGTGCTCCTTTCCAGTTAATAGTTAGGGAGTCCCCATTCCTATAGCATGTGCAACAGTTCCCAGATGCAAGCTGCTTGGGAACCGGCTCTGCCTGATATAAAGACGATGATCCCAGCTCTGTTTCAACTAGTCCAAATTTAGTTAGACAGTTTCTCCAGTCATCTATATTCATGTCCCCGAACATCCTATTGTCATCCTCCTCTGCAACAAGATTTTTTATACCTCGACTGAAGTATGATGCTTCAAAAGCAAACCTGTTCTGATCACTCTGCTCCATACTGCTTCAAAGTTTTCCAACGGAGAACCATAAAAAGATAATGCTTCAGAAAAGCGTTCCATGAAAATGGGGCAACTCTGATTTGCCTCATATTCTGTTACCACCATAACACAAGGATTTAAGTTCTTAAGAACTCTTATTAGAGCTTCCAAGCAATCAGGCTGTCCTACTAAATGACTTAGAACCAACGGAGAGTAGATGGCTACAACTTCACCATCTTCTATCTCAAACATGTCTTCATTGATATCTTTTATTTGTGTCACCATAGCAGTTTTGAATGAGAAGGTTATATTTAAGGACTCAGCAAAACAGGCTAGCCTTTTACCTGTGTCGTCAATAATCTTTTCCTCTGTTGTCCCTGTGGCTGTCACTTTAAGAAGCTCCAGTGGAACTTCATTTTCAATGGCAAGAGCTTTCATTAGTGCTGTTCACTGTCCCCCAGTTCTAACTGCAAGGTCCATATAATTAACCTTTCTTGGGAATGCCAAATGTTCTACAATTGCTTGAATTCCTGCAAACACACTAACTTAAACAAAAGGAAGCATTTCATAACATTTAATTAAAGAGGGTTTCAAACACAAAGTGTTTTCATCAGACGGTAACAGCCTTGTTTTTGTGCTTTCTCTTATCTTTGATGTATTAGCTCTAGTTTCTCGATCGATCTTCTCTTAAAGAGCTTTGCTAAAGTAGTAAACCATTCTCTGAACTGAACTTCCATTTTTTGAAGACAAGAATTCACACAGTTTAAGGATTCTGCTTGCTTGGTCAAATTGGTGGTCGCTAACCTTCTCAGAAGAAGCTAATGGAAGAACTGCAAGCTCAACATTTTTGATCTCCTTATCTGAAAGACCAAAGCACACACCACGGAAGAAACCATTAAGCATAGAGATATCAACCGTGTCATGGAAAGAAAATCTGCTGACATGTGCTCTTGCTATTTTGATGATATCTACAGTTGATAATCGTTTAGTTTTATTCATGATTCAAGTATTTCAGAGTCTTCTTATAGTTTTTCACAAATGTATAGTAAAATTAAAATGAACACTCGATCACGTCAGGAATTTGTTGAATCTGACATTTCATATTCAGGGAATCCCCTGGTCTTCAAGACCTGCAAAGCATGATTCATTCATCAAATCCTTCCTTATCAAGGGGGGATATTAATGAACAGGATTATATAAGAGAGTTATACTCACCAAATTACACCCGTTTATGATGATAACCCCTTCACTCTCTTTGCAATTTCTGATTGCCTGGTGATGAAGCCTATTGCAACAGTTTAAGATAATGCAGGAGGCATTATATATAGATATAGGTAAAACTTAATATTAACCTCAGCCGACCATATAGACTGATCTAATAATAAGCCAAGCAGATAGGAAAGTGAGTTAGTCTAGACACAATCAGCAATCTCAGGATAACAAAATAAAACTGTATCTCCTAGGGGAATGAAGATTCCAACTTTGTACAGGATAAAGCCAAGAAAACGGCAAGAATATGTGGATTCAGTCATGTCATAACCTTTTTTTCTTCGTTCTTACCTGACAAAGGCGGATTGTGGAATCATAAATTGGTCAAGTTGTCTTTTATTTTATATTTAAAAAAAAAAAAAACCATAAATACAGAGAAAGAATGATCTTCTGAACTTTAATTTAGGCTCCCTTTTCTTCCCCAATCTAATAAACAGGTAAAAGCTTTTGGAAACTAAAGGATATCTTTCGTTTCAGTTTGAACTTTGAAACTTATCTCAATGGAGTCAGCATTTAACTCATAGAAATTGATTTAGCAGAAATCAAGCTTCATAAGTGTGAAACTAAACTAAATGAAGACAGCAATTTAGGAAATTCTAATTCATTTATCATAGGAAAAAGTAGCTAAAAAGTAAAAGCTAGGATCTTCTGAATGAACAGAACCAGAATATGGATCTGAGCTGCTTCTTCCAGCAGCAAATTACAATAATAGAAAGAGCTAAAGTGCAACTTAAGTAACTTTGCAACAGCAAAAGCTGGATCGATAACAACTTCAAGTAACTTGGAGTACCCATTCAGATCCATCCATTGAACTCCCATACAAAACACAAATCAAACATAGCAATCCATATCTGGAAGAGTATACAAAAAGCAAGGAAGCAAGCAAAGATCAATCGACATGACTGTAAAGCACATCTAAAGATAAATGCATGAGAAGAGCAGGGCAAAAACCAGCTTATAGTTCCAGTCTCTATTGTAGAAGTGCTAGTCCTGAGCCCAGAGAGTGTATTTCACAATGGTGGCCCACCCCATGTTTCCTCCTACAGTCCACTTAGCAGCTGATGTAGAACAGGAAGCAAAGGTGAGGATAGAACTTAGGAACAGAGGCAAGGATGAGAAGAAAATAACAGAA
>BPVZ01000025.1:1520378-1531892 GCA_020521535.1 Rubroshorea leprosula | reverse complement strand
CTTTAAAATATTTTGTTTTAAAATAATAAAATAAAAATAATTAAATTAATTTTGTAATATAAATTTGCGAGAGGCAAGGAATCCCTACAGCACCCATTTCTAGTGAGTGTCCGCCGGTGGGAATGGAAAGGCACCCTCTAGCCTTGCATGGCACATTTGCATGGGAAGGGCTCGAACACAAGCCTGGTGCCCATCCACCATTGTTAAAGGAAGCACCGATAGCTCTATCCAGTGGTTGGGGATGGACCTGATATTGTGAAACTGCTAAAGACGTATTTCTTTTATTATTATTGGGGTTTTCTTTGTTTTTCCCCCTTTTTTTTTTTTTTTGTTGATCTAGTATTTACAATTAATAAGACCCTTATGGGTTCTGAAAATCTATGAAGAAAAAGACTTAATAAGTGAAAAATGTATTAAAGACTTTAGCAGTGAACCTAATGTCCATTTTGCTTAACATGATTTCTTATGCTTTATTACTTTTTTACTTTTTTTTAAAGAAAATAACAATTGACCATTGGATAAATAATTAAGCCTTATCTTGCTGATGGGTTGTCTAGTGTAGTTTGTAGCTGTAAATTTAATGCAAAGAACTGTTGACACATTGAGACATAATTTAAGATTGGAATTTTGTATTACAATCCATAATTGTACTTTCTGTTGACACTAATGACAACAACAGGTCAAAAGAAGAACTATACGTCTTAAATATCATTTCTCCCAAAATTCCTGTCTTCATTGACACTCTAACTTCCCTTTTTTTCCAAATTCCCCCTTTTGCTTAGAGGCAGACGGAAGATATTCTAATTCCATTCTCCACTCTCTCTCTCTCCCATCCCACAAGATGCTACTTCCACTCTCTCTCGAATTATCTCTGAGTCAAACTCCTTAATAGCTTCTTGACAAGGAGATTTCATGAATTAATTCATAGATATCCCATCTCTCCTATAAAACATTTAGTCAAATAAAGTCTCATATCAATTTAGAGTTAAATAAAGATTAATTTCTTATTTCAAAATACAACTCAAATTCAGATATCAGTATTTAATATCATAAAAAAAACTACTTCTTTGTTAATTTTAATTTATATATTTTAATTAAAACCTTTCCTTAGAAAGAAATTCTCATTTTGTTAAGTAAAAGAACAGAGCTAGCAGAAGGAGAGCTTAAAGAAGAAACTTTATGGTTAAGATAAGCATGCAGCGCATCCAAAAAAAAAAAAAAAACAAAAAAACAAAATGCTGTCTACACCTATCATGCAATCATCGATCAATAATTTCTTGAGTTTGATGCTAAAGTTATAACGAATCTATCCTAAATGAATAATTAAGTAGAATTTAGTGGAACAATCAGTTTCTGATCTTCTACAACATCAATCACTCAGCAAAGATGATAATTCTCATATTAGCTTGAGAGAAACCTTACGATCCGTAAGTAACAATTCTTGCACTTTCCACAAAACTCAACAGAATATTTTCATAATAATGCGAACACAAAGTTAACTCCTTTTCTGCCTTCTTTATCATCTATATTCCAAGTTGAACGAGAACTTTGAATTCTGATGATTTTTTTTTCCGGGATTTCTTTGATGACAACGAATAGAAGATGTATGTTTTGTTATATAATTGGATCAAAGAATAGAATCTTAATGTTTCTTATCTTTGTCTTGAAACTTTCTTCATTATATTCCAAGTATCTAACCCTTCTCATACCGCACTACATTATCTACTTTTTGTATGTCGATTACATTTATTCCATGCATTTTATTATGGTATTAAAATGTAAGTACATACTTAAAGTTTAGGTAAGACTAAGTGATGGGACCCATTTCAGTATCAATCGTAATTAGGACATACCACATTCATACAATTTAACTAAATTTTAATCATTTAGAACTTTTTAAAAACAAAAATTATGTTTACTACTTCAATGATTCAATCTCTTTCTCATTTCATTTTAACTTTATAATAGCAATTACACAAGATTTCTTTAATTATTTCCATTTTTTTTTTATCTTCATTGCTTTATTTCTTTGAGGTTTAGTCATTCATTTTCCATTAATTGTTAAGCTTTCCATCATTTTTCCTTTTTAGTCCCAAGTTTTAGAATAGACCTAAGGGCATACTAAGCATTCTTTTTGTTATAGCCTCATATTGTGCACGATAGATAAACATTTTTCATATTTTTAATTTAAATTAAGTAAAGCACAAAGACATTCAATGAATGTTCTAGCTAGCTAGCCTTTCTCTTTTGAATAAACATAAATCATGTTACCAATCCAGCTCTTTCTTTACCATGTATCATGTATGGCTAGAAATGAAAAGAGAAGGAATGGTGGTCCTTGATGAGGCTTTTGATAGGGCAAGTAAGTAGTAAAAGCGTTGGATATATAGGCTATTTGCAAGATACACTTTTGGCCCATCAAAGCCATGTGATATTGCAATCTATATCATTCACATCAAAAGAATGCAAAATTTTAGACTTTTTTCTTTTTCTTTTTTTTTTTTTGTTATTTTTATTAACACAGTTTTAGCTTTTTCCAATTTATATATTAATCAACTCCTCAGTGAAATGTTTTTCTATCTCATCATCTTCTTACTCATGACATTTTCTTTACAAAAAAAGTATTTTACAGAACAAATTTTGCATTGAAAATGTAGTTTATCCTATAAATTTATTAAAATATCTTTAATTAAATAATATAAAAAATAATTTTATTAAGAGTATTTTAATAAATTTATAAGGCATATTACACTTTTAATATACAACCTAGACAATATTACATGAATTCCTTTTCCTTAAAATTTCATCTAATAAAAGATAGAAGGATAAACGAATGATTACACTAGGTAATAATTAAGCTAAGAATTAATGGCAAAAAATATTAGAGAAGAAAAATACGGTCCACAAATTAATCTTCTCCTTTTTAATTTTGATATTTAAGCAATTTTTATACCCCATGCATTTCGATTTTTGTACTTATTTTATTTAAGCTTTGTTTGAGCCTGCTCTTCTATATAGGTAGCTTTTTTTGTTTCTTATTATTTAAAAAATATATAAAATATTAATTAAAATTATAAAAAATATATAAACTTATAATTAAATTAGAGAATAGTATATGTCAGTTTTGATATCATAGAGTCCCAATTCAAAAACATCATCATCTGATGAATATTTTGAAAAAATAATTATTGAATTTAATAGTCTATTTATATAGATAATACATGTCAATTTTTAGTTTCTTAATGAAAAAATTATAATTATTATAACTTAAAAGTTAGTATGTAAAATCTACATAAACTGATCATTTAATCAAACAGTTAGTTTTTCCAAATATTTTTTGAAAAATTATATTTTTGAATTAGGACTCTTGACATACACTATTTTTATTAATTTACTTAATCATAATAAAAATACATTTTTAGATAATGTGGTATGTGAAAATGTATTTTGTACGGTCCTCCCAAATAACACCTTAATTTTATAATTGCAAGACATTTCTAGAGGACCACGGTCTTACTTAGAATTAATTAGTCCAATTATGAATAGGCCCTCCGAGCTCTAATACTTCGTACTCAAGTTTTAATATTCGGGTAGAATTGGTTTATAATTCGAATTTCACCGATTACTTATATATTTGTACTTGATCTATGGCCATTGATGTATTTCCATCACATAGGTTGGCCCATTTCTCCTATCCCCTATAACTGTCCTTGTTCAGAAAAAAAAAAAAGAAGGACGGTCCAATTATGAATGATCTAAAATAACCTTTAATGATCATGAGATTGCGAGAAAGATTAGGAATGTTTAGTCTTTCTATATCTTGTCTAGACGCTAAAATTAACTCATGGAGATAGTTTTCTAAAATAGAAATATTCTTTTTTTTTTTTCATTATGAGTTGCTACAATTTAGGTATTAAAATTATCAAAATATATTTTTAAAAATTTATTTAATAATGATATTTTAAAATTTTAATACTACAAACACTTATTTCTTATGTTTAAAGAGAGTGATTCAATTAATTAAGAATTTTAAATTTTAAATTCAAAACTTAATTCAAATGTAAAGAAGTTAAAAAAAAAATTTCTTTCTCATACAACTCGATACTTAAATTTAAAAAAACCGGTCAACCGGGCCTGTGGTCCAATTGGTTGGCCCCTAAACTTTAGGGTTTGGATGAGGCGGAGGTCAGGATTTCGAACTCTGCCATCGCCGTGAACTCCACTAACTTGCGACCTAATGGTCACGCGTCTCAAATGAGGGAGTGGAACGTTCACTTTCCTGGAAAAACTCCAGCTGCTAACAAACTAACTCTACTAACTTCGTAACCATCTACCTGGTAAAAAAAAAAAAAATTAAAAAAACCGGCCTGTTGCAAAAATCATTATATAAAATAATAAAAGGAAAATGATAAAGGGCGGGAATATTCGGGCCCAAAGTTGAGCCCAGACAAAAAGGATATTCAGGAAGGAGAGAAGGAACATTATGAAGACACGTGTCACCAGGAGAATCTCTCTCTTTTTTTTTTTTTTTGTCCTCCCATGGAATCTGCACAAAAGGTGTGGGTTGGAAGCTTGTACCCGAAGACTGATTTCAGACACAGACCACCAACCAACCCACCCTAAACGTATTTATTATTTTCATTTCCTAATAAAAATAAATAAAATTCATAAAACTATTGGCTCAAAAGAAAAGCCGAAGGGAATTCGATGCACTCTTCTTCCCCCTTTAGTCGCCTTTTACTTTCATGCAAAAGGCTTTTCACACATTTATCCCCCTCTTCACTTTTCTTTTCCCCCTACTTTCGAGTCGGATTTTATGACCATTCTACCTAGGTTATGTTTGATTACGAGTAATAATCATTTCTTGACGGGTTTAAATCTTGATTAGTGTCTTTATTTACATCCTAACCTTGTATTTTATATTAATGAAAAACAATTTAATTAATTATATTCGAAATCCGGATCGGGATTTCTAAGGATGTTCAAAACCTTAGAAAGAAAAAAAGGAAAAGAATGTTGGTTTTGCAATAAAAAATTAAGAGAGAATCTTCTTATCTTCCTAGCCACTTCATTAAAGGTTAAGTAGCAGAAGAAGATTCCCTGAGTGTTAGGGTCCTTTATCATTCTTTTAGGGAGGGGGATTTTGGCTTTTAAGCTTTGTGGGTTGTGTATGTTCCCTTAATTTAGAGTCGTAGAATTGGAACTAAGATATTCCTTCCTTAGAGGCAAATATTTTATTCTTTTATGTATGTGATGAATGTTGCATTTTAGATTAGATATTCTCTCTCTCTCTCTCTCTTTCTCTCTCTATGCGGCATTGCACTCAATTTTAGGGCAATTATGCTACTTTTGAAACCGAAAAGAAAGTTGCAATATGGATGGATTGATACTAAACACCATATGAATATGTGTCCTCTCTCTCTCTCTCTTTAAAAATATGGCTTAGTTTAAGAGTATATATTGTGTTGTATTGGTCTGTAATGTGGTTATAAAGTTTTTTAATTTTTAATTTTAAAATAGAAAATATTAATTAAAATTATTAAAAATATATAAAATTTTAATCGAAATTAATTATTTATAATAAAATTATATTTTTAAATAAGGTGCTTTTGGAAAGTGTTGTCTGTAGCCTATGTGTGATGCATGGTAAAAGAAATCAAAATGAACAGAAATAATGGTATCCCTTTTTGAGTCTTTTTCTATTATTTAATCAATCATGGTAGAATCATTTAATTCATTTTAATCTTAATGAAAAGGATATAATTACGTCGATCGATACCTTCAAATAATATATTTTCAAATAAAGAAGAAAATAATAAGATTGGACGTTAAGAAAGAAAAATAAAAATATACATGATTTGCCCAACCATTGTTTTTAGTACATGAGATATAAGTTATACAATTGAAAATAGTTCTTCTATTCCTTTAATTTCTTTTTATGCACCTTAAAATTTGATTTTAGGATCTTAAACTTAGAATTTTAAGTTTTTATTTAACCTACTTAAAACCTCCTTGGAGCATATAGCCAACCATTATTGTTGGAGATTCAGCTTTACAAAATATAAAAATAAGTCCAAAGAGCTAGATTTAAAAAAAATAAATAAATTATTGCAATTAGATTGTATCTACGTTATAGCATTCAAGTGTTAGTTTGGAAAACCAGTAGATCTACAGCAAGTAAACAGCAAGTAATTCACACTAGCACTACAAAATTTATATGACGAATTACATCTACATGATATATTCCTTGACTTGAGATTGAGGTTAAATATTATATATATAATAGTGCCTGTTGTAATAAAAAATAATAATGATGAAGAAACAATGAGGTTATGGATTCCTAATTACATTATAGTATGATATTAATTTGATTGATCATTCCTAATTTTGTTTTTATTCTATCAATCCCTATACAATTAATTGTTTTAATATAGAATTTCGAACAAATCTTAGAGAATTATACACGATTCGAATACAAGATCTCTATTTTATGAAGTAAAGTAAGCATTGTTAAGGAAGTTTTTGGGTTTAAAGCAGGGAGAAAGAATCACGGGTCTCGAGAATGCTATAACATTGGCATATATATATACGAAAAGGTAAACCCTAAAATAAGAAAGAACACAGAAATAAGAAGAATCATCTTTTGTGTTAGTGAATTTGAATTTCGTACAAAGACTAGTATAGACTCACCAAAAACCAGGCTCTAAGCACATGACCCCTAGCCTCCGCTGTCAGAATTCAGAAACTCCCTTTTGATTCTTTCTCCTCTCTCATTTTTTAGCTTTTTCTACCTTTGTTCTCTGCAAGAAGTTACCATCTCTGTTTCCTTTTTCTTTTCTCCTCTCTTTAATTCCCCTCCAAACCCCACTTTATTCCCTTGAACTCTCCCTAAAAAGAAGACGATCCTCCTTGTGTTCCCAAACATCTCCTCCCTTTTCCACTACTCTCCTCTCAATTTCTTAAAACTCAAACCTAGCTAGACACCATAGCACCTTTTGTTTTAGCATGAACATTGTTGATTCGAAGAACGGATAAATCTTTTGAGAATCAGTTTTCTTGATTACGTCTTGTTGTTCATACAACATTAATTAGTCATGGCTTCGCCTTCGGAACTAACCTTAGATTGCAAGCCATACAGCTATTCCATGCTGTTGAAATCCTTTGGTGATCATCAACAGACGGATCAAACACAGAAACTTGAAGAATTCCTCATTCATCTCGAAGAAGAACGCCTTAAGATTGATGCTTTCAAGCGTGAACTTCCCCTCTGCATGCAACTTCTCACCAATGGTACATCAAAATTTTGTTCATTGCATTTCTGAAATGTTCCAACTTTTCTACCTACTCTATTGATTTTTAGAAATTAGAGATGGCTTTTTTTTTTTTTTCCCCATGTTTGTTTGTCGTCCAATCTCTCTTTTGAATCCAAAGCAACCAAATATTCTACATTTTTCTAAAGAACTAAAGCCAATCTTTGGAAAAAGGATTCAAAATTCATTACTTTTTTTTTTTTATTGTTTTTCAGCGGTTGAGGCTTCACGACAGCAATTACAGGCTTACAGAGCAAATCAAGGACCAAGACCAATTCTTGAAGAATTCATACCTCTCAAGAATCCAAGCTCGGAAAATTCAGAAAAATCATCCCAGGCACTTTCCGATAAGGCAAATTGGATGACAAGTGCACAGCTATGGAGTCCAGCAGGCAATGAAACCAAACCACAACCGGTCACGACATCTCCAAAAGAAACTGATATTGGATTATTGAGTGTGAGTCCCAAACTGGCCCTGGATACCAAGCAGAGAAATGGAGGAGCTTTCCTTCCATTCTCCAAAGAACGGAACCCCTGTCCTGCCCCATCTTTACGGGGTCTTCCCGAGCTAGCACTTGCTTCAACAGATAAAGAAACGGAAGACAAAGAAAAGAAGTGCTCCGACAATGAACAAGACGGCCGGAGAGAGAATTCCAGTAAAGTTACCAATGGCCATATTGAAGGAAAAGGAACTGGGAATAATAACCAAACAGATGCCCAAGCAACAAACACAAACACTACAACAACCACTCAGCCACATAGGAAAGCAAGGCGGTGCTGGTCCCCGGACTTGCACCGGCGATTTGTTAGTGCTCTCCAGATGCTCGGTGGTTCCCAAGGTAAACTAATAAGAAAAAAAAAAACAAGCATAAGTACATACAACTGTATCATGAATTCTTGTAAACTGCTCCGTCCACCAGTATTTAGCAAATTCTTTCACACAAATTGATCTCAAATCTCTGATACTAAATTTTTTTTCTTACAATTGTTACAGTGGCAACCCCAAAACAGATTAGGGAGCTGATGAAGGTTGACGGTTTGACCAATGATGAAGTGAAAAGCCATTTGCAGGTATTTTCGTTGTCTTTTTTAACGCCGGAGAGAAGAAAGAAAGACCCTGTACCATATTCAAACCTGACAAAATAGTACTTTGGACAGTACTTCCTACAGATTTTTTGATGGTTCTTTTTGTGTGAAATTTGGACAGAAATATAGGCTTCACACAAGGCGGCCCAGCCCGAGCCCACAAGCAACCGGAGGCCAGGCGCCGCAGCTTGTTGTCTTAGGGTTAGGGTTAGGAGGCATCTGGGTCCCACCCGAGTATGCCACTGCAGCGGCAGCTGCACACACGGGGGCGCCTGCTCTATACGGGGCACACCATCCGGCAGCCACCCATGCAGCCACTCATTTCTGTGCATCGCCCGTGGCTCAAGACTTTTATACTGCTGCTGCCGCCGCCGCGGCAGTCACGACTCCACCACCTGTGCAGACACCCCAGTTGCACCATCACCACCCTCTCCACCACCAGCTTCACATGTATAAGGCGGCCCACGGTTCGCCTGAATCTGACATCAGGGGAGCGGTTGACAGGTCCGAGAGCATTGAAGATGGAAAGTCGGAGAGTAGCAGTTGGAAGGGTGAGAGCGGGGAGAACGGTGGTGGTGGAGAGAGAAAAGGGTTGGCGGCGTTGCGGGAAGACGGCGAGGAGAGCAACGGTAGCGAAATCACGCTCAAGTTCTAGTTAGGATTAGAGTTTAGGGTATTGTATATGTTAAAGATTATTCTAGATATGTTGAAATGTCGGAAAAAATTAATATGAAATATTTAAAGAGGGCAAAAAGGGCATAACGAAAAAGCTAGTGTTTGCTTTGTTCCACTTCTCTGGTTAGCAATGTCTTATTCGGAAAATTTGAAATTTGGATTATTTGTTTTTGGCGTTTTCTGGTGCTTCACAAAGACAGATTTGCCCCTCCTTTTTGGTAAAATTTCTGCTGTTACTGGCTTATTATTATTATTACTTTTGAGTATAATGCTTGCTCGATGAGTGTCCGAAACTGTTGAAGGAGAAAGTATATCTGTTATCCAATAATTTAAATTTTATAGTTTATTAATTTATTTTTTATTATTGAATATGAAAACTCACAATGTTTTTTGAGGTTAAATGTGTAAATTATTTCTTAAAATTATTATATTAAAATAAATCATTACTCAAAAAAATATTGATATAATTTGTCACTTTAAATATCTAGTTTCAAGAAATCAACCCAAGTTTAACCATTGTGGTTAAATTTTGTTAAAATACTATTTTTGAAATTTAATAAAAAGTTAATAGTAATTGTTAAATTGAAGCCATTTTTTTTAAAATAAAAATTTTAAGTGACAAATTACAAATTACGTCAATATTTTTTTTAAAACTCAACAATTTTAGAGGAGGAATAAGCATTTTTTGCCCTTTTTTTTTATGTCAAGGCATTACTTAGCCATAAGATAAGTGAAATATAATATATTTTTTGGCATGTTATATAATGAGTAATATAATAAAAGATAGTCTTCTTCTTTCCAAACTCCTCTCTCCTCCCATTTTAGAATTTGAACTTGAAATCTCTAATATAGAAATTCAAACTCTTAACTATTGAGTTATCTTGTAAAAACCATAAGATATAATATATGTTTAACCTAAGTTTAATCTATTATCTAATTAGTTGAGACTAAATATCTTGATATTTTTAATGTTCAAATGTTGCAATTTTCACTTTCATGTTATTATTATTGGTGTTGGATTTGTGTGAAAGAGGATTATGCAACATATACGTTTGAAATTTTTTTTTTGTAATATTTTAATTTTAATTCATTTATACATAAAAAGTTTTTTTCAAACTTATTTTAAAACAACTTTTAAAATTAATTTTTGAATTTCCATCCTCCAACATTTTAAATTTTAAGATAAAAATTTACTTTTAGAACAAATGCCTTTTAAATTTTGCTAACCACCCTCTAAGCAATATTCTACTTTAAACATTGAGGCAAGACCATTTTTAGTGCATATATATACTAGAGAGTCCAAATCTTTCTTGGCACGGATGGTTTATTATAGAGATTAAATTAAGTTATATTTAGTATAGTTGTAATTTTTAATTTTTAGTTTTAATTTTTATAAATTTTACAATTTTAATAAAAGAACTCACTCATTTTAATGTGTTTTTACAATATATTATCATGATTATTTAATAAATAATAACAAAACTAGTTTTAATATTATTAAACAAATTTATACTTTTTGTTATCAATGTTAAAACTTATTTTAAACAAATTGTTAATTTTTTATTTTTAGTTTTGATATTTAATAATTGTAAAATTTATGAAAACTAAAATTAAAAACTAACAAAAATTACAACCATGCTAAACATATCCTTAATAGATGATAAATTTATAAACTTATTTATCCATACATATTAATAGTAGCATTTGTTATCTAAATCTATAAGTATTTATTTAAAAAACAAAGGCATGTTTTTTTAACTTGAATCGTTTGCTTTAGTACATAAAAGAAAAAAAATTCATGTTTTCCTTTTTTAGACTTATTTTAAGCTGAAAAGTTTGGGGGTTTAAAAGTTAAAAAATCAAAAAAAAAAAAGAGAAAAGAAACATATCCAACTATGGTCTTAGATTGTGTTTGGTTGAAGCCTTTCCTAACAGAAGAATATGGAGAAGTCAAGCAAAAATTGCTATTGGCTTGACTCGAATTTTTTTTTTTTTAAACAAAAAAGAATCTTAGGTAAAAAGAGTATAGCCAGTTAGATAGAAGTACAATCGTTTATTTGTCTTGAAAACTCCTTTCAAAAAACACAAAAGAAGGGAATTAGAATATATAACTGGCAACCAAGGTTATCAATATTGTTTTGTGTTGGTTCTAAGTTTAATTCGAAATGGTATAAGGTTAAATTTTGTTTTGATCAAATACTAGTCATTTTAATCTAATTTTGGTGTTGTTTGGTACATTGAAATCTTATGGGATAAGGTTTTTTTTTTTCTTTTTTTATCTAATTTCTTAAAAAAGAAAAACAATATACCACTTACCAAACGAAGTTGTAAAAATATGTTTGCCTTTTAAAAAAATACAATTATCAATGTACTATCTTTTTATCAACAAAATATCTCTATTTATTTTTTGGTATATCTAATAATGATAGATTATAAAAGAAGG
>BPVZ01000025.1:1495643-1515957 GCA_020521535.1 Rubroshorea leprosula | reverse complement strand
CAATTTTTAACTAGAATCTACAGCCAACACCTGATGCACATCAATTAAGAACATAAAGCATATAACAGTCACATAAGTTTGAAATTCATGGAATATACTACTTGCTTAAGGAGTTAATGCTACACTTAGATATTTTGAAGCTATCTACAGCCTTGCATGGCACCCTTAGAGGACATGGCATCTTTGCAGTTAAAAAAAAAACTTCTGGATAATATCATGCAAAACCATTTGCCAGCGTACTATTCTTTATGTCAACATCATCACCACTCTCTAGCATGGTCGACTCAACCAGTGACTGCAAGGAAATGGGTTGGGGTCAGAATTGCATATGCCATTTGTCCTTACAAAATAATTAGAGAAGACCTTTGTATTGTTCAAAATCTTAATATGGATGGTCATTGAGTTCAGATATTTCTGCAGAGCAAGTTCCTGATAATACATGAGCAGGAGCATCACTCCTGATAATACATGAGCAGTAGCGTTACTCCTATATGGTCATATGCCCTGTTGTCTCAAAAACTCATCTTAACTGTTAACGTAAGGTTAGCAACCTGATAAGTTTGAAAACCTTTAAAAGGAATTTGCACAAGTACGTTTAAAGATAATGGAATACATAATATGCTTCTATCAAATAGGAATCACTAACTGACTGGGATTATTTTTAAAATTTTGTTGTATCTGTTATTGGATGAGGCATGTCAAACAGGTCAACATGCCAGTACCTAGCTGCTAAATTCTGTCCCAAAGCCATGGCAGTAAAACACCAAAAACTTAACCGGTTGTGAAATGCAATCAACTTTCAAGTATTTTTAAATTATCAAAATTTTCTAAAACTTCTGAAGTTGAACTAATTTGTACAACAGAGACAACAGAGTCAACAGAGTTTGATTTCCCATGTAAAATGAAATTAGTATTCTATTTGCGTTGGATAATTCCCTACCATATCACAATTTTCAACAATAACTAGTCTTGGCATTCTTGCAACTTTGATATCAAGTTTTCTCTCCTGATCCTTATCCTAAATAAAAATTTAATGATAGTTTTAAAATTTTCCTATACTCTCTTAATAAAAAAATTCTTGTGATGCCATATGATCTCAAATCCCAGGAGCAATATGCTAGGCCAACAAAAGTAAGAACAAAAATCCATAAGCTATCTTTTACCAAAAGTATGGAGGTCTCTAAAGTTAAGTATGTAAACAGAAAATAAATCTAATCACAAAACACAGCATAAACAAGTTCATATTTCAAAACAGATAGAAAAATATTGATAAAAGCATTGAATATCCAGTTCAAAGAATAGATTGGTAGAAATATTCAGGAGATATTAAATACAAAAATGAAAAAAAAAAAAAAAAATCCCTGCTTGATGAAAAAGATAAAAAATAACAAATTCAACTGGGATGCTTGATGCCAAGGTAATTGCAAGCCACATACCATGTCAATAATGTAGACATGGCAAACAAGTTTTAGACTATATGATTCATAATTGACATATTTCAAGTGTCATCAAATATAGACTTATATTTGGGTAAGAGACAGTTCTTTAAAACCTTAACACAGGGCACACAAAAATGATAATTCAAGAGGTGCAAAGACACCAAAATTATAAAATGAAATAAGCTAACCTCAAGTTCTAATTCGCTGCTTTTAAGTCTTTCCCTGTAATCCTTCACTTGCAAGAAGCATTTATGCAACTGCAGGTCATATCATGTAAAGTAAGCATTTAAAAAAACCAAAATTTGGTTTAGTAAATCAATAGTAAACAGGTTGCTCAAGAAATTACCTTGGTTAACTGCATCTTTCGTTTTGAAGAGAACTTCTTTGCTGTAACCAATGCATCTTCCAATGTCTTGCATAAACATCAAACTTTTAGCAGCAAAACAACATGGATTAAATAATCCAAACCCCATCTAATTCAATAAAACAAAATATACCTTAGCTTTCTTCTGTAAATCCAAAACAAGTTTTTGTCTCTCTTCCAACCTTCCTTCCATTTGTGAAATCTGATAAAGGCAGTAAACTTTAATTTTTTTCATTTTTCTAAAAGTACTTTGGCATGCAAATGATAAATACATACAAGGATGAGGCAATGAGCAGTAAAATTCAAGGTATAAAGACCGATTTTTACACTTTTATCTAATTACTCTTGAAGGTGAATTTTCACTCCAGTATTTTTTATAAGTAATGCAAGTGTCACACATGTTCACATCCACAGTCTGACAGACTAAGAGTATATTTCTCGGTAAAAATGCATGAAAATGTGCAGCAATCCTTATATAAGTATATTGACTTCAGATATCATGAAGAAAATGTAGTGGCCTTGCCATGTTAATTTAGATTTTAAAAAATAGTTGAGACCTCTTTTCTGAGTTCTTCCCGCCCCTGAATTGATCTATCCAGCTCTTTTTTCACCTGTTAACATAACATCTTAATAAACCACAAGGTAAATGAAATTCCACAAGTGTATGCATCAGAAACTAAACAAAACTGAAGTCACCTGATCATAGTTATCAGTTGAATCAGATGAAAGCCCTGGACTATTTTGGTCATTTGGTATAGAACTGCTAAATTAAAAATAAATGCAAACCAAAAGAAAATGAATCAAAATCATGTTTAAAATGGGAAGTTAAGAAGTTAACACCAGAGTACGGCTGATGTCAAAAGAATCCACCATTATGGATTAATACATGTTTAAAATGGGAAGTTAAGAACAAGCTACTGAAATGCCAATGGGAAAGTAACGGAATCAAAATCAAAACACCAATAAAATTCATAATTTGACAGATATTGTAAAGAAGACTAGTAAGTACTCAGCAATCAGCATCTGGCACTTAAATGTGAAAACAAATTGAAAGAAATAGAAAATTTACTTCTTACCCATTCCATCTCTTAAGTTGATCTTTGTCCTCACCATTACTTCTATCATAACCATCACTTCCATCAATTATCCCATCTCGATCCAAACTCAGCTCTCGATCCCTTTCTGCCACTCTATAATGATCCCTGCCCTCTCCTTGCACATTATCCTCCATGTCTCTGTCTTGATCTCTATCAAAGAAAGACCCCCTTGCTCTATCACGATTGTGATATCCATATACTCTTTCTCTACTTGCATCATGGTCCCCAGACAGATCATGCTCTCCGAATCTATCTCCATAATGATAACTACCATGATCACGATTTCTTTCTCTCTCTCGACCTTTATCCCATCCAGTTTGCCGATGGCGGTCCCGACTGAAATGTGATCTACCACCCCTAGTTGTCACTTCATTCACTTTCACAACTTGCCCATTTATAGCCTATTTACAAGCTTCACAAATGTCAAATTTCTAAAAGTGCCAAACAGAACAAAACTTAAAAATACACTCTAGAAATGATCAAGTACCACATACCCTGCCATTCATGTCACTGATGGCATCAACTGCTGAGCGAGGATTTGTAAAAGTAACAAAGCCATAGCATTTTCCACCAGGAGGATGCTCATTAATAATCTGCAGGGCACATGCATAAACAAGCTCCATTATCTAGAATTCTCCAAGTAAGATAACATTATTCATCATAACTGAAGAACCTAACAAAAGTAATACCTGCTAGAATGATGGTGCTTGATATAGTGGAAGAGAGAGAGAGAGAGAGGAAGGCAAAACTTAGTTAATCTATCAGTGGAAACAAGGGGCAACCAAATGTCAGGCAGTAACATTCTCATGCCTGGTTTACCAAATGGTTTACATATCCCTTGAAACACAGAATCAGTTCATTATTTTTAAAATAGACGAATCCAACCCCCAAATTATCCAATACTCGAAACACATACAGGTGTCTAAGAATAACTAGTGCCCTTTTACAGTCAATATCTAGGGAGAATTTGTTGCAGACCCGTGCTTTCTCATCCTCTAAAGTCTAAACATACTAACCCAGAAACGAAGTTCTGAAAACCAATTGGAATAATCAACATACAAAAATGCCACGGTTCATGAGTCATTTGCAATATTATCCTCCCCTAAAATTCCATCTGTTGAATTTTCAGCTAGGTCTAGAATTAGAGGAAAATCATTTCCATGCAACTAAAATTATTACAGATTCCCACACAGCTTTGTAAAATTAATTAAACAGAACAGTCCCAAAATTGACGATGAGGCATAAATTGGGAATCAAGCCCTAAATTCAGGCAATAAAGACAAGAAACCCCAAATACATCGAGAAAGAAGCGAAAAAATAACGATGAGCAAACTAAACTGATATGCAATGGCGTCAGCGTAAACTAAAGGGAATACCTTAACGGCGACAACGGAACCATAGATGCTGAAGACCCGGCGAAGGGTTTCTTCGGTGGCGTCGTACGGCAGCCCTCCGATGTACACCTTATTGTTGTCGTCAATCGTCATTTTCCGCTTCACACGCTGAAAGTTGAATTCAAGTAGTAGTGACAAACCCAAAAAATGTATTATTTCCCGAAAGGGTATACACAGAACAGAAGTACCATCCGTCATAGCATATGTACAACTCCAGAAGAACAGCAGTTAAAAATTCTCCTCCTTCAGTAACTAATTTAACCACTGTTGCAAAAAAGAAGAAGAAGAGGCCAATACTACTAAATTTAGTTCTTAATGTTTATCTTAAGTATAAGACCAAAAAAAAGAAAAAAAAAATTTTAACTTAAGTATCAGGTATTGTCTAAACATTTTTTTTTTTTTTTAAATCAGAAATGGTCTTTAACTTTTTAGTCGCTACTGTTAAGTCCCTCACAAAAATCCTAATTGAAATTTTGTGAGACCCACGTATATTTTTATAGTAATTTGTCTCCTTTTCCTTTCAACTTTCATTGCCCAGTTATCAATGAAACAAAATCTCGTTGGCCCAAATGTTTTTTTCGTTGGCTAAACTTACAATATAATATCTCATTGTATAAGTAGTTCTTTTTATTTAAGAGTCTATCTATAATATTACAAGCACCCATATATTTAATGTCATGTTAAATTTTATTAAATATCATATAATTTTATATTATATTATAAGTATAATATTATGGAGTGAAGTAAATTGAATTAGCTAATTTTGAGTATAAGGGTTTTTCAAAGAAACCCTTTCTACTGTACAATAATATGTGCTCAACCATGGCTTCTATTGAACAATGTGTGGGAAATTGATTTCTGTTAAGTTAGACTCCTATTTTGGTTCCTTAACTATTGTATGTACCTCCGATTTAGTCCCTTAACTCAATAAATCCTTGATTTGATCCTCATTGATTACCATTTTGACCCCAACTTATCCTTTTGTTAAAATTCAGCTTATGTGTTTCGTTATTTGATGTGAGAAAGATGACATGTAAAATTAATTTAACACGTAGGATGTACAACATGGCAAAAATAATGATATGACAAGAAAACACCTTAAAAAATTTCCTTTTCCTTTTATTTTTTTTTCTTCCTTTGTTTTTCCTTTTTGTTGGGTTTTTCCTCTTCCTTTCCTTTCTGCTACTGTAAACCCTAACACCTGAAACCACCTTCGATTTTCCTCACCAAATCAATTCATCTTCTTCCCCTTGATTTTCCTCACCTCTTTCTCTTCCAAATCTGGTTGTTCATCGCCCATTGCTTGTACCCCTAACAGATCCAAGATCACTGCAAATCAAATCTCAAAATCTACCCTAATCCATTGGAATATGGCTCTTTTATATAAGGGCAGCAAAAATGATTGTTAAAAGCTTCTTCAAGCGAATGAAGAAAGCATTAAATTAATACCCAAAAAATAAAATGATAACAAATAAGACTTTTTAAAGCTCTGTTTGTTTCTTTGGAAAATACAGGGAAAATGGGTACAAAAAGGAGACATGTGCAAAACCTAGGGGGAGAAGACAATGAAAGATTCAGTTGCAAAGAATGGTGAATCTGACGAAAACTCAAGCTAATACTCAAACCCAGATCTTCTTTATCAATCATCATGCTTTTCTCTCACCAAACAAGATTTAGGAAACAAAGTCTATTTCAAGATTTTAGATTTAAGAGGAAAAAAGGAGAAAAGTTGTTGGGTTCGAGTAGCACTGAGTTTGGTGGGTTCGAAAGAACCCAGTAGCAGGGTTCAGAAGAACCTAATAGCTTTGTTGGGTTCTTCCAAACCCAATAGCTGTTGGGTTTGAACCCAGTGAAGCTTTTGAACCTAGCGACTATTGGGTTCGAAGGAACCCAATAACGGTTGTTGGGTTCAATGGAACCCAGTGACTGCTAGGTTCAAAGTTCTTGGCTCTACTTCCTTACTTTGCCTTAGGGATCTCAAATAGTTGAGAAAAGTATAAGGCTTTGTAGGAGGCAAAGGAGAGGAAGAGGAAACAGAACCTAGATCTAGTGTTGGGGAAATGAGAGAGAAAATGTAAGGATTTAGATTTTAGAGGTTGAAAATAAGGGTAATATAGTCATTTTATTATGTTTAGAGATTATTTAGATAACTTTTTTTGCCAAGTCACATATTTTGCCACTTTATAAATGTCCTGTATTTTATTTATTAAAAAAACATGCCCATGTTGTTAGTTAACATGCCACGTCAACAAAAATTTAACGAAAGGACCAAGTTGGGGTAAAAATGGTAAATAATAGGCATCAAATATGGGATTAATTGAGTTGAAGGAGTAAATTGAGAGTTCATACAATAGTTGAAAGATTAAAATGGAGGTTTAACCTTTCTGTTATTGCTCTTGCTGTGTTTCACATGGGAGTTGGTTGGATTTGAGTACTTTGTGGATAGGCTTTTATTGAAGAATGTATGAGAAATTGCTTTCTTAGTGTTTTATAGAAAGTTTTATGCATGTGTTATATTGTAACCCTATACTTTAAGATGAATTTTTATTTTTAGTTTTTTGAGATACGTTGTTATAAAGTAGTATTTAGATGACAACATAATTTAAAATAAAAAAAATTGAGTTATAAAATTTATTATATTGTCTTTTATACATATTATATTGGTAAATTATTAAGTTATATAAGTAATAATAAACAAAATAAATAAAACTAAATCAGAGGCTTTGTATTAAAGTAGAAAAAAAAATTTGGAGTTGCCAAAATGACAAAAAAATAAAAAATATAAAAAAGAGGAAGGATTAGGGATCTAACAATTTTAGTAAAAAAACAGTTTTGGCTAGTTTTATTTATTTAAAGATTACCATAGGTCCCACAAAATTCCATTTAAACTTTATGTTAGGGACTTAATGGTAGCTATTAATCGTAAGATTGAATTTAGTGATTTCGAAAAGATTGGGGATCATTTTTGGTCCAAATAAAAGGTTGGGACAACTTCTAATTTTAGGATAAAGATTTGAGATTAAATTTGGTATTTATCCAAAAGAGAAAAAAGAAAGCCACTTAGGATTAGAGTTGACAAGATTCTCCACTGACCATCGACATTTCATTCACTTCTACATTCTCGTCTCCATGGTTGGTGGCTCCAATGTAATAAAATTTAATGATATTATTATTATAAAAACTTGTATTTTGATTCCTAAGAAAAAAAGAGAGTGAGAGAAACTTTTATGTTTAAATGCATAGAAGTAATTAAAGGGATTTTACATCATATCTTATTAAATTAGATGATGGGAATGGCAAGTTGTGACTGACTATGTACTATAACAATCTTTATTGATCACCTTAGAAATGCAAAGAAGGCATTGTTGAGTAATTCTGATGTCCATGTTAATCTTTTCAATGGTTTGGGATATAATATCCCAAGTTTAAGTCCACAATTCAAGCTCTAACGGACTTCCATAGTCATTTGAATGTTTGTAAGACTAACTTCTAGCTCATGAAGAATCCCTACAATAAGAGGAATCTCTCAACCATGAAACACAAAACAACTCTAATTACAGTATAGTTCACTATAGTTCATTTTTGTTCTTAAGGCAAGTTTGGCAAACAAGAAGGCTACCATGATTGGCAAAACCCTCAAATCCACCCTCAAAAAATATCGATAGGGATACATCCATCCCTAAAAAAAAAGCAAGGACAAATTACCCCTCCAAACCATAAATTAATACAAATCACCCATTTTTCAACGAAAAACGTCAAAATTTTGTTTGCCACGTCAGCATTTTTTAATAAAAAATGTTGAAAAAGGGATGATTTATATTGATTTATGATTTGGAGGGGCAATTTGTCCTTACTTTTTTTTAGGGATGGATATGTCCCTACCGATATTTTTTTAGGGTGGATTTGAGGGTTCTGCCACCATGATTTTGTTGTTGTGGCAATAGGTCTATACAATTCTCATGAGTTATAAACTAAATTCCCTTAAAGTAGCCCGATAGGTCGGACAATTTATTTGTCCAACAATATTAAATTTTTGGCCCACATAGTAGTAGTTAGTTTAATGCATACAACCCAACATGATGTGAATGAGGCAAAGGAGGTCGATATTCTAAAGGAGAAAGAACAAGAGAAACTCTTTTAACACGTACAACAATCAACAACATTGTATGTAAATTGTGTAATGGTTTTGGATATTTTGTTAGGAACTACCCTGAACTTAGAAATCATGCTCATTTTGCCAACTTTGTAACCAACATAAGAGTAAAAAAATAATAATAATGATTGGTGGATAGATTTTGAAGCCTCAAAGCATGTCACCCCTAATTTGGCAAACATAGCATTTCACTTAGAATATAATGAACTTGAACTATTCATTGGTGATGTATCATGTTTGACTATTTTACATGTGGGTCACATCAGACTCTTGTCCTAAAATGAACTATAAACCTTAAAAAATATTATGTGTCTCTAATGTTTCTAAATATTTAATTTTTTTCAAGTTATACCAAAATAATAATGCCATGATTGAATTTCATCTTGGTTATTTTTTATAAAAGTCACACTACAAAGGTAACACTTTTTCAAGGGCCTAATCAACATGACATATACTATCTTCACATTCAAGACCCAATTAAAGTGTGTCAAGTAGCATCAATTGATGAAAGAATGTCTATCATGGATTGACATGCCAAATTGGAACACCCTTTCTCTAAAATATTAAATAAAATTGTTAAGAGTATTAAGCTACATCTTTCTAATAAATCTAGGCCTTTCTTATGTGAGTTATATGTTTGTATATCAAAAGTCACAAGTTATCTTTGAAGAGTCTTCTTATTCAAACAATAAATTTTTAGAAATAATTTTTTCAAATATTTGGGGCCCAACTCTTCAATATTGAATGAGGGTTTCCTTTATTATATTATTTTTGTTGATTTATTTAGTTGTTATATTTAGTTGTTATATTTAGTTTATTAAGAGGAAATTTGACATGGATATTGCTTTCAAAAACTGCCACATTCTTGTTGGACATTCTTGTTGAAATCAATTTGTGACTAAAATTAACTTATTATTTTGATGGTAGAGTAGAATATTTTGCCTTACATGAGTGCTTTTAAAATCTTAGTATATCTTATTTTAGTACTCCTCATATACTATAATTAAATGGAATTAATGAACATAACTATAAAACATCATATTTTCGAAACTAATGTCACTTTTTTACAAGTTATTTTTCTTTAAAAAAAAATAGTCATATTTTTATTGTTGTTATTTACCTTATTAATTAACTTTCAACTGTTACCTCCTTCATTTCTCCCTTTGAGAAGTTATATCATATCAAACCTAATTATCTTAGACTCCAAGTTTTCCTAGCTAGATCATCATAGTGATTGCATAGGTTTCCATTGTGATAGTTGCACTTATATTTAGCAACATGGTAGTTTTGTCAAACAATTTGGTTATCAATTTGCAATATAAAAACACATATACAGTTACCATAATAAAAAACACAAGTTACATTTTGAAAGTCAAGAAATAAAAAATTATCATTATTATAAACAAGAAACATACAAAGAGGCTGTATATAATTTTAATTGCTTTGATCCAAAGAAATAGAGGCTGTTATTAGTTTGAAGGGAGAAACATAATCAAGTTTAAGAATTTCTTAAAAAATATAATTAGAATACTTAAAATCCATTTTTTTCTTTTCTTTTCCAATCTACTCAACTTTTTTAAGAAACAAACACACAATTAAAAAAAATAACAACAAAATTGATTAACACAAATTCATATATTTAAGAACAACACAAAATTAGTTAACACAAATTCATACTCTTTAAAGTCAAGCCCTATTTTTTCTTTTAAGAAGAATAAAGCATTAGAGAGTTACTGGGTATATATATTAACACCCATTAAGCCCTATTTGACACATTTTAAAATCTTGAGGCACAATAAACTGAACCAGACACTATTACTAGTAAGTTAAGATGGAAATAACCTATTAAAGCCTGCCATTAGCTTAAGAATTTTTTTGGGCCAAAGTTTATTGGTCTTAAAAAGTTTAAGTTCAAATTGTTAATAGTGGTTAATTATAACCATTATCTATTAATCACATTCACACTCTCATCATGGCGAGGCATTTATGGCATTGCAATCTTATCTAGTTAAAAGTTTGATGTGTTCATAAAGCATAATCACAATTACAATAAGGCTCATTAACCCATAAGTACAAAATCTACCTTAAGTGTTGTGAAGTTCACATTACTATTAGCTATGATGGTGAACATAGGCTTACACTTACAAGAGGTAATCTCTCTAGTACCAACTAAAATGACTTAAATTGAAGCCTGCAATTAGCTTAAAACCTTTTTGGGCCAAGGTCCACAAACTGTCAAAAACTTAAGCTCAAGTTGTTAATAATGATTAGTCATGATCTTTGCATACTAATCACATTCACATTTTAATCCTAATGTGGGATTTAAGGCATCACCAAAGTTCAATGAAGAAATAGGTATGAAAGTTTCTCAAATTGAAGGGTAGAACTCAAACCCTCCTTTTCTTTATTTTCCAAAAAAAAAAAAAAAAAGCAAAATCAAGACAAACAATCTAGCAATAGATAGATAGAAGTCAAGCCCACTTTTTCTTATCTCATGTTTTTTATTTTCTCTTCCTATCTAGTAGCCAAATTTTTTGGAGGAAAAAACATGAGAAAAAGAACAACATAGATAGAGATGGATGCAAAACTTTATCAAATTGAAAGGTTAAAATCAAACCCTCATTTTCTTTCTTTTCTTAAGAAACAAATGCTGACATAGACAATCTAGCAATAGATTTATACATTTAAGAAATACAAGTTAAACCCTATTTTTCTTTTCTCTCATACTAAGATAAGATTAAGAATAACAATCTTTTGAATAATCAAACAATAAACTTATAAAAAGGGAGCAAAAATGGAAAGGGAAAGAACCAATGAGAAATGAAGTTTTTTATCTGCTAATAAAGAGTTCCTATAACAACCAAGATTTGTATAATTTTCATTTAAGCCCTTAAAGGATTTAAAAGTGACAAAAGGAGAAGTTAAGTACTTAATTTTGTGAGGTCTTAAAGTGTGGGGACTAGTTAGAAATAATATATTTTTCAAATTAAAACCTAGAAGTCAGACATGGGATTCATTTTTAGGAATTGCCGCTCATTCCCTTAAATGGTTAAAGGTGAACTTTCTCCTACTAGGTGTTGTCGAATTTCTTCCAACAAGAACTACATAGTTCTAAGATTATATCATGAGATTAATCAAAATCTAGGTGAAGCCTAGGCATGCTCAAGATAATCTATATCTCAAGACTCTAGATTCTTAGTGGATTTCATAGATAGCATAGAATAATTGATGTTCATATTGACTTGATAACTTTCCGGTGACACTGTCGTCACTCCAGCAACTTTTTGGTGGTGAGTTTGGTGTCTATGGAACGTTCTTTAGTAGGTCTTTTATTTGGAAGTGGTGGCACCTCATTTGGTTGTGATGAAAGCATGAAAATGTTCATTTAAAGTGTGCTTAACCATTGATATATATGAAATTATGGGCTTAAGAGTTGTATTTTCCTACAAGCAACTTCATAAGTGTTTATTTTATTCATGTTGTGTAAATTTTTTATGATTGAAGGTTTGCTAATTAAATAAAGAGATGAAAATGATACAAATGCAAAAAGCTACAAAGATGAGGTTCCAAGGATCAAATTTAGAGGTTTAAAGGCTCAAGTGGGATTTTCTCCATTTTTTATTAAGGTGAAAAGTTGTGAAGTTGATGTGTTAATAAGGTGTTAGAACCTATTTTCAAGTTCCAACCCCTAACTAATGCATAAGGAAGGATAGTAGCAAGAGGGGTACCACACCCTATGATCAGGTTCCAACCCTTGGTCAGTTATGCACAAAAAATAGAAACATGCAAGGTTATGCACCCTAACTTGAGGTTCCAGCCCTTATTTGACAAGACTGTGTAGGAAAAAGGAAAAAAAAAATTAATTCCTCAAGGTTGCTGTGCTAGTTATCAAATACTCCAACTATTTCCAATATAAATAGGAGTCTTTAAAACTAGGTTTAATATCTAGAAAAGCCATTTCTAGGCATATATTTTCTTCTTTTCTACTAATAGAGGATTATGTCAAGGCACAGCTAAGCTTTCAACAAAGTTAAGGAGGATTTTAATTGAGGAATTTAACTTATTGTTTTATTTTAATTCCTTCATAGATTCTATTCTTTAATTTTTTTTTTGAGAGATTATTAATTATTTTTAGATTTGAAAACCCTAGAAATTATCTTCATCAAATTTTATATAAGATTAGTTGTGCTTTTTTTATGTGTAATTTGTTAGAGTATAGTTAATTGATAGATTATTTTACGTGTTGAACCTTTACTGTAATATTGTCAATTAGATATATTGTCTCCTTTGGATAGTTTGTAAGGATAGATCAATTTGTTTTTCATTAAAATTAATTTCTCTCAAAATAAATACATTATTTATTATTATTGATTTTCAAAGTTATATATTTTAATTGTTTGGTTGGGATGTGAAACATGCAATTAAGTAATAAATAGGAATCAAAATTTATAATAGTTGAACAAATCAATTAAGCGAACCATAAAGTATTTTCACCATAAGATTGTTTGCAATTCTCTATAATTGCATTTGTTATTTAAATATTTTTATCCTTAATTTTAGAAATTACTTTTTTAATTAAATTTTCATTATGATAACTCTTTTTGCTGGTTTAATATAGCTTCTCTGTGGATTTGACACCTACAATTACGTTATAACTACTTAGCTGGAGGGTATTAATTTTGAGGTGAGACATCAGGTTAAGTATTGAGTGAGATATTGATTTTTTTTTATTTTTCTGGAAATTCTAAAAATTGATTTGACAGTTTCAAGTGGCTAATTTTGAACCACTGGCGAAAAGCTTTCCAATGACATTTTCTAATGACAAAAGATTGGCTTCTATAATCTTTCATGCAGTGTTTAATGTTGTATAAATAATTTTCTTATATGATGTGTATATGAATAGAAAATGTATTTTTAAAATACCCTTGATAATTATAAAAATTTTAGAAAATACAAAATTTCCAGAATTTGAGATATCTTTAAATATGGTATTAGCTTTCAAAAATTCATAACTTATGTTTAATAATTATCCTCAAACCTTATATGGTGTTTTATAGTTTTCATATAATATTTTTATTGCTAGAATATTTCTAAAATAAATTTATTTCACATATGTTTTTCAGCTAACTTTTGTAAAATTACTTTTACAATTAGTTTGAGTTTCTTAACTCTTAAATATGATTCCAAAAATTGTGATTCAAAGTTCTTTTTGGATTTTATCTAAGATATGTGATTTTCTTTAAAATTCAATAATTAGTTAAAACTAAATGAGAATTGGTGCCACTTCCAAAGGCATTTTAGGGGTTGCCATAGTTGGATTCTTGGATTGTAACTAAGATTGTGGTTTCTCTTATTTAGGAGTGATTGTGAAATTTAACATAAGAATGTGGAGTGATTGTGGAGCAAGTGAGGTAAGTAGATCTATCCTCTGGCATTTTTTTTTTTTTACGTATTTTCATTTATTTTTTGGATAAAATCATTCATTTATTTTAAAATTATTTTATAATGAAAAGTATTTTATTATGGAATGAGAAGATTTGTAGGTCAAGTATGTGGTTTTGTAAAATGTTTTGAAATGAGATTATCACTCATTGTGGTTTTAAGAAATGTTTTGAGATAAGATTGTGGTTGTGTGGAAAATGATTATTTTCAATTGTTAATTATTGTTATTTATGAAACAATGTATAAGAGTTGGAATAGTTTGTATTTTGGATTGACTACATAGTTAACCTTTATCAAGGTTAAGTTGTTGGCATTGTGTTGGACACAAGATCAATTATAGATAATTGTACCATAATAGATTATTGAAGGGTAAACAATACGAACAACAAACTGTATTGAGTTATCAATCAACGAAAGTTTTGTGCTTAACCTTGAAGGTTTGAAAAGTTATGTTGTTTATGAGTTCTTAATATGTATTTAATTGGGGAAGTTTTATTTATTCATTTGTTATTACTTTTAGTTATTAAAGTTAAGCATATTTGATCTTGCTCATTGAGTATGCTACTTATTGGGCATGTGGAGTTCACGCTATTTTATTTACTACCTTTTAGATGCAAAGCATGGAGCATCAAGAATGCATGGGAAATTGAGAGGCACTTAGAAATAGTTTATATTATATATGTATATGCATAATTATGGATATTTGGAACATAAAAGATGTTTTATTTTGGAGTTATTTAAACTTTGCGGTGTTGGTTATGGAGTTGGAATTGAGTTATGGACTTTAAGTTATGGATTGTCTTCACAATTTTTCGCCATAAGTGAGATGTATAGTTTTTCTGAACTGTATACTTGGATTTTAGTAGCAAGTTTAGCCTCACATGCTTCTAGGTTGCACCGGTAGGCATGTGGCATTGCCACGTCACGATCCTCAAGTTGGGAGCGAAGTTTTCAAGTTTTGAATCTTTGTAATTAAACAAGCTCTTAGTTGATAAAAAACCTAATTACAATATTATTTCCTTACACTTGGTTCCTTTCTCTTTATATAGAGGTGTTCATTTGTTCTCCGTAAATTTTGGATAGTAACAAAACCATCTATGATGAGATTTTAAGCCATGGTGACTATAGTTGATTGATATGGTTAAATATGATTGGTTCATGAGATGATTGGTATGCCTAGCTCTTGCTTCCAACAATGGTTCCCATGATTCACATGACAATAGATGTCCATGCTTATAGAGGTGAAGGTGGGGGTGCTAGGGAACTGCCATCTCCCTTAACTTTTAAAAATCTTAACATTTAGTAACGTATTATTTTTTTATTTTTTAAAGTTTTAAAATATTATATTTATCATGTAAAACTTATACTTATTTCCATTTAATTGTTTATAATATTTATAATTTTTTTATTTAATAACTCAAGACTAATATAATTCATAATATTTTTATTATAATCACAATTTTAAATATGGAGAGAATATTACGACTTAATTAAATATTTTGTAAAAGATGAGAATATTATAATTTGAATAAATGAATTTCTTATCTATTGAGTAAATTAAGAATCGAGATTTAATTAAACCTAAACTCAATTATCTTCTTCCTTTAAGTTTTTGAATTGTTTTATATATTTTTTAAAATTTTTTTATTTATTTTAGAAGGTAATTTGATTAATGAAAATTTTAGTTGGTAAAAAGTTTAAGTCTTTATGTATCCAACTACATGTTCCCTCTTTCATATTATTTAATTCTTTTAGATAAAAAAATATAACTTCTAATAGACAAATCAGTTAAAAAAATATAGATATTTTAAAATGGAAAGAGAAAGATTTTGAAATTGTTTGAAATAGATGATCCATTATTTAAGTCTTATCATAATGAGGTGTTGTTTCATACTTTAATAATTTTTTTTTTACCTTAATTTGCACAATGAGATGCAACGATCTCTTATCCATTAACTCATCTCATCCATGTATTACGTGACTTGAATTCATAATTTTTTACTTTTACTGAAAAAATATTACCATTAAGATATTTAAGTCGTTGGCAATAAAATGATTCATTTAATAAAATATTTTAGAGATATAAAAAGAAAAAATATATTTATTTTTAATTTTGTTAAAATTTTAAAGAAGATATTAATGACAAGATAATCAAAATTAAAATTTTTCTAAAAAAATGAACTAACATATCATAAAAGATAATCAAAACTCAAGTTGTCAACAAAAAAATTTCACACCCCCTCAATTTTCTAGCTTCACCACTGCATGATTGACTCTTGATAACAACAATTTTGTTGTGTGGAATCCATCAACAAGGAAGAATATATAATGTTACCAAATTCAAGTAATTTGGATTTGTGACACCCCGAATTTTATATTGGAATGACAGTGTGAATGTGATTAGTATATAAGGGTCATAACCAATTACAACTAGTAACTTTAGCATAAACTTAAGCTTTTGAGAACTTATGGACTTTGGCTTGAATTTTGGTCCAAGTTGTTTAAATTGGTATCGAAGCAATCACTTCTCGTAGGTTCATGTTAACTATTACGGTTAGTGGTCATATGAACCCTACTTCACTTGAGGTGGATCTGAGTGAAGATTGTGACACTTTGAATCTTGCATCATGATAAAAGTAGGCTTTTGATCTTGACATAAAGAGTTGTTAGATGGAGCTTCAGCCTTGGCCTTACTTTGGTTATGGTTTTGGTTACGAGTCATTCTCTGATGATTATAAGATTGTTTTGAATTATTCTAGGAATCATACAATGATGAAAAGAGTTGCAATCTTGTCATTGAAGAAGAGATATTGTTGGACAATTGTTGCTTAGAAGTAGATGAGTTTTAAGTCTAATTAAAATAAAAGAAAGCAACCTTTTTGAACGGAGCTTTTCATTGGCATCAAAACTCCAATTATATCCTTGCTTTTGATCTGACAAAGGATGCATTCTTCCACATTCCGACTAAAAAATGGCTAAATAACTATGGTGTGGTGGCATTCCAAGGATGTCTCTGTTACATCCTGGGCAACTCTCCTGATGAGTTACCCCATCCTCAAATATGGGAGCGACTAATCTTTTGGAATAAATTACTGCTAGTTCCCTTTGGTAAACATGAATATTGTCAAACTGCCTATCACCTAGATGATTATTCTCGGTGCTTAATTAGACGACTATCCAGTCCACTATGATGAAGTTTCCCATGCGCCCAACGTGCCCTTGTGCATTTTGTCGAGTGATTGATGGGTTTGCCATTGGGATGGATTTCTATGGTTTTGTGAGAGTGGAAAATCAATTAAAACAATTTACACATTTTGGTGACTTCTTAGAAAAAAAAAAAAAAAACAAGCAATTGCACATGTGGAAAGCTTAGTTTTTCCTGCTAATTCTTAGCATATTCGTAGCGTTTTTTTTAATTTCCTACTAAATTGTTACTGTAATCACTTGCCCATATTAACATTAATTTTTTTAATTCCCTTATTATCATTTTTATAAGAAATATTGAAATTTAGATAATTCAATCAAGGCCCTATAGCAGCATCCTAAGCTTATTGTTATCCTGGGCTTGTTGCACTACCTCATTGAGTGTGCAGATAAAGGAATAAGTACATAAAATTAGAAATCCTTTGTGGTTTCCATATGGTAGGCTGTCACTCAAAGTATGTTAGTTTAAGGGTAATGTAGGAGAGAAGAAAAGAGAAATAAATTTTTAATTACTTAAATTATAATATTAATTAATATTATAATAATATATATTACTTGGCTAAAAAAATTTACCCCTTACATTTCCTCTACTTTATTTCCCTCAAACCAAATAAACTCTTATAATTAGTGATATAATAATTATTTATGCTATAGTTTTGCTCGATGTGTGCTTTTGTGGTGTGCCTTACCATTAGAATATATTGATCTTGTGACTATTTCGTTTTCTTGATAAGTCATTTATATTTATATTTTAAAAATAGTGACACTTCTACTAGACACATGGTGAAACACGTCTGGGGTCAAAATATGTTCTATGTTTGACAAGGAAAGTCTCATGCGTATGATGGATAATAAAATTCATTTTTTCTTCTCAATGATATTTCCATCATTCTCATAAAAAGAGTCATCTTTAGAAATATTTTCTTTTTTTCAATTTTACAACTATAATTCTTATCAAATAATTTTTAAAATACACATCTTACCCCTAATCAGAAATTAAATTTTTTATGCGCTGCTAGCAAGACTTCGAACTAAAGCTGAGGATATTTGTTTATCAATGTATCCATGCCTTCAGTCTAAAAATTAAGATACCTATAAATGCCTCGGATGCAGAGCCCAGCCACGAACCTTCTTCTTTTCCTTTAAAAGCTCCAACTCTTGCTTTTGCTCACTCTAAAGATATCCCCCGCTCTCTCTCTCTCTCTCTCTCTCCCTCTCATCGGAATATCAAACTCCGGCCACATTTCTACACTCCATAAGGCCAGAAACTGACACGGTTACTCTTTTCCCACAAATATCATTCAACAATAATCTTTTTTCCACATGCAACAGATCCTCATTCAATAAACAAAAAACCCCAACTGGAAAAAGCACTGAAAGCTTTGCTCCTCCAAACACCACCACCACCCCCACCACTCTTCCAGTACGTATGGAATCTCACACCTTTAGTTTATTACTTAATTCACACACTGTTCCTTTTTTTTCCTAAATTGCACGCTTTTGTGCTCAAAAGCACCATCTCAGAGTTACATTTCTCGTTTAAAGTTCCTTTTCTTAAAGGCAGTGATTGTTTTTTGATGGATAGAAAGATAAGAATCATTATTATAATAATGTTAGAAGGAACTCCTTCCCCGAAGTACCCGACTCCCCATGATCTCTGGTATATTCCTGCTTCATTTCCCAACAAATTAAGACACCCTTTATCTTTTCAGTTTCAGTTTTTTAAATTTCATTTTGAGAACTTGTTTTCTTGGAGCTTTCCTGCATCAAACTCATCTCTTCAGATCCTGCTGGTAATTCTCTTTTCAAGCTCTTTTCTTAAGTGGGTTTTGTGTTTACCAACTGTTTGTTGTTTTTTTCCCAACCAAATTCAAAGCTTGCAATGTGTGCTGCCTGCTCTGTTTGAATACTGCATGGTTTCTCCTAACCATCCACATTAATGAGGGCTTTCTATTCTTTGACAGCCTGTACAATAAATACCATTAGATTTTTGTGGCTGTGTTCTGGGCTCTAGAGATATCTTGTTTAATCACAATCCTCGTACACTTAACCTTTTTAACTAGTGTCAAGAACCCTATCTTTCTTCCCACAGTATCTCACAGCCCACTTACCTAAAACACCCATTTCTGCATTGAATGAAATCTTCTGAAGCATATCTGCATCTCTAGGCTGTAGTAGTAGGCGCATTTGCTGCAAAGATTTGGGCTATGAAAAGAGTTTAAATTTCTTTGGCATAGCTAGCTAGAGGCCAGCTTTTTTGTTTCATTAAGTGCTACCAATATTCTCTACAGAGTATAAGATCTGTTGGAAGAGCTAGCTGGAGTTCACGGTCAATGGGAGGCTAGGGCAGCTGAGGAAGAAGCAAGCCATTTAATGCTGAAATAGGAACGCCTAAAAAGCAGAGGTTAGTTGCGTATTGCATTCTCTCTTGACCACTGAATTACCATGTGTTTATGAGTTGGTCGGCGTTTTGCAGTGTTGTGGAAAGAGTTTAGTTACTTTTGTTTTACTCTCTAGCTTTATGTCTATATGTCTATATTCATGATTGCTATGGGTGTCTTGGGGTGTCTGGCGTTTTGTGTTTTGGTCATGTCTTGCTCAGGGGAGAATGGCGCACTTATTCTTCTTTTCTAATGCATGGTGGGATGCTAGATAAAGTAGAGACTAGAGAATAAGAGAGACTAGAGAGACTCGGAGGGGAAAGTTTATCTCAAGAGAATGCTTACCTTTTTGGCCGTATTTGGACTTACGCAAAGCTTTTATTCTCCCTTCTTGTTCACGAGAAGAAGTTTTTGTTTTGTTTTGCTTTGTTCTTTTTCATGATTCATGATGAGATAAAGGTTTTTTCCCTTGTTTTTTTTCTCTTGTTTTTAGTACTTTCCTTTTTGTTTTCATAATTTAGGAGAAGTCTTTTTAAAAAAAAAAAGTCAAAGGAACGTTGTAAAAAAAATATATTTGGTCTGGAAGAAAATTACTTAAGTGATAAGACAAATTTTCTTAAGAAGTTGGAATTATGTATGTACTTTTTTATATAAAAAGAGGGAAGAATTCATCCTTCAACTCAATATGAGCACCTAGCCCTTAACAAGGCCTGCTGGTTTTGGTTAGTGGCAGTACAAGGAGATCAAGGATAGGACTTTTTTTTTTTTCCTCAATTTTGAGTTTTGACTCTTTTTTTCTTCTTAAAAAGAGATTTCAGGTAACATCTTTAACAATTTTTT
>BPVZ01000025.1:1483987-1495543 GCA_020521535.1 Rubroshorea leprosula | reverse complement strand
CAATATATGAACCGAGCTTCCTCCCACTAAAAAAAAAAAAACCAGTGAACTTGAATAAAGGATATGGTTATGACCGTACATCTAAATACTAAAGGAAGTTACACGTATTTGTTTTAATTTAATTGGTATTTTATTAATTTATAATTTTCAAATAATTAATTATAACATTTAATAAGATAAACTTATAAGTTAATTTTAATTTATTAAAAGATAAATTTGAATTAGTTTATTAACTAATAATTATTTTTAATAATTAAATAAAATAAAATTAATATTTAACAATTATAATTGTGTGGCCTAAACATTTGACTATATCGCCATAACTACACCCTCAACATGGAAATATAAGTAAGGTCAAACATAGGTATTTTATTTAGTCCCACCATACCAAACTTTACGATGAATAAAGCCACCACATTAAACCTATTTAAAGTTAAAGTTGCTAACTAGTTGGGATTTCATAGCACAAACTTTTTTTGTTATCTTCCCCTCACGTTTTCTATAAAATTATACCTTGACATATTATCAATTCGTCTTAGTGTAAATTAAAGTAGTACTACTCATTACTACACCCCTATATCTTACAATAATAATTTTTTTATGAAAAATTTATATTGATTTTTTTTTTTTGTATTTTCTATATTTAAGATAGACAAGAATTTATTTTTTATTTTAACTTTATTATTATTTATTAATGTTAATTATTAATAACATTGTAATGGAAAAAAAATCTTTATTTATATATATTTTTAAAAATAATATAAATAAAGATATAAATGAGTAAAGTCAAAAAATTAAGAGGGAGTATTTATTATGACCTGTAAATTTACATCCTTATTCCGTTTTCTAATGAATTTACCTTTTCACCCTTCCCGTGATGTCAAATTTTCAACTCCTACCCCGCCCCATCAAAACCCTAGATGAGATCCCAAAATCAATCTCCATCTTCCAGATTCTAATCACGCCATTTTCCATCCCAGATGTCGCTTTTCACAAGACTTTCCTTTAAATTGTCGTCCTCCCTAAGTATCCCATTTTTTCCGAAGAAAGAGAAGGTCTCCGGCGTCCAGACTCCAGAGGCCTGGTCCAGAAAAAGGACTGTTTTTTCACCGACCAAAGACATGATTTTCGATCCAAAATACCCAAGTGCGTAAACCCATACACGTAAGATCGAAATCGATTTACTATTTTTATGCTTAGCCTCAGACCAAATGCATTAAATTGGATACCTCGACTTAAAATCTTATTCGAAAACAGTTTCACCTACCTTCACCTAGTTTGAAACCCTTTATTCTCTAATGGCACGATAGCATCAAGTAGAAAGAGGGATTGGTATTCTGTCTCTTGAATTTTACACAAAAATGTCTGTGTGATATGTGATTACTGATAGCTGAAAAAGAAACACCAGCAGTGCCTTGTGATTCTCACCCATAAGGCCAAAATCCTTTATTTAGTCAATGAATGTTGGTTTGTGTAAATCCTGAATCACGACAGAATCGTACTGGGAACATTGCAGACAATTTGCATGATCTCAGGACTGTCATTTTCCAGCTTGTGGGCATTTCAAATGGCTAGGTTTTCAAGCTGTATGTAAACTCTGTTTGAATTCTGGACATAAATCCATGGAGCATGTTTTCATGCTTTGAATCTGAATCTGTCTAGAATCTCCTCTTTCTTGGGCTTAATGGGCTAATCATCAATTTGGGTTCAACGGCAGCTATGGAGTTCTGGTTGGATTGGGGTTGGACCACCTCCACTTACCTTGAATCTCCGCTGTCCCCAACTCTTCATTGATGAGTGGAAAGGGACAGCTCATTTAATTGTTCTTCATGACCTGCAATAATCCCACGGTTAGTACCTTTGTGGGACTAGCATTATCCTAATACCCCATCCTGCAAAAGGCAAAGAGAAAAATTCAAAACTGACAATTTTGCTGTAGGATCAATGCCACAGTCCACAACCATACAATGTGTCCGGTTAATAAACAACAGGGAAAACTACATAACCTGTAAAGGTTCTGCACTCCTGCCTCAGGTCATTAAAAGAACTAATGCTTTGTTTAGGTTTGAAGCCTTGAGTTATCTACATCTTCCACTTTTTAAACCCTAATTGTTGCTAATAGTCTTGATCACTTTAGGCGCTGATTTTCCTATCTGTTGGTGCTGTGTATTGTCTACTACCATTGTTTTGTCACTGTAGCTCGCTTTGGGATGAGTTAAAGCTTCTTTATGCTCTCTGTGAAAAGGGTTTTTACAAGCTGTCCAGCAAAGAACTTGGGGTGATTCAACTCCCACTAGGACCACAGGCTATCAGGATTAAGCTGCTACCATGTAAAATGGCGGTCCATAATCATATTTATGCACTTCCATAGAAAAAGGTTCAAAATCTTCTCTTTTTGCTTTGCTTGATTCCTAACCATAGAAGACCGAGATATGAATATGCTGGGATACAAATCAATTTATCTGAGATAGAATATATAGAGAGAGGTAGGTGATGTTTGAGCAATGCTTCTATAGCAAAGATGGTGGATCTTACATGAACCTTTTCTACTACTCTTTGTAAATTTTTTGTTGGTATTTGTTTGTTTGTTTTGTCTACTTCCTTCATGGTTTGGACCTTCTGAATCTTTGTACGGTGGATTATTGCTTTTGCATGCTTGCATGTCTCTTTTCTTCATCCCTTTTCAGAGAATATACAGAGTTGAAGAGTAGAACACTGTCGAGATTTGATGCTATGTACGTCTTCTTCTTTTCTTTTTTGCTTCTTTTTGGGTTTTCAACCGTTACAATGCTTCCTGTCTTTATATATTTTCCTTCACATTTCTCTAAAGAAATCAATCTCTCATGCTCAAAGATTCGCACAGAAAACGTGTGGTACAATGTTAAGCCATTTCGTCCCATAGCTAGTCTTTTGAGCCATCACTTTGTCATTTCACTCTTCTTTTTCGGTGCAACTTTCTCTTCTCCCTTCTGCTCCCCTACTCTTCCCCATCTCTCAACCAGCAATTAATTTAGTTGTACACTCAAATCAACCATGTGAACTTTGTTTTCTTATTACAGAAATGCCTCACATACAAATGAGAGACCCTGAGGAGAACCATGTAATATCAAGGGAACCTCTAAAGGCTTCCATGAACCTGAAGAAGTCATCCCGAAAGATTCCCAAAATTGAAGATAGCTTGGAAGTTAGCAAGAAGGGTGAAGTAATGAGAAATGGAAAGAGAAGAGGCAAAGGAAGCAAAGTGGATCGGTTGCAAGGTACAAAACTTGTGTCTACTCTGAGTTCTGCAACTCCATGCAAGAACCTTATGTTCCATGGGAGGCCTGACTATGGTCAACTTGGGACCAAGTGTATGGTTAAAGCCAATCATTTTCTTGCTGAGATACCTGGTTCAGATTTAAGTCACTATAGTGTAAGTTTTTCATATCTAGAATTAGACCTAATTTTCATGAAAATATAGATTATAGTTAACCTGTTATGAAATAGAATTAATTTTACATTTTGTGGGCTTATGTGTTTGTGCGATCTTTCATTGGGCAGGTAAAGGTAAAACCAGAAGTTACTTCTCCTAGTGTTAACAAAGCTATCATGAACCAGTTGGTTAAACTTCATAGGAACAGTGACCTGGGGATGAGGCTTCCTGTTTATGATGGGGGAAGAAACCTTTACACTGCTGGATCACTGCCTTTTACCTCTAAGGAATTCACGGTAAAGCTGGTTGATGGGGATGAAGCAACAGGCATTGTCAGGTACTTGTTAAATTTCGGTTGTGTTTAATGGGATTTTGTGTTTTGCATTCAATCCCACTGATTTAAACTAACTTGGGCCTTTTGGTTTTTATGATAAAACTGCTACTCCCCCTTGGATTTTGATTCAAATACTGCTAATTTTAGCAGGGAACAAATGTTTAAAGTGACCATTAAGTTTGAAGCAGTTGCTAGCATGGAACAACTACGCAACCTTCTTTCAGGGAAGCAAGTTGATTCGCCCCAAGAAGCCATTAGAATTATTGACATTGTGTTAAGAGAAATTATGGCCCAGAGGTGCAGCATATTTGTTTAACTTACTTTTGTGGTATATTTGATGAGGTTTGTTGGAGGCTATTTAGGAGTAGTATTCTAACTTCCTCTCATGTTCTTATATCCGGATGAAAATAGGTACATACCAGTTGGAAGGTCTCTTTATTCTTCTAATATTAAAAAACCAATGTCCATTGGAGGTGGATTGGAGTCATGGCGTGGCTTCTACCAGAGTATAAGACCTACACAGATGGGGTTGTCACTAAATATTGGTGAGGTTACCTAGACCTTTCCATTCTATTGAAACCTAGCTAGGTCATGTTGTTACCAAAGCTAAAACATTCTGCATTTTTTCCTCTTGTTTCTTATTGTTTCAGACATGTCAACAACTACGTTTATTGAACCACTCCCTGTCATTGATTTTGTTGCTCAACTTTTGGGTAAAGATGTGTATTCAAGACCAATGTCAGATGCAGATCGCATTAAGGTATCACAAAAAGCAGTGCAGTTTATACTTTAATATAAGTCAGTGGTACATAGGAAACATTGATGTCCTGTTTATTTACCTTGTTCAATGTTCCAGGTTAAAAAGGCCCTTAGAGGTGTCAAAGTTGAAGTGACACATAGAGGAAATGTACGCAGAAAGTACCGGGTTTCAGGATTGACCACTCAGCCTACAAGGGAGCTTATGTATGCAATTTCTTTTAAACATCTTGAACTTGACCCCCTTGTTCTTACATGAGAGAATATATTCTTTGATTTTCAAATACTTCCTTTTATATTTTTTATTTCTCCCTTTTTTTATTTGAACAGTTTCCCACTTGATGAGCACATGAATATGAAATCAGTTGTTGAGTACTTTCAAGAGATGTACGGATACATGATTCAATACAAACACCTTCCTTGCCTTCAAGTAGGAAACCAGAAGAAGGTGAACTATTTGCCCATGGAGGTAGGCTCTGCTGAAAACCTTCTTCCTAGTTTCAGCTGTTCTATCCAGCTCTGCACTTCGGACAATTGAAATATTGAATCTTGTCACAGGCTTGCAAGATAGTCGAAGGACAGAGATACACAAAAGGGCTGAATGAAAAACAGATCACTTCCCTCTTAAAAGTTTCATGCCAAAGACCCCATGACCAAGAAATGGACATCTTACAGGTCTAAAAGACCCAGTTCCTTGACTTCTTGCAGCATATGAAATATAATGGACATGAAACTTATAAAATTAGTAGGCTGACTTGATTGTTTGGGCGTAAAAAGTAATCTAAGCAAAATTGATGTTTATCGTCATAGCATCTATCTTACTGTCCTTGTTAATTTAATTTATTCTAACACTAGGAAAGATGGCACTTATGTCAATCTCTTAGGAAATGAACATAGGGTGTACTATAATAAAAAGGAGTTTAACCGTTTGGAGGTCAGTTTTTTGTTTTAAGAAGGAAAAAAAAAATGAGGTTAATCTAAATGTTTTTTATCATCTTTTCAGACAATGAATCAAAATGGTTATGATCAAGATCCTTTTGCCAAGGAGTTTGGCATCACTATAGACAACAAGCTTGCATCAATAGAGGCCCGTGTTCTTCCGGCTCCATGGGTACGTTAAGACTTGAACTCACTATTACCATTTCATTCTGCGACCCATTCAGCTTCTTAGTTTTAACGTTTTTCCTTTTTTCTAAAAGCTGAAATATAATGATACTGGGAAAGAGAAAGAATTTCTGCCCCAAGTTGGTCAGTGGAATATGATGAACAAGGTAAGTTAATCTCACCGTTAAAAGGATTCTAACATTAGCCACCTTAACATTTGACAATAAAATAACTTGCATCTGGTTAAACGCAATCCTTGTTGCTTTGGTGCAGAAAGTGATAAATGGAAGTATTGTAAGGTATTGGGCTTGTATCAACTTCTCACGAAATGTTCAAGAGAGTAGTGCTCATGATTTTTGTCAAGAGTTAGTTCAGATGTGCCAAATTTGTGGCATGGTAAATTTTCTAACATTGGACTATGTTGCTTCAAGTGGTTTCCGTTTGTGCCTGATCTCATAATCAACTTGGCTTTTGATCTCAGGAATTTAATCGGGACCCTGTTATTCCAATCTATTCAGCAAGACCAGATCAAGTGAAGAAGGCACTAAAATATGTATACCATGCTGCATCAACCAAACTTGAAGGGAAAGAACTGGAGTTACTTATTGCCATTCTTCCAAACAACAATGGTTCATTGTATGGTATGTTGTTCTCCTTTCAATCATACATCTCATTAACTCATTTTAGCAATTATTAGTTATACACTAATGGCACGCATCAGAGGTACCTGGAACCTTGGTGCATCTTTGCCTTGATATATACACTATTGGCTCTGCATCAAGTAGTCTCTGATTTTTATTTTTTATTTTTATTTGAAAAAAAAAAAAAAAAAGAAGCCTTTTCCCACATATGAAAACATGCATGTTCCTAACATCTAACAATTAGCTTTGCACATTTTCCAAGCCTCTAAGCTCCCTATTACAATTAAACTGGAACCCCCTGACGTTAGATATGCAGTTCTGTTCTTTCTGCAAGTAACATGTTCTGCATTCAGGTGATCTGAAGCGAATTTGCGAAACAGATCTTGGATTGATTTCTCAGTGTTGCCTAGCAAAACATGTCTCCAAGATTAGCAGACAGTACCTAGCAAATTTGTCACTTAAAATTAATGTCAAGGTCAGTCCATGTTAGTGATCCCAAAATCAAATAATGAGATCTTGCATTAATGTTATTTAAATAAGATTCATTTCATCTTTTCAGATGGGTGGAAGAAATACTGTGCTATTAGATGCTTTAAGTTGGAGAATTCCTTTGGTTAGTGACATACCTACAATAATTTTTGGAGCTGATGTAACTCATCCAGAGTGTGGAGAGGACTCTGCTCCATCTATAGCTGCTGTAAGTGGAATTCTCTTGTTAGTTAGGTGGATATGTTGGCTGTGTTTTTTCTCTAACAAATGCTTCTGCTCAGGTTGTGGCCTCACAAGACTGGCCAGAAGTTACAAAGTATGCTGGATTGGTATGTGCTCAGCCTCATAGGCAAGAACTTATTCAGGATCTCTTCAAAAGCTGGCAGGACCCTCAACAGGGAACAGTTGCTGGAGGCATGATCAGGTTTGCTTTTTTTTTTTTTTTTTTTGGCAAACAACAATTTTTAATTTCAAGAAAGTACAAGGGCAACTTCAATCCGTTACATCCCCAATGAATTCCCAATTCTCACATGAAGACAATGCATACTGCATAGCTCGTGACCACAAACTAAGAAAATAAATTACTCAACACTGTGTATAGCTTTCCTTCAGGCCAGTTTTTTGCTGTAAGTCAATGGAAAGATCTTAATTATCAATTTCAGAATCTTCTCCTGATTCCTAAGCTCTCCTTTAAGAACACATTAATTCCTCCAAAACCAAATGGCCCAACTTGCAGTGACCCATATCACGAACCAGGCTTCTACCTCACTGCCTCTACAAATTAAATCGCAATACTGCTCCAAATGGTTCATGCCTCCAGTGCATGTCACAGATTGAATGCCCCACCAATTGTAGCAAGCTGCCCATAATTTCCATGGGTTTAAGCACAAGAACAGTAGGTGATTCACATCTTCCTTATGATCACTACACAACACACACTGGATGTTATATTCTGCATTACCAATTACACCTATAATTCTTAAGTTTATTTTTGCTAGGATCCTTTCTTAAAGAGCCTTCCACACAAATGCTGACACTTTCAAAGGAAACTTCTTATTCCATAGTAACTTGTAGGCAGCCTTGTTTTGGTGTGTCTGGTCTTCCATCAAAACTCTGTATGCTGACTGAGCTGAATGTTCTCCTTTGATGTCCCATTTCCAACTTCAAGAGTCTTCCTGCCCATGCTTTAGCTGTACCATCTCCAATTCCACACATAATTCCAGTGAAACTGTTTTTTTCCAAGTAAAAAGTTCACTTCTCCAACTCCACTGCCATTCCCAGACTCCCTGAGTCAGACACCAGACATTCCTTTTTGCTTGCTAAATAGAATAGCCTAGGTACCCTCTCCTTAATTGAATTCTCCCCTAACCATTTTTCAGTCCAAAACTGTGTGCCGTTACCCTCCCCTACATTTTTGACTAACCCCTTCCTCAGCCATCCCTCTCTAAATCTTCCACCTAAGTCTAAACTCCATAAATCTTTCCACCAAATAGAATCCCTCGATCTAAACCACTCCTCCAATCTATCCTCCACCCTCCTAACACCAAATAGTTCAACCAAGACCCTTCTCCAAAGAGCTCTCTTCTCATTCAGCATTCCCCATCTCCACTTCCCAAGTAGTGGTTGCTCATTTAAGGTTCTGTTTGCATGACTTGAGTTCGGTTGTTAACCAGTTGGCATGCTAGTTAAAGTCCTTCAGTATTATTTGATTATTGATCGTGGAAATCACCTTTAGCATGGTCAGAAATGATCATTGTTTCTAGTAAATTTTTGGTCTATTTATAGTACTTTTTGATATTGCATTGCCTCTTTTCCTTGAGTTCAGAACTTGACTATGTTTATTTTTTTTAGGACTCCGTTACCAAGAGAATGAAGAGTTATCAAATTTCAAAAGATTATACTCTAAAAATTATCACACTTGAAAACCTGCATTTTTTTTAAGTTTCTGTGTTCATTTATCAATATAAGCAAATGTCTATTGCTGGGCTTCGGTGACCCCTAACTAGAAAGTGAAAGATGGAACTGCAAATTGTTATATGTTTTTGGTTGATTAGCTGAAAGCTGATATAAGTCTATCAAACTTATGATTCATCAGGGAGCTCTTACTTTCATTTAAGAAGGCTACCGGACAAAAACCACTAAGGATAATCTTTTACAGGTATTCTTTGATAATTACTTGTCAACTGGTTTATTAGCTTTTTTAATCTTTATTTCTTTTAAATGAGACTTCAAAGGAAATAAAAATTGCATGCTTAAATATTTTCTAGTTGTTTAAAGTTTTGTGATATCATCTATTACTCTTTGTAGAGATGGGGTCAGTGAGGGCCAATTCTATCAGGTTCTATTATATGAACTCGATGCCATTCGTAAGGTAGGTTGCCTTCTCACATTCTTGATTTACCGGGTTCCACCTTGCTAATGCTCTGCTAGTTGCAGGCTTGTGCATCACTAGAACCTGGTTATCAACCTCCAGTAACATTTATTGTGGTTCAAAAGAGGCACCACACTAGGCTATTTCCAAGCAATCACAATGACAGAAGCAGCATCGACAAGAGTGGGAATATTTTACCTGGTATAGAATGTAGCTTCTTCTTGTTACTGCTCAGATTTGTGCTTATGATTACTCACAGAAAGATAACCAACTCCATCTTCAGCAACCTCAAGATTTTAAGTATTTGATGTTCTTAACTGCAGGTACCGTGGTGGACTCTAAGATCTGTCATCCTACCGAGTTTGACTTCTTTTTATGCAGTCATGCAGGAATCCAGGTATGGGATCCAAAAGTACTAGAGAATTAGTTCAAAATCTTTGCAAGATGTAAACCTATATAATCTATTACATGAATGCCATGGATAGCAAGCATTTATTTACATTCAAAATGGGATTTGACAGGGGACTAGTCGACCTGCTCATTATCATATTCTCTGGGATGAAAATAATTTCAGTGCTGATGAGATACAATCTCTGACAAACAACCTCTGCTACACGTAAGAAGTCTCTAGTTCCTATGTTGCTATTACATTAGCCCTAAATGTACAGTACTAATAGATTATTTGATTGCAGGTATGCTCGGTGTACGCGATCAGTTTCAGTAGGTAAACAATATGATCCATCACCACTGGGATATTTTTGCTTAGAATTGTGATTATGTTGTGCAAGAAATGGTGAAATTATCCATATTGGCATCTGAGTATCAAGTAACATATCTTTTTCCTTTACATTTGTAGTGCCCCCGGCTTATTATGCTCATCTAGCAGCCTACCGAGCACGATTCTACATCGAACCTGAAGCCTCAGAAAATGCTAAAGCACGATGCACACGCACAACCAGTGGATCCTGTGTCCGCCCTCTACCGGCGTTAAAAGAGAGGGTGAAGAGTGTGATGTTCTACTGTTAGCGGGGAGATCAATTAGCAAATGGTGCAGTGTCTAAAGCAAAGTGAAAGACCAAAATCTGTACAGTACATGCATGTAGTTTTCGTCCGTAGAAAGGTTATGCACTGAAAATTTTGAAAGTGCAACCAAACAGCGTTTCCCCACTGACTGTAACTCTTAACAGAAGGCTAACAAAAGTAGAGTCCCATTTGTATCTTAGACTTTACCTTTTGGCTAGGATTAACTATTTAGGAAACACAGGACTTTCTTAGCTCTCAATCTTTTTAAGAATTCAAACTTAAGAACTTTCAAAACTTCCATCGTTCTCCTAAAGAATTGTCAAGATAATTTTCCCTCGGTAATCAGTATGAAATTGAATATTTAACATTAAATCCAGCAGACAAATTTGACGTGCGGTGTCCTGTTTCTTCTATATCTCAACCCAAAAAATGTGGAATAATTTTTGCAGTATGGCATGAAAGTGACTGAATCTTCAACTGCCAAGAAATTGTAGAGATTTAAATTAAGAGGTAGGGCCCTTTTCTTGAAATTGTCTGATGATTGTTAAGGAGCTGCTATCAATCACCCATATGTACACCCTTAAAATTTCAACGTTTTTGCCTTCCTTTGATGGGATTGATTGATCCCTTCTGGTCAATGCAATATCAAAATTCTACACTTCATTTTTCCCACGTTCAACTTTAAAGCAACATGGAAACTGGACCTAATTTTATTTTTTTGGGTGAATCTCATCGGTAGTCACCAAACTTTTCCAAAATCAACACTTTGGTGATTCAATTTATAACTCTAACAAAATTGTCACTATGTTTGTTAAAATGAACATTTTTGGTCACCCAACTTAAATCCAAACAAAATTGTCACTTAACTTTTTAAATGGTTCATCCATTAGTGACCCATCATTTAAACTAACTAAAATGTCAAACATTATTTAAAAATCTTGGTGAAGAAAGTGAAAGCCTTGTTATAAAATGGCAATTGCTATTGGCTAAGCCTTCTCTTTCAAAGAATTAGTTGCTTACAATTTCATCATTATAATTAGATGAAAAGAGTTGCGAGACAGCAATTTTGCAAGCAATTTGATTCAAAAGTTAGTAATGAGGCAAACTCTTAGACTCTTGTTTCATACATTGGAAATAACACTTTGTAACTCTAAGAGTATGTATAATGAGAGTTTTCTCCCATTATTCTTTTAAAAAATAGAACAGAGATAAAACTTTAATCCAGTGTAGCATGTTCTAAAAGAGAACTTATACTCTTCCGTTGTTTTTCATTTTAAAATTGTTTCTTAAAATTTGCATGTGCAATCATGTGGTGCATTGCTCTCCTTCTATGTTATTGGATTATTTTGATCCAATGGTTGGCATTTTCTTTAAAAAAAGTGTTTTTTAATTCAAATTTTTTAAAATAAAATAATATTGGTATAAT
>BPVZ01000025.1:1468352-1483887 GCA_020521535.1 Rubroshorea leprosula | reverse complement strand
GTGCTCAGCCTCATAGGCAAGAACTTATTCAGGATCTCTTCAAAAGCTGGCAGGACCCTCAACAGGGAACAGTTGCTGGAGGCATGATCAGGTTTTTTTTTTTTTTTTTTTTTTTTTTTGGATTGGCAAACAACAATTTTTAATTTCAAGTACAAGGGGAACTTCAATCCGTTACATCCCCAATGAATTCCCAATTCTCACATGAATACAATGCATACTGCATAGCTCGTGACCACAAACTAAGAAAATAAATTACTCAACACTGTGTATAGCTTTCCTTCAGGCCAGTTTTTTGCTGTAAGTCAATGGAAAGATCTTAATTATCAATTTCAGAATCTTCTCCTGATTCTTAAGCTCTCCTTTAAGAACACATTAATTCCTCCAAAACCAAATGGCCCAACTTGCAGTGACCCATATCACGAACCAGGCTTCTACCTCACTGCCTCTACAAATTAAATCGCAATACTGCTCCAAATGGTTCATGCCTCCAGTGCATGTCACAGATTGAATGCCCCACCAATTGTAGCAAGCTGCCCATAATTTCCATGGGTTTAAGCACAAGAACAGTAGGTGATTCACATCTTCCTTATGATCACTACACAACACACACTGGATGTTATATTCTGCATTACCAATTACACCTATAATTCTTAAGTTTATTTTTGCTAGGATCCTTTCTTAAAGAGCCTTCCACACAAATGCTGACACTTTCAAAGGAACCTTCTTATTCCATAGTAACTTGTAGGCAGCCTTGTTTTGGTGTGTCTGGTCTTCCATCAAAACTCTGTATGCTGACTGAGCTGAATGTTCTCCTTTGATGTCCCATTTCCAACTTCAAGAGTCTTCCTGCTCATGCTTTAGCTGTACCATCTCCAATTCCACACATAATTCCAGTGAAACTGTTTTTTTCCAAGTAAAAAGTTCACTTCTCCAACTCCACTGCCATTCCCAGACTCCCTGAGTCAGACACCAGACATTCCTTTTTGCTTGCTAAATAGAATAGCCTAGGTACCCTCTCCTTAATTGAATTCTCCCCTAACCATTTTTCAGTCCAAAACTGTGTGACATTACCCTCCCCTACATTTTTGACTAACCCCTTCCTCAGCCATCCCTCTCTAAATCTTCCACCTAAGTCTAAACTCCATAAATCTTTCCACCAAATAGAATCCCTCGATCTAAACCACTCCTCCAATCTATCCTCCACCCTCCTAACACCAAATAGTTCAACCAAGACCCTTCTCCAAAGAGCTCTCTTCTCATTCAGCATTCCCCATCTCCACTTCCCAAGTAGTGGTTGCTCATTTAAGGTTCTGTTTGCATGACTTGAGTTCGGTTGTTAACCAGTTGGCATGCTAGTTAAAGTCCTTCAGTATTATTTGATTATTGATCGTGGAAATCACCTTTAGCATGGTCAGAAATGATCATTGTTTCTAGTAAATTTTTGGTCTATTTATAGTACTTTTTGATATTGCATTGCCTCTTTTCCTTGAGTTCAGAACTTGACTATGTTTATTTTTTTTAGGACTCCGTTACCAAGAGAATGAAGAGATATCAAATTTCAAAAGATTATACTCTAAAAATTATCACACTTGAAAACCTGCATTTTTTTTAAGTTTCTGTGTTCATTTATCAATATAAGCAAATGTCTGTTGCTGGGCTTCGGTGACCCCTAACTAGAAAGTGAAAGATGGAACTGCAAATTGTTATATGTTTTTGGTTGATTAGCTGAAAGCTGATATAAGTCTATCAAACTTATGATTCATCAGGGAGCTCTTACTTTCATTTAAGAAGGCTACCGGACAAAAACCACTAAGGATAATCTTTTACAGGTATTCTTTGATAATTAATTGTCAACTGGTTTATTAGCTTTTTTAATCTTTATTTCTTTTAAATGAGACTTCAAAGGAAATAAAAATTGCATGCTTAAATATTTTCTAGTTGTTTAAAGTTTTGTGATATCATCTATTACTCTTTGTAGAGATGGGGTCAGTGAGGGCCAATTCTATCAGGTTCTATTATATGAACTCGATGCCATTCGTAAGGTAGGTTGCCTTCTCACATTCTTGATTTACCGGGTTCCACCTTGCTAATGCTCTGCTAGTTGCAGGCTTGTGCATCACTAGAACCTGGTTATCAACCTCCAGTAACATTTATTGTGGTTCAAAAGAGGCACCACACTAGGCTATTTCCAAGCAATCACAATGACAGAAGCAGCATCGACAAGAGTGGGAATATTTTACCTGGTATAGAATGTAGCTTCTTCTTGTTACTGCTCAGATTTGTGCTTATGATTACTCACAGAAAGATAACCAACTCCATCTTCAGCAACCTCAAGATTTTAAATATTTGATGTTCTTAACTGCAGGTACCGTGGTGGACTCTAAGATCTGTCATCCTACCGAGTTTGACTTCTTTTTATGCAGTCATGCAGGAATCCAGGTATGGGATCCAAAAGTACTAGAGAATTAGTTCAAAATCTTTGCAAGATGTAAACCTATATAATCTATTACATGAATGCCATGGATAGCAAGCATTTATTTACATTCAAAATGGGATTTGACAGGGGACTAGTCGACCTGCTCATTATCATATTCTCTGGGATGAAAATAATTTCAGTGCTGATGAGATACAATCTCTGACAAACAACCTCTGCTACACGTAAGAAGTCTCTAGTTCCTATGTTGCTATTACATTAGCCCTAAATGTACAGTACTAATAGATTATTTGATTGCAGGTATGCTCGGTGTACGCGATCAGTTTCAGTAGGTAAACATTATGATCCATCACCACTGGGATATTTTTGCTTAGAATTGTGATTATGTTGTGCAAGAAATGGTGAAATTATCCATATTGGCATCTGAGTATCAAGTAACATATCTTTTTCCTTTACATTTGTAGTGCCCCCGGCTTATTATGCTCATCTAGCAGCCTACCGAGCACGATTCTACATCGAACCTGAAGCCTCAGAAAATGCTAAAGCACGATGCACACGCACAACCAGTGGATCCTGTGTCCGCCCTCTACCGGCGTTAAAAGAGAGGGTGAAGAGTGTGATGTTCTACTGTTAGCGGGGAGATCAATTAGCAAATGGTGCAGTGTCTAAAGCAAAGTGAAAGACCAAAATCTGTACAGTACATGCATGTAGTTTTCGTCCGTAGAAAGGTTATGCACTGAAAATTTTGAAAGTGCAACCAAACAGCGTTTCCCCACTGACTGTAACTCTTAACAGAAGGCTAACAAAAGTAGAGTCCCATTTGTATCTTAGACTTTACCTTTTGGCTAGGATTAACTATTTAGGAAACACAGGACTTTCTTAGCTCTCAATCTTTTTAAGAATTCAAACTTAAGAACTTTCAAAACTTCCATCGTTCTCCTAAAGATTTGTCAAGATAATTTTCCCTCGGTAATCAGTATGAACTTGAATATTTAACATTAAATCCAGCAGACAAATTTGACGTGCGGTGTCCTGTTTCTTCTATATCTCAACCCAAAAAATGTGGAATAATTTTTGCAGTATGGCATGAAAGTGACTGAATCTTCAACTGCCTAGAAATTGTAGAGATTTAAATTAAGAGGTAGGGCCCTTTTCTTGAAATTGTCTGATGATTGTTAAGGAGCTGCTATCAATCACCCATATGTACACCCTTAAAATTTCAACATTTTTGCCTTCCTTTGATGGGATTGATTGATCCCTTCTGGTCAATGCAATATCAAAATTCTACACTTCATTTTTCCCACGTTCAACTTTAAAGCAACATGGAAACTGGACCTAATTTTATTTTTTTGGGTGAATCTCATCGGTAGTCACCAAACTTTTCCAAAATCAACACTTTGGTGATTCAATTTATAACTCTAACAAAATTGTCACTATGTTTGTTAAAATGAACATTTTTGGTCACCCAACTTAAATCCAAACAAAATTGTCACTTAACTTTTTAAATGGTTCATCCATTAGTGACCCATCATTTAAACTAACTAAAATGTCAAACATTATTTAAAAATCTTGGTGAAGAAAGTGAAAGCCTTGTTATAAAATGGCAATTGCTATTGGCTAAGCCTTCTCTTTCAAAGAATTAGTTGCTTACAATTTCATCATTATAATTAGATGAAAAGAGTTGCGAGATAGCAATTTTGCAAGCAATTTGATTCAAAAGTTAGTAATGAGGCAAACTCTTAGACTCTTGTTTCATACATTGGAAATAACACTTTGTAACTCTAAGAGTATGTATAATGAGAGTTTTCTCCCATTATTTTTTTAAAAAATAGAACAGAGATAAAACTTTAATCCAGTGTAGCATGTTCTAAAAGAGAACTTTGTTCTCTACAAAGAACTTATACTCTTCCCTTGTTTTTCATTTTAAAATTGTTTCTTAAAATTTGCATGTGCAATCATGTGGTGCATTGCTCTCCTTCTATGTTATTGGATTATTTTGATCCAATGGTTGGCATTTTTTTTTAAAAAAGTGTTTTTTAATTCAAATTTTTTAAAATAAAATAATATTGGTATAATTGTTGAGAAAGTTCTATTTAGATATATGGAGTAAAGAATAGATATTTTATTTGAAGGTTAAATATTTAAAATATAAATTTATATAAAATAAAAATAATTGTAATGTTGTGGCACCAAAATGAGCTTTTTCATTTGTCCCCATTATACACACTTTAATGATAAATGATAAAAAAATGAAATACATTAAAATCCAAATTTGGTTCCAAGAAATAACTTTTAGATTAAGATGTTTAACAACTTCATTACAAAGATAATCACCTAGATTTTTAAAGCAGCGTTTTTCATTTCCATTATTCTCAATGACAAGTGATTAATAGATGGACAATTTAGAAAGCTGGATGATAAATGTTAGGGTTGAAAGTTAGATAACTAAAATGATAATTTTGACAAAGTTGAGTGACTACCTATGAGATTCACTTTTTTTAATCTCTTTTCTTGATTTGTCTTGAATTATTGCTTGATTTGGTAGCAAGTTATTTCTCTTTCAATTGAAAAATACAATCCGAAATAAGACTTTAAACAACTTCGTTACAAAGATAATTACCTAAATGGATCGATCCTTTTGATTTAATAGTTCATCTACAAATTTTAATATTTTGATTAGTTAATTGGTTGGAATTTTAAGTCCATCAACTACTTAAAAATTTTTCCTATCCTCCATATTTCCCCTTTTCCCTGTTCAGAAAAAAAAGAAAAAAGAAAAAAAGATAATTACCTAGATTTTTAAAGTAGTGTTTTACATTTCCATTATTCTCAATGACAAGTGATTAATGGATGGACAATTTAGGAAGTTGAATGATAAATGTTAGGGTTGAAAGTTAGGTAACTAAAATAATGATTTTGACAAAATTGAGTGACTACCTATAAGATTCGCTTTTTTTTTTTTTTTAAGTAATCCCTTTTCTCGATTTCTCTTCAATTATTGCTTGATTTGATAACAAGCTATTTCTCTTTCGATTGAAAATTACAATCCGAATTCCCATTTAAGAAATAAGTGTTGTTAATCATGCCTTAGCCTCCTAAGGCAGAGGTTTTGAAATCCTGGACTTTGACTTTGAAGTTAAAGTTTTACTATATGCTACTTCGATAATTTCACACTAATTGTAATTTCGTTTAGTAATTTATTTGTATTGCGAGTCTAATTGTAATTTAGTCCACAAGTACATATATTAGATGTGCTAAATTATCCATAAAAAAGTGTTCTTATTCTAATGTACTAAGTAGTAGCCCACGTACAACTAATAGGTGCTTGTTTGATAAAATAAATAACAAGTGCTTGTTTGGTTTGATTTCAAAAACAAATTCTATAATATTGAAATAAGTAGGATAACTTCTTTCCGGATAAAAAACTTTTTTGATATTGAAACTAAAAGCTACGTTAAATACAATTTTTTTTAGCTTTTCATAAGCATTTGGTTGATTTAGGTTGTGAAACTTTTAGAAGTGGTTATAATCACCTACTATTTTTTTTTATTAGAGATCCTCAAGTTTATTTGATTTAACTTTTAAAAATAGTTGATGACTAATAAATATCTAATATTTATTATTTAACAAACTAAAATTAGTTTATAAATTTATATTTTTAGATATTATATATAATTAAATGTTTAAAAAATAAAAATTAGTAAAATATTAATAAACTAAATAATTTTTTAATATTCTTAACAAAATAATAAGTGGTAATAATCACATCTAAAACCTCTTTACAATAAAAATTGAAGACAGACCAAACATCATCTTTTTCAAAAGAGAAGGCTGGCTGAAACTTGGTGAATGAAGATTCCAAACAAGTACTTCTATAAATGTTTCAACTGAGTTTGTTTGTTTGGTTTTTTTTTTTTTTTCCTTTTTTTTTGTTTTTTTTGTTTTTTGAATAGGGCAATTTGAGAGAAAGGGGAATGGGAGGCCTCCAAGACATGACACACAAGAGATCATCTCCACTTAACCAAGGATGTTGGCCAGTAGGCTGGAACATGAAGATCAAATGTTTCAATTGAGTTGGGTAAACTTTGGCATGGTCAATGACACATTAGTCTAATAATTAAGGATATGTTAACGTTTTAAGAAGTATTGAGTTAAAATCTCTTTTGTTAAATATCTGATAAAAAATAAATAACTTTAATATGTTAGGTTAAAATTCCATTTGGGTCTCAAAATTATTGTACGGACCCTCGATTTACTTCCTAAACTTAGAAAATCCCTAATTTGATCCTTACTATTTAATATTTTGACCTCAATTTGGTTCTTTCATTAATTTTTTCACATTAATTGATGAAAGAAATGTTACATGGCAAAATTAAATGACATGGCAATTTCCAACTCATCCCACTCAAAAAATTCCCTTTTTTTAGCCTTTTTTTTTTCATTCCTCTCTTTCCTCTTTCCTTTTTTCTTTCCTCTTCCCTTTCTTCAACTTCTACAATCCCTAACATCTCAACCAATTTATTCATCAACCCTTTCTCTTTCCTTTACCATTGTTGGGTTCGATCGAACCCAACGGATTTGTTGGGTATCGAACCCAACAGATTCACTTGGTTCCATACCTAGTAGATCCGCTAAGTTTGAGAACCTAGCAAAACTGTTTGGTTCAATCAAATCCAGTAGATTCGTTAGGTTCGAGAACCTAGTAGATCTACTGGGTTTTTTTGAACTTAGCAATTGCTGGGTTTTGAACCCTAGCAGCTCCATTGGGTTCTTTCAAACCCAACAAGCCTCGGATGAGGCAATTTTGTTTGATGATGATGAAGAATTAATTGATCTCATTAAATTGATTGTTTGATTTAAAATGAATGAAAAAGATTTGAGAGGGAGGATGCTAAGGAAAATGATGAGGGCAAAATTGTAAATTTGATTGATTGAATAATTATATTTGTTTGATTAGGTGGCAAAGGTTTTTAATTAGCCACGTCATTTATTTATCTTGTTGTCAATTTTATGTCTTAATATTTGGACTTGTCATTTTTTTTCCATCAATTAACAATCCACCTCAGCAAAAATTTAACGAAAGGATCAAATTGAGGCAAAAATGGTAAACAGTAGAGATCAAATCAGAAGTTTTTTAAGTTTAGGGACCAAATAGCAATCTGTACAATAGTTTAGGAACCAAAATGAAGTTTTAACCAATATATTATTGTGGAGGTGACATGTACTGTACATACTAGAAAACAATGCTTAAATTGATTGGAAAATTGAACCCCGGCCCCACCTCAAGATCTAATGGTGTGTCTCAAAATCTTAATATTTGGGTAGAATTAGTTGAAAATTCAAGTTCTATTGATTATTTGAATATTTGTGTTAGACCTATAAGTTATTGGTGCTTTTCCCAACCTATGAGTTGAATCCATTCTCTTCTTTTGTAATTATACTTTTGTTTAAAAAAATATATTTTGATTAGGAAATCACTCAAATGAAAGATTATTCCATGGAAAAGTCAAAAGTGTATGACAAAGACACTCAACTTGTATGCAATTTGCGATCAAGTTCACCGTTTATAGTCAGGAAAAAATAATTATTTTTTAAAAAAGGGGAAAAGATGACTTCCTTAAGAGTGCCAACTGCAAGCCGATGGTCTAAATTAGACAGGCAGAGGAAGAGAGTGAGGGGGAGAGGGGCATTCCTCGCGCTTCGCTTTTGCTTCTATATAACAGGCTTTTGCTATTTGAAAAAAAAAAAAAAAAATCGATTACTTCGAGTTTCAGTCAAAAGATGATGATCTTACCACGAAGCAAAGCACGACGGCTCAAGTTTTTATTCTTAGTCTCTTCATTTTCCACATCTAGATCTAGAAAAGGAATCAATATTTACTATCTTTGCAAGTGAGGGGATATGGGTTCATTGGTCGAATTTGGCTGTTAAAGAAAAATCACAAAAACACTAATGAATCGAAAGGAGAACTCAAAGATCAACCAATCGTTCTCTCATATATTTATCTCTTCTTTTCTCTTTTTAATTTAGACCGTTGCCAAGCGTTGCATGGCATTTAGGAAAGAAGTGTACCCCTAGTGGTGCCAATTTACATCCTAATTGGTCTTATCTGGGAATTTCATGTGAAGATAGCTGGTGTGCTTATTTGAGAATGTTTATAAATGATGTTCGTAACTATAAATTGCATGTAAGTTCTCTCTTGATGTCAAACACATTTTTTTAAATAAAAAAGATTATAATTATAAAGAAAAATATATATTAATTCTAATTTTTTTAAAAAATTAAAGTTTTAATTTTAAATTAAATTATTTTATTTAATTAAAATTTAATTTAAATTTTAAAATTTTATTTTATTAAATATTAAATTTAAATTTACAAATTGATTAAATTTTTAAATTTTGAATTAAAATTTTAATTTATAAATATAAACTGAGATTTTAATTTTTTACAAAATTAAAATTGATACATATTAACTTATAATTATAATATTATATAAATTTATAATTATAATATATTATTAAATAAATATATATAATATCATACATAAATAATTTAAAATTAAAATAATAAATTATATAATAATATCATAATTATATATTTATTATATTATTTTTATATTTTTCAATCTCAATTTTTAATAAAAAAACTAGAAATCTCAAAATTTTTTTTAAGGTGAAAAACCATCAATTTCCATTGGGTGACATGACATGGCCATTATTAATAATTAAAAACTAAAGAGGACCACCTCGGCAGCTGGTGTGGGCCCTCAGAGTTGATGTTACATTTTATGGCGGATCTTTTAATTTAAGACGTGTCAACTTCATCGCAAATTGACCCGATGTTAGAGAAATCGTCATGTCGTAATCGACACGTGGGAGGAAATTGACACGTGAACGTGGATAGGTAGTTGAGGTCCCCACTCTCAAACTGTGGCCCCCACTCTCAAACTGTGGCCCCCACATTGTTTATCTGACGTAATCACGTGAATTCTTCCCGGATCCGGACCCGGATCCAGGTCTTATTCACCTATTTGGAAATCTCGCGTTGGTTTATTTGTGCTCTGTTTGGCATTTACAGCTCTCTCTCCGCACTCATGATGACTCATTTCGTTTTAAAATAATTAACGCTATTTTATTTTATTTTTAAATTAAAATTTTGAGATAATTTTTATTTTTATTTATTTTATATTTAAAATTAAATAAAAACAAAGAAATTAGTTTGTCAAAGGATGAATAATTAAATTTAAAAAATAATTATAAAATATTATCAAATAGATAACTTTGTGGTAAAATTATTTTATTTTCCTAATTTTAAATTTAGAATTCAATTCTTAATTTTTAAGTATCAAAAAAAGAAATAATCATAAGATTAAAATAAAAAAATGTTAATCTCATGAAAATATGAAAAAACTTATTATTTTAAAACATATTCTAAATAAAAAAATCTCTATTATTGTTAAGGAAAAATTTATCCATTATTTCGAAAATGAAATGTTCTCTTTGTGTTTTGCTAAAACGGGAGTTATGGTCTTTACTTCTTTTTTTTCTTTTTTCTTTTTTCGTTTTTCTCTTTTCTTTTTTTTTTTCTGTTTTTATCATTATTGTTTTTTTTTAATGTAGCAATGAACATTTTTTTACCAACAACATTGATAATGTTGCAATGTACTAGAGTATTTGCATTTACCATCCGTTGGAGTTGTACTTTATGAGATCAATCTAGTACTATTTTTTAAATAAACAAGATTTTTTTTCCAACACGGGAAATTTTTTAAGAGATGAGAGATATTACAATTATTTTTAAAAAAACTTAAATTTTAATATGAGTTGAGATTTTTGTTGCACATTGTAAGCCTACGTCGGGCTTCTAATGTAAATAAGTAAGGAGTTAAGGCAATTGTTTTTGAGAATTTTTAATTTGAGTCTTCATTCACCAAGTATTTATTTTAGATTTCATTTGGGGATTGTTGTAATTTTATAAGAGATTTAATTAAAGATTTAATAGACCATTGTGTGATCTATTTTTTAAAATAACTTTCTATAATAAAAGTTAGAGTTAGATGTTTTTCAATTTAGACTATATTCTTAAAATGTAATTTGAACACAAAAATTACAAAATTATCATTAATGAATAAATATATGAAATAGTTTCATTAAATATATTTTAGTAATTTTAGTGTCCAGACTGCACTTTTAATATGCTGCCCAACTTAAAAAAACATTTTTTTTTTTTGTAAAAGTTAAAGATAGTTCATGTGGCCCTTTTTAAGATCTTTTTTATATATTTAATAATAGAGTTTATCTAAACCTCATTAATTACATTATTTATAATTAATTTTGTATAAATTTTCATACTAAATTCATATCTTTTTACATATTTTGATTACGAATGTTATATTATATTTTAATTTTACATTTTATATTTTATTTTAATTGAATTTGATATAAAAATATATACAACATTAATTAAAGATAATTCAATTAATTAAGCTTAATATGTGCCTGAGTACAAAAAAAAATCCCTTAATAATATGTTATACAATGAAAATAGTCATTTTTTTTCTCTAAATCACTTATTATCAACTCTATTAAGATTTCAATCTAAGACTCCCTACGTGAATACTCAAACACCTAATCATTAACCAATTCAACTCTACCCATAAAAAAAAAAAAAATTCCAATTCAACTCTAAGGGCTATTTTGGGTTAGAAAGCCAACTTTACTAGAAAATTTTTTGCCGGAAAAGTAATTAGAAAAGTATCGTAATGTAAAGGTAACAAGTATTGTATATAAAATTAGTAAGTTTTGTAGTAAAATTTTGTTGAGTTGTTAACTTTTTCATATTTACTAAGAAATTGGTATAAGGAAAATTGGTGTAAGAAAAATTGATGCAAGGAAAATAAAGTTATTGAGAAAGTTATTTAGTGGGTCCTACGTAGGAAAAGTTGAAGAAAAACTTTTTTTCTTAAAAAAGTAAGGGAAGAAAAGTTTACAAGTAAAATTGTATTAAAAAAAATAAAGATGAAAAATGCTTTTTGTATGCCTCATTTATTATATATTTAATGTATAAGAATACGTAAATAATTTTGTAAGGAAAAAATTAGAGCCTATTTAGTTTAAACTTATCTTGAAAACAGAATCTGGGGAAGCCAACAAAAAATCAGCTTGGCTTGGTCCAGGAAAACAAATTTCTTGGCATGAAAATCAAGTATAATATACTTTTTTTTTTTTTTTGATCGGCTCAAGTATAATATACTTGATTCTAATGGATTAGGTAAGTGATTATATATCAATTTTCTTAGGAAAAAAGTTTCCCAGGATTTTTGGGCTAGAAAGTGGGGTACTCAATTGTCTTTTGCTATTGTATTTTTATAATCAATTATTTTGTAATCAATTATATACCCATTGTAATCTCACATATGAACTTTGACAGAGTAGGGAAGTTGACTCTAGGAATTCAAATTATGGTGAAGTTATAAGAGATGGTTAGTGCCATCATGTGGAATCAAATAGGTGTCAGAAAAGAAAGTCAGTTGCGGGGGTTCATTGATTAGTACACCTTCGATGCTGGTAAAGTTGGGACTATGCTCGTCCGTCTCATGAAGGAAGTGACTAAGGAGATTTCCAAAGCAAAGGAAATGAAAAGGCCACGGTACTCATATTTGGTTGCTAAGTTCCTCTCCAATGGATAAAATGGATTGACCAACCCACCTATTAAATATCCTACATCTAAGAAGGTATTATTTGGTGTAAAGAGACTTTCAGGCAAAACATGGGCTAGACTCAATTCTTCCATTTAAGTGGTTCTTGCTTCTCCTTATTCCTTTTCCTAACTCCTTGTTCCCAATGTTTGGTACTATCAAGTTACAACCTAAGATCTATGACCATATTATGTTAATTGTTCCTATTTCATTCATTCCATCGGTATGCTTCCAAGCATCTATAATTGTGATTTGTTTGCCAAAACCAAGGGGTCTTTTGTGGAAACCTTCACAAATAATCATCAATTTTTAATGGTTTTTTGGCTTCTCACAGCTGCTCTTTCCACACCCCTAGATATCTGGTGCCAAACCGTCGCTTGTTTCCTTATTTGATAGAGTTGACTATCTTTGTGGCATTGATTGTACAAGTTCGATTTTTCGTTGAAGGGTTCAACTATCAAGGCAGCCATTATGAGCGATATTCACTTTCAAGATTCATGAGCTTGGGACAAGACAATGTGAATTATAAAAGTGTTGTCTAAGGAATTGTCAACAGCTCCCGTTCCTTTTGAGGTCCTACCGGGATAAGTAGACCCAAGCCTTTCCCTCCCAACCAATCACTAGGATTAGATGTGTTTATATTAGATCTAATCTAATTGATTTAACTTAAATTAATCTAATTTAATAAAAAAACCAAATTAAATCGATATAAAATTGAGTTAGTTTAGATTATAAAATTTTAAAATCGATATAATTAGTTTAGTTTGTGGTTTTACTTTTGAATCGTTCAAATCGTTCGATTACAAAATAAAATCTAATAACAGAATAACTTAATTAAATAATATGATATTTTTTTGTAATATTCTAAATTTTTTTCTTATTTTATAAGATGATAACATCATTAACTTAATTAAAAAATAAAAATAGACTATTCTCATATTCTTTAATTTATTTTCCTTTTTAAGTTGTATACTCTAACCCTAATTATAAATTTTCAATTTACTTACAACTTTATCTCCTAGAACTAGTCCATGACTTTACTTTTAGAACTCTAAATTTTTAATTTGTTCTTAAAATAATATTTTGATTCTCTTAACTAAACTTTAAGAAGTACAATTCTAGAAGTCGTAGAACTATATAACAGAACCAATTTTGATATTCTACTATTCTTAAATGTTAGTTGAGAAGTTTTAAATTTTAATTATAAATGCTTCTAATCATTCCTAATGATATTCATATTAAATTTTATTTGTTTTTAACAGGGTTTGGAAGATGAGATTGAATCATTTGGTGCATTAAAAAAAAAAACTAGTTTTAACATTTACAAATTACTTGCACTGTATTTAAAATTTAGAGTCATCTTTTGTTATCCTTAGTATCTTTGGTGATATAACCAAGAAAAATATTTAGATCTTTTCAATTTTTACAATTATAAATGAGTATAACAACTTGTTTATAATTTGTGCATTTTATTATGTTTCTGATGATTTGGATATTAATGTATTTTATAGTTATGTTTTTTACTTAATATTAAATTTTTTTATATTATCTTATATATTTAATAGTGTAAAAACCAATCAATCCAATTGAACTACACCGATCTTATTTAAATTGGATTGGTTTGGTTATAATATAATAGTGGATTGCATTAGTTTAAAAATTTTACTAATAGATTAAATTAGATTTATTTAAAAAATATTAAAATCTAAATCAAATTATACCACAAACACACCTACCTAGGATTAATCGAGGTATAATATAATTAGTTGTAATGGATAGGGAAAGTGATTATATATATGTCGACTTTCTTGAGAAACTTTTTTTCCAGGATTTTTTGACTAGAAAGTGGGGTACTCAATTATCTATTGGCATTAAGCGATTATATTTTTGTAATCAATTATATACCGAATGTAATCAATTATATACCGAATGTAATCACTTACATTTCCATTATAATGAATTGCACTGCACTTCGATTTTCATGCTAGAAAATTTAATTTCTTGGGCCAAGCCAAGTTGATAAGTTCCTCCCAACCAAATAGCCACCTAAGTTTCCCTTGTTTATCAACCCAAATGACTTGTAAGGTGCACTAGGCAATCTTCCTAGGTTCAATCACCCATCCCAACGCAACTACTTGAGTCAAAAATCTATCATTGGCTTAAAAACTCTTTGGATTAAGGGCTTGTGGTGGTTGCTCTTATAATAACTAAAATGACTTGAGTCAAAATTTATAATTGGCTTAACAGCTCTTCAAATCAAGACTTAGCAGTTTTTAAAAACTTAAACTTAAATTATTAGTAATGATTGGTATTCAAACTTATATATTCATAATTGTACTCTTCTTCCAATGTTCAATTGGGTTGTTACACCAAACAAGATATTAACCGTTAAAAAAAGGATAAACAAAAATTTTGTTTCTAGAGATATCTCTTACGAGAATACATATAATTTTTTTGAAAAAAGCAGACCCATGAGTAGGGTTGTGGTTGCGGCTACTAATCATAATGTTAAGCTACTAAAATTTGAAAAATATTGTCTTTAAAAATATAAATTTTGTTTGATTTAATTGATAAAAATGACTAATAATTGTAATTATTAACTAATAACTAATAAAATATTAATATTTATTAATTAACAAATTAAAATCAGTTAATAAATTAATATTTTTAAATATTATTAAAAAATTAAAAAATTAGTGAAATTAACATTTTATACGGTGACAATAACCCGATCACGAGTAGTGGTACACTACTTCCAACCCATTTTAGTTGTGATTAATTTTAAGTTTTTACACACAAGTTAGGCAATGTTTTTATATTTTTAAATCGATAAAGAAATGTTTTTATATAGCAGATAAATGCATGACAAACGAAAATTTTTTTGTTAAGTAATTTTCGTTAGGTAGTATCATTTAATAAAATAAAATTTTTTTTCTATTAACTTTCCTGTATCTGATAACTACATTGAGTCTCGACTAATTCAAAATTGAGTCCCGTCAAACTTTATTAAGGAAGAAGCTCTTCCAGCACTTATTTTTTCATTCACAATATTCGAATTCGAAATCTTACTTAAGAAAAACCGAACTCCTTTCACAAAAAAACTCGTTGGTAAAATAAACTTTTCTATTACTATAGTTCATATGCTTTACAAATGCATTAACTAAAGTTGCATGAGCTATAATTAAAACGGACTGGAGGTACGAAGTGACGTGGAGCCTCTATATTTTAATGAAATTCATTAATAAAGAATAATATAGTTATAACTTCATATATTATTATAAATTTATATATAATATGTTATCATGTAATTGATTATTTCATTTAAAAATCTACTCATAATATTATATATTCGTATTTTTTTTAGAAAAATGATTGATATATATTCGGTTCAACACATTATCTAA
>BPVZ01000025.1:1415714-1446363 GCA_020521535.1 Rubroshorea leprosula | reverse complement strand
CAAAACGATTTTAGGTAAAATCTCGATTTTAGGTAAAATCTCGATTTTGACAACCTTGCTTAGGACGTTATGTCACATTTATTGATCCAATGTGGACTTTTTTTTTATAATGTGTTATAATTAAATCATAATTAATTTTAATTTCTTCATTTTCTTCTTTCCCAGCATCATCTTCACCATCCTCGTCCTCATCATCTTGGGTTCCTTGCGAAACCCAAGTTCTGAGTTCCTCATGGAATCTAGTTTCACATGAATGCTTACCAAGCTAAGATCTTCATCCACACAATTATAAGTAAATGAATACTACACAAAAACATGATATGCATCTTTCACCCCTTTCCCATAAAAAACGAAAAAACCGTGTTAATCCCACTTGAACTCAAATTGGCAACCTGTTCAGAAACAATTTTCAAGCAAAAAAACTCACCTTTCCAACAAAAAAATTATTTCAAATTGCTTTGGATAAAATAAGAAACTAAGATAAATACATTCAAAATAAAAAAAAGAAAAAAAAATGATCAGAACCCAGAATGCTGGGTTCCGCACAGGAACCCAGAATCTGGGTTTGGCGCAAGAACCCAGATCTGGGTTCCTCGTAAGAACCCAGAATTGGGTTCCCGACGAGGAACCCAGAATTTGCGTTCCATGCAGGAACCCAGAACTAGGTTCTCGGCGAGGAATCGCAAGAGGAGAAAAGGAGAAGAGGATGGTGAAGATGGAGGATGGAGAAGATGATTCTGAGGATGATGGGGAAAGAAAAAGATGAAGAAATGCCACATCATCAAAAAAAAAAAAAGTCCAGGTTCATGTCATTGTTTGGTACTATGTATTACAAATTTTTATTGATTTTACTGTAGTATTGCATCCATTTGTGTAAAAAAATTATGCCATGTCATAAAAAAAAAAATTCATGTTGAATTACTAACACCATATGGTGCCATGTCAATTTTTAGGTACCACGTAATATATTTTTTAACGGTATCATTACGGCTCGTTAAAATATTGGGCTTCTTACGGGTTTTGAAAAGTCGAGGGTGTGAATAAGGAGGAAAAATTTTGGAAGGTGTTGACTACGAAAAATAAATAAATGGAGGGTGCAAATAGGGGCTTTGGCCAAATAAATACACTAGTGAGTTGAACTAGGAATCTCTTATGTTGAAACTATGAAATCTTTACAATTCAAGTTGTGAGATTAATATGTTATGTGTATCACATTTTCTGAACTATGTCTTGTGTCTTTGACCTGGGCACTTCATTATAGCCTATTTCTATTAATTCTATAGACCATATCAAGTAAACATTGAAAATTGTTATGCATGATTATGTGTTATATATGCTGCTGTTATGCAATTATCTTAGAACTATAGAGAGTTTAGACCCCATACTAGGCTTGGGGATTAGAATAGTGAATTAGTGAACCTCTACGCACTGGCTAAGTGTTATAATTAACTCTAGCACCTAATGTGAGTGCATGCACATTCAGTGGACTCCATAGTTTGTGTTATTTCTATTTTGATGTGCTGTGTTGGTCTGATCATTTGTGGCTGCAGTGCCTTAATTTTCTACAAGGTTGGTACAACTAAGAACTAAAGAAAATTTTCTACATAAAATACTAACATTAGATTATCAACTTAACTTAAGATTTAGAATTATGCTTACTGGGCTGTAAGCTCATGATGCATTTCCCACCATTTTAGATAGTAGTAGTGAAGAGTAACTATTATCCTTAAGAATTTTTGTGGGTGGAGATTCTATGCTAACTGTAAGCTGTGTTTTAAATATCAGTAAGGCAAATCTGTATCTACCCAAAACTTCCATTTGGCTCTATAATTTTAAACCCATTTTGTACTATATTAAGCTTGGGAATAGTATATAAAATGAACATTTTGATTTTATAGATATTTTTTGCGCTTATTTTTTCCTTAGTTATGCAGTACATCTCCCTACTTGACAAACCTCTAGTTTATAAAAAATGAGATGTTGCAAATTGGTATTAGAGCCAAAGTTTTGCTAAGATACATATTTGATGTGTAATTAAGTCTAGTGTGTCCTAAACACTGTGACTAGTTAACATTTAAATACTCCCTACATCACAGTATCAAAGAGGACCTAGAAGAATAATAGTAAAAACTACTACCACTTTAGAAAAAAACATGTGTTTGAAGGAAAGGGTGGAAAGTTTGCAACAAGAAATGCAAGAGATGAATAGTCGGCTTATGGCATTTTTGCAAAATCAAGTTAGCCAAAATCAGGGCAACCAAATTTAAAATAATCAAAATATGGGGAATTAGGTACAACAGAGTAATAATGTGACTGTGAACACAAATGTTGAGGGTAATGAACAATGACCCTTGGTAAAACAATTTCAGAATCTACACCCACCATTCTAACAAGGGCATAGAAGATGCTGTAATGCTGAAATTTGGGTAAAAATGTTAGAAAAGATTTTCAAAATTTTGAAATGTATTGATCAATAGAAGGTGGAGTTAGTCATTTATCAATTAAAAGGCGAAGTAGAAGATTGGTGGATAGCTGCACAAGAGGGAATGACTAGGAGGGGTCAACAAATTAATTGGGAGAAATTTGAAGTTTTCTTTTAGAGATACTTTTTAGAAGCTATTTTGGAAAGGAAAGAACAAGAGTTTATGAACTTAAAGCACGGAGAAATGACTGTGGATGAGTATCAAGCAAAATTTAGTGCTTTAGCCGAGTTTGCACCTCATGCGACTAAAGATGAAGCTAAAAGGGCTAGAAAATTTGAGAAGGGCTAGAAAATTTGAGAAGGGCTTAAAGGCTTTTATAAGGAACAAGGTTGTCCCTTTGAGACTCAAAACCTTTGATGAAGTCTTTATGACTACACAGGTTGTTGAACAAGATCTGAAAGAGTAGAAACAAGAAAAGGGTGATTAGAAAAGTAAAGGAAAGGTAGTGACTACTTCACAGATCCAAAAGAAGACAAAATGGAAGGGAAACAGAAGGGGAACATAAGGATTTAAGTAGACTTCAAAGAGCTACAAATGGTGTGGTACAAATCATGGGGGTAGGGAATGTTACTGGGCCATTGGTGCTTGCTTTAAGTGTAGTAAAATCGGACACCTAATCAAGGACTATCCAACTTTGAAGACAAGCAACCAACAAGTCATGGAGGTTGCAAAAAATAAAAGACAAAAGGTGACTAGAAGGGTTTTCACACTTACTAAACAACAGGTACAACAAAATCCCACTGTTATCAAAAGTACATTACTAATCTCTTCTAGACTAGCATATATCTTAATGGATCTTGGATCTACACATTCCTTTGTTGCATCTAAATATGTTCCAAATTTACATGAAAAGTCTAGTAGACTAGAACACATGTTAGTAGTCAAAACACCATCTGAGGAAACTTTATTTTCTCAAATGATTTATAAGGACTATTCAATTATGTTGGGTGATAGAAATATGCCAGCAAACTTGGTTGTCAAGGATATCTGGCTTATGTGTTTGAAAAAAGAGAAAAACCAATTTTTCTTGAGGGAATTAATGTAGTGGAGAATTTTGCAGATGTATTTCCTAAAGAATTGCTAAGATTACCTCCGCAAAGGGAGATAAAGTTCACAATAGATCTAGTTCCTAGAACTACCGCTAATTTTCAACAACCTCATAGAATGGCACCCATGGAATTAATAAAATTAAAGAAACAATTGCAAGAGTTGCCTGATAAAGGCTTTATTAGATTAAGTACCTTACTTTGGAGAGCACCAGTACTTTTTGTGAAAAAGAAAGATGGGCCATTGAGGCTTTGCATTGACTATAGAAAACTTAACCAATTGACAATCAAGAATAAGTACCCACTTCCTAGAGTAGATGACCTATTTGATCAATTTCAAAGAGCTAAGGTGTTTTCTAAAATAGACTTAAAGTCAGGCTATTACTAGCTGAGAATTAAACTAGAAGATGTCTTGAAAACAGCTTTTAGAACTAGTTATGGTCATTATGAATTTTTGGTTATGGCTTTTGGGTTAACCAATGCCCCTACTACCTTTATGGATTTGATGCACATAATTTTTCAATTATACCTAGATAGATTTGTTATTGTTTTCATTGATGATATATTAATTTACTCACCAAATGAAGAAGCACACAAAGAACATCTAACTATTGTGCTGCAGACATTAAGGAAGCAGAAATTGTATGCTAAGTTAGACAAATGTGAATTCTGGTTGAATAAAGTCAGTTTTTTGGGACATGTGATTTCTGGTGAAGGTGTTTCAGTTGATCCAAGCAAGACGAAAGCTATTATGAAATGGGAGAGACCAACTACGACTATTAAAGTGAGAAGTTTTTTGGGTTTAGCAGGTTATTATAGAAGATTTGTAGAGGGTCATTCGAAAATAGCCAGCCCATTAACTTAGCTAACTAGGAAGAACCAGAAACTTGAATGGAATGAGAAGTGTGAAGAAAGTTTCCAAGAATTAAAGAGAAGATTGACTTCAACCCCTATTCTAGCCCTTCCAAACAGCAAGGGTAGATTTTCTGTATACATAGATGCTTCGTTAAAGGGGTTAGGATGTGTGTTAATGCAAGAAGGCAAAGTTATTGCTTATGGATCTAGACAACTTAAAAATTATGACAAACAATTAGCCAGCACATGATTTGGAATTAGTTGCCATTATATTTGCACTTAAACTATGGAGGCATTATTTATATGGTAAGGCATTTGAAATCTTTATAGACCACCAGAATTTAAAATATTTATTTTCCCAAAAAGATTTAAAATTGAGACAAAGAAGGTGGAGAGAGTATTTGAATTACTACAATTGTAGCATTGTTTTTCAGCCAGGAAAGGGTAATGTTATAGAAAATGCTCTCAGTAGAAAAAGTAGAGGTAGCTTTGCAGCGATGGTGGTAATATAATGGAAATTGCTTGAGGATGTTAGTGGGATGAATGTGAAGATTCTACAACAGTAACCTAGATTAATTATCATTAGTTTGAGAGTACAACTAGAGTTATTGGTCAGAATTAAAGAAGCTCAGCAAGGTGACGCATAGTTACAAGGGTGGTTAAACAATGAAGAAAAAAAGGAAGAATATGGGAATTAGAATGGCTGCAGATGGGTTGATCAGATTATGTATTCTCGATAATGTAGAATTGAAAAATGATTTATTAAAAAGGTTAAACCCCCATTTTGGTCCCTCAACTATTGTATGGACCCCTGACTTAGTCCCTCAACTCAAAAAATCCCTGATTTGGTCCCTACTGTTTACCATTTTTACCCCAATTTAGTCCCTCTGTTAAAAATCCAATGATGTGTCATGTTAATTAACTGCAGCATGATGACGTGTCAAAATAACGTGCCACATCAGATGCACGCATGAAAAAAGTGATGACATGGAAAAAAATGTCAAAAAAAAACTTTAAAAATTCTTTTTTTTTTTTTCCTTCTCTCTCCCTTTCTTTTCCCCTTCGAACCTAGGAGGACGCTTGGGTTTGACCTCTTCCTGGGTTCCTTCGAACCCAGGAAGAGGTCAAATCCAGGCGTCCTCCTGGGTTCTTTTGAACCCAGGAAGACGCCTGGCTTCCTAGGTTCGAACGAACCCAGGAGGAGGACGAACCCAGGAAGAGGACAAACCCAGGCGTCCTCTTGGGTTCGTTCGAACCCAGGTGGATGCCTGGCTTCCTGGGTTCTTTCGAACCCAGGTGGATTCTTGGCTTTCTGGGTTCGAATGAACCCAAAAGCAAAAAGTAAAAAAAAATTCTTTTTTTTTTTTCTCTGTGGATCTTGTTGTTTCATGATGATGAAGAATTGATTGATGAAGGAATTGAGGAGGAATTGGGAACTGGGAAAAATACAAAAAATTTCTCCTTTTTTTTTTCTATGGATTCTTGCTGAGAAATTGAGAGAGCTCTATTGTTCGAGGTCCGAATGGGAAGAAAGAGGGAGAAGGGTTTAGGTGGGGCCCACTCCTTTTTTTTAAGTTTTGGATCAAAATCATACTGCCTTGTCATTTTTTTTTAACAAGTATGCATAAGAGGTGTCACTCTATTTAGACACGTCATCATGCTTCAGTTAATTAACGTGGCACGTCATTGGATTTTTAACGGAGGGACTAAATTAGGGTAAAAATGGTAAACAGTAGGGACCAAATCAGGGATTTTTTGAGTTGAGGGACTAAGTCGGGGGTCCGTACAATAGTTGAGGGACCAAAATGGGGGTTTAACCTATTAAAAAAAGCTCACCAATCCAAATTTACTATACATCCTGGATGCACAAATATGTACCAAAACTTGAAGAAAGAATATTGGTGGCTTGGTATGAAGAAGAATATTGTAGAATTTGTAGCCAAATGTTTGACTTGTTAACAAGTGAAAGCTGAACATCAGAATCCAACAGGAGAATTATAGCCTCTTCCTATACTTGAATGGAAATGGGAGCAAATCTTTATGGATTTTGTTCAAGGACTACCTAAAACTAAAAGGCAACATGATTCAATTTGGGTAGTTGTAGATAGGTTGACCAAATTAGCACACGTTTTACCAACACAAGTGGATAATTCATTTGATAATTTAGCTAAGCTCTATGTTCAAGAGGTGGTGACTCTTCATGGTGTTCCAGTGAGTATAATCTCAGATAGAGACACTAGATTTACAGTAAGATTTTGGAGGTCATTTAAAAACCAATAGGCACACAGTTGAGAATGAGTATAGCATTTCACCCACAAACAGATGGGCAATTAGAAAGAACAATTCAGACTCTTGAAGATATGCTAAGAGCTTGTGTACTTGACTTCTCAAGTAGTTGGGATGAACACTTCCCATTAATTGAATTTGCTTGCAATAACAGTTACCATTCTACCATAGGAATGGCACCATTTGAAGCATGGTATGGTAGAAAATGTAGAACCCCAGTTTGTTGGACTGAGGTAGAAGAAAAGCAAATGTTAGACTATTGGGATCTGAAATAGTTTAGAAAACAACAAAAAAGGTGAAATTGATCCAGCAAAAATTGAAGGCAGTTCATGATAAGCAGAAGGCTTATGTTGATTAGAGAAGAAGACCATTGGAGTTTAAAGTGGGAGAGCATGTGTTTCTAAAGGTCTCACCTTCAAAAGGCATAAACAGATTCGACATAAAAAAGAAGCTGAAACCAAGATATATTGGACCCTTTGAAATTTTAGAAAGGGTTGGAAAGGTAGCATATAGAATTGCATTGCCACCTAAAATGTCTAAGATGCACAATGTTTTTCATATTTCAATTTTGAGAAAGTATGAACCAGTTGCTTCACACATCATCAAGAATGAATCTTTGCATCATGGGGAAGATTTGAGTTATGTTGAAGAACCAATACAGATTTTAGAAAGGAAGGAGAGGGTTTTAAGAAACAGAGCTATTCCTATGGTTAAAGTTTTCTAGGAACACCATACTAAGGAAGAAGCCACTTGGGACTAGAAGAGCATATTACAAAACATTATCCTTAGTTGTTTTCTAGTAAGAACAAATTTGGGGACCAAATCTCTTAAGGAGGGAAGAATGTGATATCCCAATTCTTATTAGCAATTAGTTAAAGAAAATAGATCCTAATTTGCATTAAGTTTAAAGTTAATAGTCCTTTATCTCATTTAGAATTAGGGACTAATTTATAATAATTGTTAATTATGGGGTTTGCATATTATTTTAATAAATGCTGACCAAGTGTCTATTATAGGAGGATTTAGTGCAGTCTAGCTGTCCACAATATGTTAAAATAAATAATAGGTGGTTGGATGGGAAGTGGGCCAAGTGGGGACCATTTAAAACCCACTTGACGGGAACTTCTTAAGCCATATCACTAAATTAGCTATTTTTCTGTATTTTGTCTATAACGAACCGAAAGGGAAGGAGAAAGAAAAATAGGTTAGGTAGATTTGGGGAATATTGAAGAATTATGCCAAACTCAAGATTTTGCAGAAAGTGTGTGGTAAGTGTGATTCTTAATTTTGAGTCAAGGTTGTCAAACAAATTTAAAGGTAAATAAAACAATAGAATAAGCATAAGAAATTAGGCTACTGTAGTTTCAATTATATAACATAAGAGAGAAATAAATACAATAATGGGTTAAACTAGAAGTCTTTTATGTTGAAACTGTGAAATCTTTATAGTTCAAGTTGTGAGATTAATATGTTATGTGTATCACCTTTTTTGGACTATGTCCTATGTTTTTGACCTGGGCACTTCATTATAGCCTATTTCTACTAGTTCTACAGACCATATTAAGTAAACATTGAAAATTGTTATGCATGATTATGTGCTATATATGCTGCTGTTATGCAATTGTCTTAGAACTATGGAGAGTTTGGGCCCCAGCCTAGGCTTGGGGGTTAGAACAGTGAGTTAGTGAACCTCTAGGCAGTGGGTAAGTGTTATGAATAGCTCTAGCACCTAATATGAGTGCATGCACATTCAGTGGACTCCATAGTTTGTGTTATTTCTATTTTGATGTGATGTGTTTGTCTGATCATTTGTGGTTGTAATGCCTTAATTTTCTACAAGGTTGGTACAACTAAGAACTAAAGGAATTTTTCTGCATAAAATACTAAGATTAGATTGTCAACTTAACTTAAGATTCAGAATTATGCTTATTGGGCTATGAGCTCATGGTGCTTTTTCCACCATTTTAGATAGTAGTAGTGAAGAGTAGCTGTTATCCTTAAGAATTTTTATGGGTGGAGGTCCTATGCTAACCGTAAGCTATACCTCAAATATTAGTAAGGCAAATCTTTATCTGTCCAAAACTTCCATTTGACTCTATAATTTTAAACCTATTTTGTATTGCATTGAGTCTGAGAATAGCATATAAAATGAACAATTTGATTTTATAGATATTTTTTGCACTTATTTTTCCTTAGTTGTGCAGTACATTTCCTTACTTGATAAACCTTTAGTTTATCAAAAAGGGGATGTTACAAGTACAACTAAAAAAAATATTTTGTACTATTTAAATTATACTAAATCACACAAAATTATTCATTGACGAAAAAGATGTCTTCCAGAATATGTGGTTATCTTTTTACAATAGGTTAAATACCCTTTTTGGTCCCTCTACTATAGGAAAAAGTCCTTTTTTTGTCCCTATACTGAAAAAATCCCCTTTTTGGTCCTTACTATTCACAAATCCGACCCCTTTTTAGTCCTTCTATTAAATTTTGGCTGATGTGTCTGGTTAAGTGACGGAAAAACTCTTTTTTTTTTTTTTACCATTTTACTAAATTATGAGGAAAATCCATCTGGCAAAAATTGATAACATGATTAAATTTTTTACATTTAATTACTGATTCACCCTCATCTTCTTCCTCATCCTCTACTTCCTTCGGCCTTTTTTTCTTTCTTTTTTTTCTTTTACCTCCAGGCAAACCCAAGAGCTTAGGTTCACGAGGAACCCAGGAGCCTGGGTTCATGAGGAACCTAGCTCGCAGGTTCCCAACGAACCCAAGAGCCTGGGTTCGTGAGGAATGAGTCTTACCCTAAGAAATGGAGAAGATTTGCGTTGCTGTGAGAGTGAGACCACGGTTTCCCAAGATACCTCCGCCCGAACCTATTGGAAGGTCGAGGACAACCGCATCTCCCTCCACAGGCGTCACGGCACTCCCATCTCCAGCGTCTCTTACGCTTTTGGTAAAAACTTGGATCTTCATTTCTATTTCATCTTCGATTTACCATGTTATCAGTGTGGATTTTGTTCAATTAAGCTTTTCTTTTTCGTTTTCGCATTTGCAGATCATGTGTTCAATGAAACCTGCTCAAATGCTCAAGTTTATGAGCTTCTTACCAGGGATTTAATTCATGCCGCGATTGAAGTGTTCAATGGTATTCTTCTTTTCCCCAAATCGTCCAAATTTGTTCAATCACTAAGATTTTGCTTTAAGCCTTTAGGTTCTCTTTGTATTTTGTTTGGATCTGGGAAAGCATCACAGGCTGTTTCTGAGATATCTGAGAAATTAAAATGTTTGATTTGAATTTCATAACCTTAAAACATTTTCCTTTTGGTTGGATTTTTTTGACTTTGTTGAAAGACTTGCTAGTTTGGGTGCAAGAATTGATTGATTTAATCTCATGAAAAAGAAGCATTTCATTTGTGTAGTGATTTTTGTGCTTGTTTGTGGATTGATTTGGAGTAGGTGACACTGACATGGAAATGTTGCTGGGTTCGCAATGAACCCAGGCGCCTGGGTTCATCGCGAACTAGTGAGTTGGGTTCATCGCCAACCTAGGCTCTTGAGTTCATCATGAACCCGCGAGCTGGGTTCCTCGTGAACCCAAGCTCTTGGGTTCGCTTGGGGGTAAAGGGGAAAAGAGAAGAAAGGCCGGAGGAAGTGGAGAGTGATGTGGGGGGTGATGTGGAGGGTGTCATTAAGTTCACGTAAGCATCTTTTACACGTTGGCATACCCACGTCAGCTGTTCCAGTTAAGTTAACGTGCCACGTGAGCAAAATTTAACGGAAGGACTAAAAAGGGCCCGGATTTGTGTACAGTAAGGACCAAAAAGGAGATTTTTTTGGTAAAGGTACTAAAAAGCGGCTTTTTCCTATAGTAGAGGGACCAAAAAGGGTATTTAACCTTTACAATATAATATAACTTAGAAAAAAAAAATTATTGATAGTGGAGAGGAAGATTGATAAAAAAAAAAATCTTCTTTATACATATATGCTTTTTTTTTTTTTTTTCTGAACAAAGAAAATTTTAATGATAAAGATAATTTAAGTATAAAATTCAAAACATTACTATTTTCATAACTACTCAAAAGAGAACAGCTACTAGACCACTTAGAGTCATACATATATGCTGCATTTCCCATTCCCACAAATCCCTTGAAATTTTCATTTGTCATGAGTGATGAATATATTTTGAGTCTATATATTGAGGATTTATCCATATATTATACATTTAATGAAATATTTGCCCTTAAAAACCAGGCCTAACTTGAACCAGGTTTTAGAGTCTAATGATTTCATCCAAACTTTAGTGTTTAAATTTAATTAGTCAAGAGTTCAATTGGACTTGAAAAAAATCCCTTAATCCTCAAAATTTCCTCATGTTTTTTTTTAAAAAAAAAAAAAAGGGGGTTGGGCCGAGCCTGTACTTCTCATTTATAGTGTTTTGCTTGCTCAAGCCTTCAAAGCACAATGCCTTCTCCACGGCAACTTCGGTTCTTTCACTCCGTTTCCCGCCATTATGTGCCTCGCTGCTTCTCTCCCCACTCCACTGCCACAACTCTAACCAAGCATTCATGGATCTTTCTCCTTCAAAACTGCAAATCTGTGAACGACCTCGAGCAAATCCACGCCCAGATCTTCAGTCTGGGGTTCCAACAAGACAGCGCCATCCTCAACAAGCTTATGGCCTTCTGCACAGACCCTTCTCGTGGAGACTTGCGCTATGCAGAGAAAATCTTCAATTCCATTCAACTTCCATCTTTGTTCGTTTACAATGTTATGATCAAGGCATTCGCCAAGAAGGGTAGTTTTGAAAAAGTGATTTTGCTCTTCTGGAATTTGCGGGAACAAGGATTGCAGCCTGATAATTTTACGTACCCGTTTGTTCTTAAGGCCATGGGATGTTTGGGGGAGGTGCTTGAGGGGGAAAAGATTCATGGATTTACCGTAAAATGTGGGCTTGGCTTTGATTCTTATGTCTGCAACTCACTAATGGATATGTATGCTCTGTTTGGTAGGATTGGGAATGTGGAGAAGCTGTTCGATGAAATGCATGAAAGAGATGTTGTTTCTTGGAATATTTTAATTGGTGGGTTTGTCAAGTGTAGGAGGTTTGAAGATGCTTTAAATGTTTTTGGACAGATGGAAAAAGAGAGTAACATGAGACCTAATGAAGCCACTGTTGTTACCTCTCTGTCTGCCTGTACAGCTTTGAAAAATTTGAAATTTGGCAAGCAGATTCACCGTTATGTTACAGAGGAGCTTGAGTTGACTAGTATAATTGGGAATGCATTGGTAGACATGTACTGCAAGTGTGGGTGTTTCAGTACAGCCTGGAAAGTTTTTGATGAGATGCCAAGTAAGAATGTAATTTGTTGGACTAGTATGGTCGCTGGTTATGCTAACTCAGGTCAGCTAGATGAGGCTAGAAAATTATTTGAGAGAAGTCCTGTCAGGGATGTTGTTCTTTGGACAGCTATGATCAATGGGTATGTGCAATTCAACCATTTTGATGAAGCTGTGGAATTGTTTCGAGAAATGCAAATCCAAAGAGTTAAACCAGATAAATTTATTCTGGTTTCCCTCCTAACTGGTTGTGCTCATCTGGGAGCCCTCGAGCAAGGCAAATGGATCCATGAATACATAGATGAAAACAGAATTCCAGTGGATACAGTTGTTGGTACTGCTCTCATAGACATGTATGCAAAATGTGGATGCATAGAGAAAGCTTTGGAAATTTTCTATGGTTTGAGAGAAAAAGATACAGCCTCTTGGACTTCTGTTATATGTGGGCTTGCTATGAATGGTAAGACAAGTAAGGCACTGGAGTTGTTCTCAGAAATGAAACAGGCTGGACTTAAACCTGATGATATCACCTTTGTTGGTGTTTTAAGTGCTTGCAGTCATGCAGGGATGGTTGAGGAAGGCCAAAAGTTCTTTGATTCGATGACAAGGATATATCAGATTGAACCAAAGCTAGAGCACTTTGGATGTCTGATTGATTTACTGGCTCGAGCTGGACTGTTGATTGAGGGAGAGAAATTGATAGAAAGCATACCTGTTGGAAATAGTGAGAATTTGATCCCATTTTATAGTTCATTACTCAGTGCATGCAGGATTTATGGCAATGTTGAGATGGGAGAACGATTGGTTGAACGATTGGTGAATCTTGAATCAAGTGATTCAAGTGGTCATACACTTCTTGCCAATATTTATGCCTCAGCTGATAGATGGGAAGAAGTAACAAAAGTCAGAAAGCAGATGAAAGATCTTGGAGTCAAAAAGGTGCCTGGATGCAGTTCAATTGAGATTAGGGGTGTTATTCATGAATTTCTTGTTGGGGATCCATCTCACCCAGAGATAAAAGAAATTTATTCTACATTGCATAGGATGTCCAAGTTATTATCAGTTCCAGATGATCAAAGCAGCCTCTTATAAAACTTTTGTTGCAATAATTTGAATACTAACGCAGCCTCTTGGATTTATACTAGGCTTAGTCATAGAACTGGAAAACTGGAGCATTGAGTTTGATCAATTTTGGGTGTCATTCAGCTAATGAAGATCTAAACTTGGTCTCTTGATAAATAATATACTCAAGAAAAAATTTGAACAAGTTTCAATGATTCATCAGATTGGCAAAGAGGAAGGAGACCATAGATTTTGTAAAGCTTATTGAAGGAATTTGCTGTGGAGATGCCAACACCAACTTGATTCACTGGATTCATAATGCTTTTAACCTGGTAAGCTTGTAAATTCTCTTCAAAAGCATCGGCATTTATTTTTGTTCTACTCATGTAGCATAAATGTAATGCGTTAGGATTTCAATTTAGCTGCAAAATAATTGTTTGCTTCTCGGCAAAAAAAAGAAAAATATATATATATATATATATATTGTTGACTACAGCTTATCACCATTCTTTGTAATCTTGAATTTGAAATTTTGATTATTCTTATTTTGGTGAGAAAGTTAACATAAGTTCTACTTCAAGTGGTTCCTGATCCTGAATAAAGCAGTCTGTATACTGGAACCTTGGATATTCATAATGTTAGGATCCTCTATAATCTAGCACCATTTACTTATCACTCCTACCCCTTTTTTTTTTTTTAAGATTCCATTATCTTAGCCATGCTAACTCTCTGATCTTAAAATTTTCAGGAAAAGAGCCCTACTTTGCTAATCTTCACATCTTTCTTGGCAAAGGTGCTCCTCCTAGCAGGTATTCTCTTTCCTTCTATTGTATGTCCAAAGATATGGTTACATGATAAATTATATTCATTCACTAGTAATCTCCTTTTGTTAATCTTGTACTCTTGAACCTCTAATTTTAGGCCTGTGTTTGTAATGAATACCATATGCTTGTAATTTTGAAAAATAAATGCATTTACTTAGTTCCCATTTTTCTTACTCAAAGGCCTTAATTTCCTATCTAGGACAAAAGGTGCAAATAAGGATGTCAACTTTGCACCTTTTTCTATTTAAGAATGTTAACTTTGTCAATTTCTAAATAAGGATGCCAACTTTTAATTTTTTCTAGTTGAGGATGTCAACTTTCAACCTTTTCTATTTAAGGATGTTAACTTTCAACTTTTTCTATTTAAGGATCAATTGGATGGTGATGCTGAAGTGGCAAACAAACTTTTTAAGAAAAGTTAACATCATTATATAGAATAAGTTGAAAGTTGATATTCTTAAATAGAAAAAATTGAAAATTAGCATCCTTAAATAGAAAAAGTTGAAAGTTGGCATCTTTATTTAAAAACTAGCAAAGTTAACATCCTTAAATAGAAAAAAAAATACAAAGTTAGCATCCGTATTTGCACCTTTTCTGTCCCATCCAGATATACTTCTTATTTTCTTCGGGAATAAATGCATACATGTATAGCTTTAGATGCATAGTTATCTTGCTATGACATAGCTACAAATGCTTTTCCTTTTGCTTGGTATATTAATATTTTGTGTCAATTGATGCCCCCTAGATTTATGTCTATGTACGCTGTAGCCTAGCAATTCCAATCAGATGCAGTTATTAAATAGCTAGTGGATGGCGCCATCAACTTCTATGGGTTTCATTTGAAGTACTGATGGTGAATCAGGTACAACATAAATTCATTAATATTTTGGAATAACTTGACTCTGTATTAGTTAGTGGTATAAATAATTAAAAAAGAAAGGTTGCCTGCATAAGATCTGATTTAACATGTTGGGGTCCATCAGAGAACTAGTGAATTAATGCTGTATGTGACTTGATTGATATTAGCCTTGCAATAGAAGAAAAAGATGATAAGATAACCATTCTCCTCAATAATAGGACTCGGCTTAATAACGAAAGTCTATATTCTAGAGAACATATAACAAAATGCTACTGTATTTGTTTCCTCCACTACAACCAGAATAAGGCTAATTTAGTTAACAGAACAATAACAACCATCATGTCCTTGTCATAAACATTGATTATTGATTACCTTGACATTCATCTTATCTTCTTGATCTTTACAAGTCACAGTCCACCTTAATAATTAGTTGGAAAAAATCTAAAACATCAGCATAGCAGCCTATTGATTTATAGACATTATTGCAAATTGCAAACTAGAAAACAAGGAGGCATGTAAAATGTCATCATTAGGATTTTGACGCTATCAAGAAATTGGTATACTTATCATGAATAGTTAATTATTAGTCATGCAGGTGGAGAATAATTGCAGCAGCCATAATGATCATCATGATCACCATCACCTTCCATGCATGTTGTTGGGGTGTAGTCATGCCTTTCATCACCTTCATTGTCTTCATGTGCACACTTCTTGCACTACAAAGCAACCACCTTGGGAGCAAGTAATATTTTCTCTCTAATGCTCTTCAAGCAAAAGGAAGGAGAAGACAGTGAGAATTGAAATCCAACTGGCATATCTGTGGTTTGTATTCAGTTTGAGTGGAAGGGAGAGGAATGAGATTGCTGTGTATTGAGGATGGTCAGGATAGGAGAACGTGGTGAATTTGTATTGGAACAAGTGAGTCACATGGTTGGTGTAAAATGATCAGAGGCTGTTGAATGACACAATGCAGATGGCTTGTGGTGGCCTGCTGTCCAGCCACATAGCATCTAGGATGACAGTTCAGCAAATAGGCTCAAATGGTTGTCTTTTTATTTGGCTGGCTCAAATGGTATTTATGCACCATAAAAGCACCTTTTGGGTGCATGAATGGGTTGGGCAGCATGGTGGACTAAGGGACAAGAAAACAGAACTGAAAAATGCATTTGTAATTAGATGGCAATGACAACATCATGGGGACACCGTTAGATGCATTTGTTCTGGACATTTTGTGCTGGATGACAGAAAGTGGTCGCTGCAAGCACATTAACTGCATGCCATCTGAAGGTATTGAAGCTTCTTATTTTTAATGCTGCATCCATAGGTTTTACACTTATTTGGTTGTCTTTTTTTCTTTTTCTTTTTTTTTTTAAAATTTTTTTTTTTTTTTTTTTTTATCAGTGATCCAGTGGAATGCTAAATTAATCACCTCAACTGAGTAATTAGTTCTTGATAGATACTTATAATATAAGATAAGATATCTGTTTCCTCTTACATAAGATGAAGCACATGTGTGGGCATTTGTGTGCATGATGCATGTATGGTTCTGTACCTTAAATCTGCGCATGCACTGGCAACCAGAACAACAGTAATCAAATATAGTTTTTTTTTTTGGCTGATAATCAAATATAGTTGTTAAAATTGTGAGTGTGGGTGGGTGGGTGGGGATGAGAGGGTTTTATTGGAAGTACTGGAGGTAACTGTGGTCCATTCTACAAATAAATTTGTAAATGTTTCTTGAATAACTAATTAGTTAACAGCAAAAATTATAAAAAAGAGAAAACTGTTAGTTGCATAAGATTAGATTTGACATTTTTTCCCAAGACCTAATTAAGTTATATTTGATTTAGCACAAGGTATTAGGCATAGTATAACAGCTAAAGATGAGGACCGTTCTCCTTAGTAGCTGGAGTGCTGGACTATGTTTAAGAGCAAAAATCATTAGGTTCTGTGCAAAATAATTAAACCACAATACATTATTTTTTTCCTCCACTAATACTAGAATAAAGCTAATTTTGTCTATAGAAAATGACAACCATTGCTATCATTGTTAGAAACATAAAAATGATTAGCCTTAAGTTATTGGTCATCTTAGTACAAATATAGATGATGGTGACATACATCATATCTTTCAAATACCATACAGGATGTATCTTTACAAGTCACAGTCCTCTTTTGTAAAGAGATGCTGGATATCTTAGGCATTGGCATAATGGCTCACTGATCTATACAAATTAATGCAAAGTAAAAAATAGCAAGGCAAGTGAAACCTCATTATTAGGGTTTCACTCTCAAGGATTAACATACTAGCATATATTGTTTATTTGTTTAATTTATGTCCAAAGATGGTTTTGTCGACTCCTCCCAAATATGATGAATTGTAATCTTTCATTAGTAATCTCTATGTGTTATACTCTCAGGATGCCTCTGGTTAGTTTTAGGCTTAGGTTTGCAATCATTCTGGTATACCTTAACAATTATTTGAACAATAAATGCATTAATCTAGTTGCTTATGAAATATCTGAATTGCCTATACTCATACTGATACATTTCTTATTTTTGTTGCAAAGATCTAATTGAGTAGTTAGCAGAAAATGACAACCATCCATCATTAGCATTATCATTAAGCATTATGTCACTGATCACCTGGGTACAAATATAGATGTCCATGAGATGTGTCATATCTTCTTTAAGTATCCTGAGGACGAACCCTTACAAGTTATAATCCACCTTCTTAATTGCAGGACACAAGGACAGCATAAGTATAAGTATAATGACCTTCTGATATATTGAAATTATTACAAACTATGAAACAGTATCTATATAAAACCTCATTATTTGGGTTTCAACACCTTCAAGACTTAACATACTTGACAAGACTACTTGATTATTAGTCATGCAGCTGGAGGATAATCATAGCCACCATCATCATTGTTGCCGTCATCACCATCAGTCTTCTATGCATGCTGCTGGGGCATAATCATATCCATCATCACCATCATCACCATCATCTTCTCCATGCACGTCCTTCTTGCACCACTGAGAAACAACCTTGGAAATGGGAGACATTGCCTTTCTACTTCTTTAAAAGCAAAAGGAAGAACAGTTAAGAGGGTGAGAATGAAAATCAGTTTGTGTATCTATTGCTTGTATTCTGTTTGAATGAGAGTGACCAGTGTGATTGTCTTATATAGAAGCCCAACTGACAGTTTAGTAAAGTGGCTGGCATTGCCTTTACTTAATGTAAAAACAACTTTTTTGTGTGCATGAATGGATCAAAGAAAGTACAAGGACCTTGTGTAGTATGGTGGACTAAGGAACAGGACAACAAGAACTTGACAAAAAGAAAAACTTCTAATCAAATGGTAATGGCAACATCAAGGTAAAACCAGTCTATGCATTCCTGGACTTTTTCTGCTGGGATTGGATGTCAGGAAAATGACCGCTGCAAGCACATTAGCTGCACATGATTTGAAGGTATTGAAACTTTCTTTGTTTTTAATGCTGCATCATGGAGTAGGTTGATACGACTTACCGTGTGATTTTTTCTTGCTCAGGTGGAGTGCTAAAATAATCACCTGGATGAATCCTATTTCTTCGTTTGTTAATAATTTTACCACCATATATAGTCAAGCTATTAAGGAGAAGAGTCAATATTGGCCTATTTGCTCTTCTTTTGGCTGGGGAGCAGCATTATTTTGATGGTTAAAATCAACATGGGGTGGAAGTAGGGTTTGGCATTAAGGTGGATCAGGAATCAGGACGTTGAGTGGAAGATCGTTTATATGGGATTAAGACTCCAACTTGTAAAAGTTTACCAATTAAGGACCTAAACATTTGTTGTTTTTAATCTAGGATCTCAACTTTTTAGTTTTTCTATTTGGCCAAGCCTCTATTTGCAATCTACACATTATTTCTTTTTTGTTGTCATACCCTCTATAATTTTACTTCCAGTTAACACTTTTCATAGTTTAAAATCTATAAAAAAAAAAAAGAAGAAAAAAAACCCAAATTACTAATAAAATTATAGTGCAAATAAAGGATTTAACCATTAATTTTTAGGTTTTCTTTTAGGGGTGTTAAATTATAAAAGATGTTGATTGAAAGTAAAAATTCTTGAGGATGTTAACTGCAAAAAAAAAAAATTAATAATAATATACAAGATGTAAATATGGGGTTTAGCCTTTCTATTTAAGTATTCAAACTCACCGATTTCACTATACAAAGCATTGTTGGATGGAATCTTGACATATGTTTCTTAATTTTGTTAAAGAAACCAATATTAGGTGTTGACTTGTCAGCAAAAAAGGGTTTGTCATTGATGACATGAAAAAAATAAAAAAATGTTAAAAAGAAGGAAAAATTACAATATGTGAGGGGCTCACAATGGACTCCATAACAAAGTTGTAGAAAGTGTTAGGCAGTGGTGGGTAGTTATTCACAATTTAAAGCCTAGAGTGATAAGCATTTTTTTTTAGTAAGGTTTTTTTATATAATTCTAAGAAAACAAAAAAATGTGAAACAATTTTAAAAATTACAAAATAAAAAGAAAAATTAAACATTTTTCCATGCATTATCATGTATGAAAAGTAGAATTTAGGGAAATTACTCATCATTTAGGGTTATTTTTAAAATTTTTTTATAAGAAATTAAACAATGTTGTTTCATTAGGGTAAAAGAACCATTACTCAAGTAGTTTAGGCACCATTAAGTGTGCCAAATAGCACCTAAGCACGCTTAATTGATTTGAGTAGTGCAAACTACATTAAACTTCCACCTAGAGGCCAATGTAGGCAAAATGGCATTACCTAACTCCTAGGTGCACTTTTTACCACCATGCTTAATAAAGACTCAATAAAGTCTTGATTTTGTCCAAATTGGTGAGATTAAGTCCTTGAATAGAAAAATTAGAAAGTTAAGATCTAAAATTAGAAACAAAAACTTTTAGATCCTTGATTAGTAAACTTAAAAAAATTGAAGTCCTTGTTTATACTATTTCTCGAAGAGGTGGGGCTACATCTAGAAGCTGGGTTAATGTGGTTGGAGTTGGCACCAACAAGGAAGACGGGGTGTCTCTGGATATCTTTTAGCGCATCGAGTTTAGTTAGCATTACATCATCTTAAAATCTCTACGATACGAACATGTCTGCTATTGCAACTCCAACTCTGAATTCCCAGGAAGCTGATCTTCTATCTCGATCTGTCAAACGCATCAAAGGCGACAGCAACTCCTCTATTGCTGAGGAGTATCAATTATTTGAAGCTCCTCAAAAACAGCTGTCATACAGAGATATGGTTTATTCATCTGAACCTACTGCTATCCTTTGCGATAGTTCCAACAGGGATGAAGCTCTGGAAGAAGACTCAGATATGGAGGATGATGGGACTATACCCACTATCCTCATATCTAGAGAAGAAAAGAAAAGAATCTGCATGCCTTGGCTTAACTCTCTCATAATCAAGGCCTTCGGGACAGATAAAGCTGGATATAATTTTATTTTTCCCAGAGTAAAGGCTCAATGGAAGCCAAGAGGAAAAATGGACTGTATTGATTTGGGTTTGGATTTCTTTCTTATCCGTTTCCATGAGAAAGAGGATCTTAACCGTGTTCTCCATGGGGGACCATGGTTTGTTGGTCCTCATTTTCTCACAATTAGAAGGTGGGAACCTTCTTTTGATCCTGCTAAAGCCACTTTCAAGACCACAGCAATATGGGCAAGACTCCCACGCCTTCCTATTGAGTACTATGATGTCCAAATTCTTGAGAGAATTGGGAATATGCTGGGTACCCCCCTTCGTCTTGACGCACATACTGTTCATCAATCGAGAGGCCAGTATGCTAGAATTTGCATTCAAGTTGACCTTGATGAACCTCTAGTTCCTTTTGTCCGAATCGGGAAGCATATTCAAAAAGTGCTTTATGAAGGACCTGCTGCTCTGTGTTATGCGTGTGGGTGTGTTGGGCATAAAGAAGATAAGTGCCCTCTCAAAATCCCCCACCCGATGGTTGTCTCTGAGGATCAAATTATTGAATCCCAAAACTCACAAGGCCCTGTTGAAGGAAGTAGCAATGACTTACTGGATAATCAAGGCTTTGGACCATGGATGCTTGTGGAATGACGAAGGAACAAGAAGAAGCAGAGTAACACTCAATACAACAACCCAGTGAGTTGACTCAATGGGTCAAGGAACGGGTCGCGAAATGTAAATTCAAAAGGAAATGTTAACTCTAACACCACAATTAATGTGGAGACTGTTGCCACTAATGGACCTATCACGGCTTCCCAACCGTTGAGCTCAAATCCTAAAGATCACAATACAATGTCCCTTTCTCTAACCGAGGCTAAAGGCCCATCTCACGATCCAGCCCACTAGAGCACAATCCTCACAAAACAGGTAAGTTTGGATCCCCAATTTACTAAACCCAATTCTAATGCGTCTATTTTATCCTTGCAAGACAAATCCACTGTTTCGGATAAGATTTCACTTTCTATTCCTCCAACACGTGGGAAGACTCCTCCCTCTAAAAGATCTACTGCCCAAACAACAAACCCACAAAATGTCAAGAATAATCCCCCAGCGAGATCAACTTCCCCCCGTGCAGTATCGGATCATGGATCCAGTCACATTCACCAAGATCAGCCATATGTGGGAGGTTTTGCTGATCGACGAGAACAACAAGTTTATTTCACTAGAAGAGGCTCTAACGCTGGTTTCAAGCAAAAATCCACATCCGATCAAGGATTGGACGTTAGAGACTCTTCAAAGTTGTTGGCTCAAGCCCATTCTGGTGATGAAAGGAGTGGATCCCACCCCTTTTCTTCCTCCTCCAAAGGGTGGGATTCCACTGCCGTCGGAGCACCTGTCTCCAGAATCATGTTTCATTCAGAGGGTAGTCTGGACATCCTTGATGGAGATAATAAGATGGGACGGTTGGTCGGAACCAATAGCTCCGAAGTTGCTCACAACGCAGGTGCAACACCCATTCCTATGTCTATTCAGGATGATAGGATGCATGAGGACTGTGCACCTTATAGTCAGGAAGGAGGAAATACAGAGCTCCCAGTTCTAATACAAGCAGATTGTGCTGCCGTACTACTTCCCAGGACTCAACATGATGGTTTTGAACAAGGAGGGCCAGCTAGTGTGGCTCCAAGAACTTGCCAGGTGGATGATGACCACCTTCAGTAGAAAAATTTGGACCATGAAGATCATGTCATGGAATTGCCGTGGTGTGGCTAGCCAAGATTTCAAATGAAATGCCATGGATATCATCAAGCAACACAATCCGGGTATTTTTATCATAATGGAAACAAAATTGGCGGGGACTAGAGCCAGTGAGGTTGCTGAAGCTTTAGGATTTTCCAAGAAAGTTATCGTTGATGCTGATGGTCTGGCTGGAGGCATCTGGCTTCTGTGGGACGACAGGAAATTCTGTGTGGATATTCTGAACATGAGCCCGCAAGTCATTCATGCCAACGTCCAGGTAACATTCCATCCCTCCTTTTCTAATTTTAATTGGATTTTATCTGCTGTATATGGCCGTCTTCAATTTGAGATTAGATCTTTGCTTTGGGAGAATTTGAAGCAATTTTCCCAAATTATCAATGACCCATGGGTTGTCATTGGGGACTTTAATGATGTTATTGCCCAAAATGAAAAATTTGGGGGCAACCCTGTTCCCCAATATCGTATCCGTGCTTATTCTGAGTGCATGAATTTCTGTGAACTACTAGATATTGGGTTTGTTGGCCCTAAATTTACTTGGGTCAATAAAAGAGATGGCCACCACCTTATTAGAGAAAGACTAGGCAGAGCCTGGGCCAATCCTTCATGGAAGATTATTTTTCCTGAAGCATCCTTATTACATCTTCCTCGCGCTTCACTCTGATCACTGTCCTATTCTCCTAAGCCTTGATCAACCATATCCATCCTTAAATAGGAGACCTTTTAGACTTGAAAAGTTTTGGCTAGAGCACGAATCTTTTAAAGATCTTGTTGTTTCTAGTTGGACCTTTGCCAATTTATCTATTGCGGAATGCTCAGTTGCTTTCCAAAACATTGTGAAACTTTGGAGTAGAACTACCTTTGACAACCTCCATAAAAAGAAGAAAGAGCTTATCGCTCGATTGGGAGGTATTCAACGTTTCTTGCAAGCCAAAGATAGCTCCTTTCGTATTGATCTAGAGAAATCTCTCACTAAAGAGTATCAAGATATTTTAAAGTATGAAGAGGACATGTGGTTTATGAAATCTCGTGTCCAGTGGATTCAAAATGGTGACAGGAACTCTAGATTTTTCCATGTCTCTACCTTGAAACGCAGATCTAATAACCGTATTCTAGGTCTAAAGGATGGTTCTGGCTCTTGGACTTCGGATCCTTCTTCTCTTGAGAGTATAGTGTCCTCTCACTTCAAGGGCCTGTATACCACTTCACTTGCTCATTCTTTCCATGACTCATTCATTAATGTTCATAGTGGTCCTATTGTGGATCCTACTTCATGGCATATGTTAAACATCCCTCCTTTTGATTCTGAGATCAAACAAGCTATCTTTTCCATGAAACCTTTCAAGGCCCCTGGTCCTGATGGACTCCATGTGGCTTTTTTTCAGAAATTTTGGTTTGTGGTTAAGAATAAGCTTTGCAATGAGATTAGGAATATCTTTAATTCGGGAGTTATGCCTGAATCTTGGAGTGCGAGTTTGATTACTCTTATTCCTAAAATCAATAAGCCAGATTCTATTTCTCAGTACAGGCCTATTGGCCTTTGCAATGTGTCTTACAAGGTTGTTACAAAAATTATTGTCCTTCGCCTTAAAAAGTTTATAGGAGATTTGATATCTCCTATGCAATCTAGTTTTATACCAGGTCGCAATGGCATTGATAATGTTACTCTTCTTCGAGAATTTGTTCATTCCTTTCATAAAAAAAAGGGGAACAAAGGTGACATGATTGTTAAACTGGATTTGGAAAAGGCTTATGATCGCCTTGAATGGAGCTTCATAAAGGAGACCCTCACCTTTTTTAATTTACCTCCTCTGATGATTAAGCTCATTATGTCCTGTATCTCCTCAGCTTCCTTTTCTTGTATTATTAATGGAGGAGTAACAGAGTCATTCAAACCATCTCGAGGCCTTAGGCAGGGGGATCCTTTGTCCCCTTATCTGTTTATCCTTTGCCTGGAATATCTATCCTTAAATCTCCATCATGGTACCAATTCAGGTCTCTGGAAAGGTTCGAAGTTGGGAAAATCTGGTCCACTATTCTCCCACCTATTCTTTGCGGATGACCTTATCTTTATTGGTAAAGCTACAACTTCTAATGCTCTTTACCTCAAGCAATTGCTGGATTTCTTTTGTTTTCGCTCGGGGCAGAGTATTAATCAAGAGAAGTCTAAAGTATTATTTTCTGTCAATGTTTATTCATCCACTAGACAGGATATTTGCCAAATCCTTTGCTATGTGGAAACTCTTTTTTTAGGAAAGTATTTGGGCTTTCCTATCTCCTCGAGAAAGATCAAAAAATTTGATTGTGGCTTTATTGTTGACAAAGTTAGATCTAAGCTTACGGGATGGAAGGCTAATATGCTCTCTCTAGCTGGGAGAGCTACTTTGGTCTCTTCTGTCCTTGCTTCTATCCCTAATTACTATATGCAAGGTATGTTCCTTCCTGCATCTATCCAGAATGAGCTTGATGCTATCTCTAGAAATTTTATTTGGGGTTCTACTTCTGCTAAGAAGAAAGCCAATTTAGTTCCTGGGATAGGATTACTCAACCAAAAAAGGTTGGTGGAATCGGTATCAGAGCCAGCAAAGAAACCAATCAAGCGGCCATGGCCAAACTTCACTGGAGGTTGAACACTGAAACCCAAAAACCTTGGGCCAAGGCCTTTATCTCCAAATATAAGATCAAAACACCCTATCATAATTTCTCTACCTCGTCCTCCCCTGTCTGTAAAGACATTGCTAAAGGTAGGGATATTATAGAAAAGGGCATTAACTGGATCCCCCGTGATGGCTCCAGAATTTATTTTTGGCGAGATAGATGGCTCTTGAAAGATCCTCTTTGTTCTTTGTTTCATGGTCCTTTCAGGCCGCATGACCTTAATATCACCTTGAAAGATATTTTACTTCCTAATGGTAGATGGAATTTGGATTATGTTGCCTATCCTTTACCTCAAGATATCATTCAAAGAATTGCTGCTACTCCTATCCAGAGACATAGTTATGAGAAAGATTCCTTTATTTGGAATTCATCTTCGAACGACAAGTTCTCCATGAAATCTGCCTACTATATGGCCAAGAACATTCAATGGTCAAATGAAGATGATTGGTCTTGGATTTGGAAAGTCAGTACCATCCCCAAAATCCAATATTTCCTTTGGCTTCTTATGCATGGTAGAATCCTTACTTTTGACACTCTTGCTCAGTGGGGAGTGGTTCAAAACAATAGATGCCCCAGGTGTAGCAATGGACCTGAAACTTTGGATCATTTGTTTAGAGAATGCCACTATGCTTCGTCGTTTTGGGATTCCATTTCACCTTATTCCAGCACCTCTCATAACCAAAATCTTGACTTTAAAAGTTGGATTAAATCCAACGTTTGCTGGAAGAACCCTAATAATATTCCTTCTACATGGCCTACTTTTTTTTCTTATGCTATCTGGTCCATATGGTATTCTAGAAATCAACTTGTGCATGACAAAAGACAGATCCCTATTATGGAACTTAAGCGCACTACCTTAGACAAAGCTCAGGAATTCATTGGAAACAACCTTAACTGTGCTGAACCTAAACCCAAGAACACCATTTCTGTTGGTTGGGTTCCCCCCTCTTCTGGGTTTGTCAAACTTAATAGTGATGGATCTGCCCTTGGAAATCCAGGCATGGCTGGAGCTGGGGGTCTTCTTCGGGATCACTTAGGCAGGTGGATTATTGGGTTTTCACGGAATATTGGATGGACTACTAGCATTGCTGCTGAGTTATGGGCCATCAGAGATGGTTTGGAAGTTGCTATCTCCAAAGGGTTATCTAAAATTATTGTTGAAATCGACTCAAAAATTGCTACTATCCTTATCGAGTCTGCTGATATTTCTCTTCACTCACTTGGCATCCTTATCTCTGATTGCAGATCACTTCTGGGACGTTTTGCTGATGCTCAGATATCCCATATTTATAGGGAAGCTAACACGGCTGCTGACTTCATGGCTAAGCTTGGAACTTCCTCTGCCATGAATTTTGTTTTGTATGATGGGAGCCCTCCTGGGATCTCTTCCTTTTTGTATCATGACTGTATTGGGACTGTGTTCCCAAGAATTGCTGTAGCCGTTTAATCCTTAATATATTTCATATCTCTATTTACCAAAAAAAAAAAAAGTTAGCATTACATGAATCTTTAACTTCAAATTAAAGATTTTATATTAATAGCTACCAACTATATTTTTCGCATAAATTGATTATTTGATTTAGGGGTGGGTAAAAAATGTCCTAACTGAAAAATTAATTAAAATTGATTAAAAATTAACTAAATAGTTTTGGTTAAATAGCTTTCCATCATAAAATTATTGGTTTTGGTTATTTTTAAAAATAATTTGGTTGGTTTCTAGTTTCAGGTGCTTAAAAATCAAAAAGCCAAATCTATAACCAAAATATATTAATAAAAAACAAAAAATATTTTTTCTAATATCTTACATATCAATATATTTTCATAATCAATTGACCGATGTCTTCTAAAAATTATGCTATAATTTAGCATTTCAAAATCCATGCTCTTGTCATGCTTTATTTTACTTTTCTTTATAATTTATATATCTCCTTAAAATTCTTATCGTAAGTTTTCTTTCTCTTAAATGCATCCATTCATCTTGTCCCTTTAACTTTTCCTTCACTGTTTACCTTCATTCTGTATCTGCACTGATTTTTTTTTTCTTCACTGATTTTTCTCATTTCTCTTTCATCTTTTAGGTTTTTTTTTTATTTTTATTTTTTTTATTTTTTTTTATTTTTTTTTATCTCAGTTGAGAGTTAAGCCCATCTAGAAAATCCAGTAAAAACTTTAAAATGAAATCCTTCATTCCTTCTACTCTTAATGTCTTTAGTCTGACCCAGGTCTTCTTTTTCCTTCTATTTTGCGTTGTCGGTGCTGTATTTTTCGCTGAAGTCATTGCTGCTATTTTCTCTTTTATTTTTATGCATTCTCTCCTCATATCTACTCATGGTTTCTGGCCCAATATCTTCTTCAATTTCCCCTTCATCTCTGCAAAAGCATCATGCTCAATAATCAGTGAATACCTAAACCAAAATCATAAAACCAAAAATTTCGATAACCAATACCGAAGAAATAAGAAATGATTTTGAGACGAGTTTTTTATACCATCTTTTATATAATTTCGCATATTATTTAAATAATTAATTTTTTTAATTTATATAAAATTTATAATATTAAATATAATTATAAATTATATTATAAAAATTAATATAAAATAATTGTTCGAATAACACCGCCCGGCGAAAAAACAGGGGATATTCGGTATTGGTTTTGATCTTCGAAAAAGGGCAAAAAAAAAAAAGGGTTCGGTATTCTCTATTGGTAAATACCGAAACCAACATTTGCCCAGCCCTAATTTGATTGTAGTATGGTGGTCTGAAGCCCAATCACATGGGCCACTTATCCACCGGCTCGTTAACAAGCAAGATGGGCTCAAAAATAAATCATTAGAATTTAAACAACGGTATATTTGCCCACTGGTCTTCATCCCCCGAGGTGGAAGAACGGCGACCCTCCGTTTTGTATGGCTGATAATTCTCTCAGTTTCTCTCACAGGTCACAGTTGGAAACTAAAGCCATGAAAGCGCAGAATCACTCTCCAGCAACGCAAAAAACTTGTTTTGAACTTCTATAACACAACGGAAATGGTGGGTTCTCGACTTTCACCTCAAATTCTCAGACCTACTGCCGCCATTGGTGTCGTCCCTTGCCGGCAAGTCAGCATTTGCGGGCTGTCTCTCTATCCTCTTATGACTTTCACAGCAAGAAAATTAGCCGTTAGTGCCGACCGAAAGCTCAAGTGGGCATGTAGGCTAAGCCTCGTGGACCAAAGCCCGCCAAAATCATCGGTTGACATGGAGGGGTTAGTGGGTTTCTTGTACGATGATCTTCCGCATCTGTTTGATGAGCAGGGGATTGATCGGACGGCATATGACGAGCGGGTCCTGTTCAGAGACCCCATCACGAAGCATGATACTATTAGTGGGTATCTGTTTAATATTGCTCTCTTAAAGGTGCTTTTCAGGCCTCAGTTTCAGTTGCACTGGGTCAAACAGGTTAGAGTTGCCCCAGTTTCCCCTTAAAGTTTTTTTTTTTCCCCATTATAATTATTAAGAATTCAGAAGTTATCCTGTACTAACTCAATGAACTTTATTGTTTGGATGAAGAATTCAAGGTTTTTTTTTTTTTTTTTTTTTAATGTCAATCACAGATGGGTGACTCTAACAAAATAGGGGACAAGATGAACAGAGTAGAAATTAAACTTTTTTTGTAAAAGGAAAAAATCAACATAGGTCGTAAATGTAAGAAAAAGAGGTAGTTATTGCTTATAAATGAATTGCAACTAATATTTTGAGTATTTATTTTCAATGGTCAAAGAGATAAGTTTTGATATTAAAAATGCTTCTACTGTAAAAGAGATTCTATTGTTATTTCTTCCAACTCATAGATTTGTATTCTTAGGTTCTTTTTTTTTTTTTCTTTTTTTGAGAAATATGTTATAAGGTTGTTAAACCTCAACTACCCTTTTGATGAATACTTGAATACTTCATACTGTTTGTTCACTGATTGGGTTGCTATAGACAGGACCTTACGAAATAACCACAAGGTGGACTATGATAATGAAGTTCATCCTTTTGCCGTGGAAACCAGAGCTCGTCTTCACTGGAACCTCTGTAATGGGTGTAAACCCAAAGAATGGGAAGTTTTGCAGCCATGTGGTAAGGCTTGTTTCTCTGATTGTTTCTTTTCCTTCCCTTTTGAGAAATGCTGAAAATATCTAAAAGTGTTTGTAATACATAATAATATCTTATGTGTAGGACTATTGGGACTCCATAGAGAAAAATGATTATTTTTCACCTGAAGGTTTGGTGGATGTAATTAAGCAGGTATGGGTCTATGTTTGCTCAAAATGACGTTATGATTATATTTTGTACCTTGTGTGTATGTACGATTCAGAAGCTCTTCTAATGTGTAGAGTTTTATTCTTTGCAGTTGCGAATTTATAAGACTCCTGACTTGGAGACACCCAAATACCGGATACTGAAAAGGACTGCAAATTATGAGGTTACTTGTATTTCTTCAGATAAAAGTTATTGCTGCATTCAATGTTTACTCTTCCTGCTATTCTATATATTCACACTTAGACAAACCAATGTACAATCTGAATTGACTGGCACTTTGGGTTATCTTATGAATGTAAAACATTTTCATTTATTTCCTTAACAATTAATTATAGCATATACCAATAATTCAAAATAAAACAATCTGAAAATTATCATGGAGAAGAAATATTCAACCTTGGACATTATTCATTAAGTATGATCATTTTAAAGATAGCAGAATGAGTCATCATATATAGTTTAACTTGTATCTCTAGGATCACCACTGTTTATTAGTTTTGATTGGGTTCCAGAAGTGCTGCTTCAGGTAGCTAATAAAATCACTCAATAGACATGAGTGAACAGCTACAAGAGAAGGGTAGTGCCACTAGGGAAAAAAAAGTGACCATCACCAAGGATATGTGTGCAGTCACATTTTGAATGCCTTATATATGATTTTGTATGTAATACACATTGAAATCTTTTCAAGTGGTAAGAAATCAAATACCATGAAGATACTATGTAGGGGTGGTAAGAAATCAAATTTCATTGTTGACATAACAGGATAAGTGCCCACTTAACATGCCCCTATATTTCTTGTGGGTTTAAAAGATTGGAAGTTTCAGAGTTTCTCAGTAAGTGATTATGGTCCACAAAGAGCTACTAACAGATAAGGTTGCCTGTTGTGATATGTATACAAGAATCTAAAAAACTCCTTTAAGTAATCTATACTTTCCAATGCAAGTGGATAAACATAATTCATGTAATCATAATTGATGTGATTCTATGTTGACTCTACTTCTGGATTCTCCTTCTATTGTTTCTTCATTTTTTGCAGTGGATATAAAAGTTTGTGCATTTAATTTCAGATTTGTATGATTTCAAGTGTCATGGTATCCTACTATTTTCTGATTTCTGGAGTGAACTACCATACTTGTGCTTCCAGTTGCATTTTTGGGAATATGTAATATTTGAGAATACCTAGATGTCCTGCAAATAACATTTAAATGCTATATAGTATGCAGGTGAGAAAGTATTCAGGATTCACAGTGGTAGAAACAAATGGAGACAAGCTCTCTGGGTCGACTGGCTTTAATGATGTTGCTGGGTGAGAGTCTTCTGCAATCTGATTAATCAGATTGATTTTATTTCTTTTCCTCATTCCCTGCATGCATGATATGGATATGGATTTCGTCAGTATAGGTATATCTTTGGGAAAAATTCTACAATGGAGAAAATACCAATGACTATGCCTGTCTTCACTCAGGCTTCCAATGCTGAGTTGTCAGATGTATCCATCCAAATTGTTCTTCCATCTAATAAAGATATCAGTAGGTAAGGTTCATGAGTTAAAGTTTGTTTTAAACATAATAATAAATGTGGAACATTTTATTTGGCAATAAATTTTATAAACTTCCATTCTGTATCATTTCAGCTTGCCCAATCCCAGTCAAGAGAAAGTTATCTTGAGAGAAGTTGAGGGAGGTATTGCTGCAGCATTGAAATTCAGTGGAAAACCAGC
>BPVZ01000025.1:1402582-1415614 GCA_020521535.1 Rubroshorea leprosula | reverse complement strand
ACACGAAAAGATGTACTATGATAATCAAATAGCAACAGCAAGTTCCTTTCATTTTGTTGATTTATTGCCTCTTTTTCTAATTTTAATTTGTGACACCATTCTCTTCGTTCTTTTTACTGTTTTGTGCATCAAAGAGAAATGAAGTTATAATTTGGCTTGAGGACTTCACCCTGGATTAGCATCTTGAGCGAAGCCATTTCTTTAGAATCTCTGAATGTGGATCCTTTCTTACTAAGGAAACGGTATAGGCACACCTTAAGGATTATGTATTTACATAAGATCCTTGCAATGAGAAGTTGTATAGAATACGAGCTTATTTAATTAATGCTTTTCCTTCCCTTCACTTCTCACGTGTTTCATGACACTCTTTATTTGTATTTTAGATAGAACTAGTTCAGCATTTTGACTTCTATTTTGGATTTATTCTTTTGGTGATGTTCTATGAGAAAGACAGCAATTGTTTTTTTATATATGGACTTTGTATTTATATTCATATTATTGTATTTTATAGCTAAAATTGCACAAGACAGCAGCAATGGTGGGGACTTTACGTTTGTTTTCTTTCAATTTATTTTTCAAGCCTGGATCTGGATCTAGATCTAGATCAGGAGTCTGGATCAATGTAGTGTTGTGTTATTAGTACTTATTTAATGATCAATATCTGGATTTTAGCTATGATTAGTGGTACTCATTTTTTGTTTTTATGGTTGAGTCTGCCCCTCGAAACTCCAAACCATAGACTTTTAAAGCAGACAAATGCACCCCAAGCTGATTAACTTGAAACACTTGTTTGAACATCTGTGACCTGATGGCAATGCCTGCCAGTCGATGTTTAGCTCAGATTCTCCGACCTACCTCCATCACTGGTGATGGTGTTACCCCTCGGCAAGTCAGCACTGCCAGGCCTCTCTATCCTCCTGAAATTTTTAAGCCAAGAAAAATAGCCGTCAGTGCTACTGCTCTCCAAAAGCTCAAGTGGGCCTGTAGTCTCAGCCTCGGGGAACAAAGCACCCCTGAACCAACGGTGGACGGGGAACGGTTGGTGGATTTGTTGTGCGATAATCTCCAACATATGTTTGATGATCAGGGGATTGATTCGACAGTGTACGATGAGCAAATAATGTTCAGGGATCCCATCACTAAATATGATACACTTACCGGATATCTCTTTAACATTCATCTCCTGAAGGTCCTCTTTAGGCCACAGTATCATTCGCACTGGGTCAAACAGGTTAGATTTCCTATAGTTTACCTCGAAGTCTTATTATGACATTATTAAGTGCGCCTGTTTTGTCCAATTTCTGGAAAAAGTTTCTCTAGAAACAGCCAGACTATATATAGTTTTCTTAAAGGACCTGTTTGGTCTAGCTAGTGATAGTCGAAATACGGTAGTTGATGGTTATTATTTATAATTCAAACATTAAACCAAACGGGACACTTCTGAATTTTCTAATAACTGAATTCAACATGAAAGAGCTAGAAAATGAGGCTATCATTTTATACTCTGAGCTTTATAAAGCTTCACTTGTACTATAGAAGCACTTATTCAAATGATTGTCAGTAGATATATAGACAGGGCCTTATGAAATAACCACGAGGTGGACAGCAGTAATGAAGCACGTCCTTTTGGTGAAACGGAAGGAAGTTTTAAGATGCTTATGAAGACTGCTAATAAATTTTCCTTAAACAGAACTTTTATAGGGAAACATGAATGTGGGGATCTACATTCAAGAGTATTGTGGAATATTTTGTGAAACAGAGGGAAATTCTCATAACTAACACAAATATGGGTGAGTCTAACAAAATACGGAACAAGATGAACAGAGTATAAATTGTACTTTTTTGTGTAAAAAAAAGAGTCCACATAGGTCGTGCTTTGTTGCATATATTCTTGCTTGTCAATGTTTTAAGTAAATGTAAGATAAAGGGGTAGCTTTTGCTTAAAAATGAATTGCAACTTTTGATCTGAATAAAACAAAAAAAAAAGAAAAAAAGAAAAAAGAATTGCAACTAATTTATTGAGTATTTAGTTTCAACGGTCTAAAAGAGTAGTTTTGCTATCGATTGATGCTGCTTCAGTAGAAGAGATTCTATTGTTATTTCTTCAAGCTCATAGACGTATATTCTAAGGTTCTTAAATCTCAACTACCCTTTTGATGAATACTTCACAATTTGTATTCACTGGTTGGGTTGCTATAGACAGGACCTTATGAAATTACCACGAGATGGACTGTGATAATGAAGTTCATCCTTCTGCCATGGAAACCAGAGCTTGTCCTCACTGGAACCTCCGTAATGGGTGTAAACCCAAAGAATGGGAAGTTTTGCAGCCATGTGGTAAGGCTTGTTTCTCTGATTGTTCTTTTTGCACCACTTTTGATAAAAGCTGAAAATATCTAGAAATGTTTACATGATATCTTATGCGTAGGACTATTGGGACTCTATAGAGAAAAATGATTATTTTTCACTTGAAGGTTTGGTGAATGTAATTAAGCAGGTATAGGTCTATGTTTGCTCAAAATGCCATTATGATTATATCTTGTATCTTGTATGTATGTGCAATTTTGAGTCCCTTCTGATGTCTAGAGTGTTATTCTTTGCAGTTGCGAATTAATAAGACTCCTGACTTGGAGACTCCCAAATACCTGATACTGAAAAGGACTGCAAATTATGAGGTTACTTGTATCTCTTCAGATAAAAGTTGTTGCTGCATATTCAATATTTACTCTTCCTGCTATTCTATAAATTTGCACTTAGACAAACCAATGTGCAATCTGAATTGATTGGTACGTCGGGTTTTCTTATGAATGTAAAACATTCACATTTATATCTTTAACAATTATAGCATACACTCATAATTCAAAATAAAACTATCTTAAAATTATCAAGGAGAAGAAATAACTGTTCAATCTTAAGTATGATCATTTTAAAGAATGAGTCATCATATATCTATATATATATATATATTTGATTGGTTTCCAGAAGTGATGCTTCAGGTAGCTACTAAAATCACTCAATAGACGTGAAAGTGAACTGCTCGCTATGAGACAAGGCTAGTGCCACTAGGGAAAAAAAATGGTCATCATCTGGGATATGTGTGCAGTCACATTTTGAATGCCTTATATATGATTTTATACTCATTGAAATCTTTTCAAGTGGTAAGAAATCAAATACCATGAAAATACCATGTAAGAGTGGTAAGAAATCAAATTTCATTATTGACATAACAGGATAAGTGCCTACTTAACATGCCCCTATATTTCTTATAGGTTTAAAAGATTGGGAGTTTCAGAGTTTCTCGTTAAGTAGTTATGGTCCACAAAGAGCCACTAACAGATAATGTAGTCTGTTGTGATGTGTACAAGATTCTGTAAAACTCCTCCAAGTAATCTAATAATTTCCAATGCAAGTGGATAAACATAATTCATATAATCATAATTGATGTGATTCCATGTTGACCCTTCTTCTAGATTCTGCTTCTATTGTTTCTTCATTTATTTCAACGGATGTAAAAGTTTGCATTTAATTTCTGATTTGTATGATTTTAAATGTCATGGTATGCCAATATTTTCTGATATCTGGAGTGGGCCATCATACTTGTGCTTCTGGTTGTATTTTTGAGAATATGAGATATTGAGAATGCCTAGATAAATAGCATTTAAATGCTATATGGTATGCAGGTGAGAAAATATGCAGGATTCACGGTGGTAGAAACAAATGGAGACAAGCTCCCTGGGTCGACTAGCTTTAATGATGTTGCTGGGTGAGAATCTTCTGCAGTCTGCAGATTAATCAGATTGTTTTTATTTCTCTTCCTCGTTCCCTACATGCATGATAAGATATAGATTTCGTCAGTATAGGTATGTCTTCGGGAAAAATTCTACAATGGAGAAAATACCAATGACTGCGCCTGTCCTCACTCAGGCTTACAATGCTGAGTTGTCAGATGTGTCCATCCAAATTGTTCTTCCATCAGATAAAGATATCAGTAGGTAAGGTTCGTAAGTTAAAGTTTGTTTTAAACATAATAATAAACGTGGAAAATTTTATTTGGCAATAAATCTTGTAAACTTCCATTCTATCATTTCACAGCTTGCCCAATCCTAGTCTAGAGAAAGTTATCTTGAGGGAAGTTGAGGGAGGTATTGCTGCAGCATTGAAATTCAGTGGAAAACCGGCAGAGGACATTGTTAGGGTGAAAGAGAGAGAATTGCGCTCTAGTCTTCTTAGAGATGGTCTTAAACCTAAGAAGGCCTGCTTGCTAGCTTGCTACAATGATCCTGGTCGGAAATGGAGCTTTACAGTGGTAATGATCTGTATTTGTCTTAAAGCATGTTATTGTCTGCTTCTGTGAGCTTTGATTGTTTTGGTTCTTCCATTTTCTTGGTCCTGCTTAACTTGGACTTTGAGTTTGGTCATCTAGAGCTGAAGTTGTGATTCAATATGTGAATTGTGAAATGTCGAAAAAGATAAATAATTTAAGTAGCATTTTCAGTTCAACTTTAAAATAATTCCTCTACACAAAAAGATGTACCATGATAATCAAATATGGCAAGTTCCTTCCATTTTGTTCATTTATTGCCTCTTTTTCTCATCTTAATTATTGACACCATTCTCTTCATTCTTTTCACTGTTTTTTGAATCATAGAGAAATGAAGTTCTAATTTGGCTTGAGGAGTTCACCCTGGATTAGCATCTCAAACAAATCCATTATTTTACAAGCATTGAATGTGGATCGTTTCTTATTAGGGAAATGGTATAGGCATACCTGTTGGAACTGTTCTAGATAAGCATGCCATCAAAGTTCCTATGTTGCTGTCTGGTTAAGTCTATTTATTTGTTATTTGAATTTAATTTAGTTTGTTTGCAATTTGAATTAGTTTGTTGCAGTTTGTCTAAGTGTTTTTAAATTTATAACAGTTTGTTTAAGTTTGTTTGTATTGGATAACTGTTGAGATACTTTTGTAACTACCCTTATCTGTGTATTTAAGTATTTTTCATAATGAAAATTGTTGTTGCTTTTACACTCAATTTCTCCTTTCTTAGTTTCATTTCCTTCAATTGGTATAAGAGCCTTTCTGATCCGTGAGGGTCTGTGAGGTTTTAGCACCAATATTTGAGAGAGTTCAAGCAAAATCATTGAAGCAAAATCATTGAAGCAAGTATCAGTTTCACTGCAAAGGCTCCTTTTTTTGTGGCCAAAATTATCAAGTTTGGTCAATTAAAATGAAGGTATATTTGAGAGCATTTGACCTCTGGGGTGCTGTTGAGCATGGCATTGATCCACCCCCTTTGCCTAGAAATGCAACTTTGAACCAAATAAGGCACTGACCACTATTCATTTTGTAGTGTTTGAAGAAATTTTTACAAGGATTATGACTCATGAAACGGCAAAGGAGTCCTGGGATAAACTCAAGGAGGAGTTCTAGGGAGATACAAAGGCAAAGTAACTTCAGGTGGTAAGGTTCTCAGGATGAAAGAAACAGAGACTGTGAAAGATTTTTCTGACAAGGTGATGAATGTGGTGAATCAGATCAGAATACTTGGTGAAGAGCTTACAGAGAAGAGGATTGTAAATAAGGTTCTTGTGAGTTTCCTAGAGAAATTTGAGCATAAAATTTCTTCTTTGGAGGACTCAAAGGACATGACACAGATGACACTTTCCGAACTTGTGAATGCACTTCAAGTTGTTGAACAAAGGAAAGCAATAAGGGAAGAAGCAGAAGGTGTTGTTGAAGGTGCTTTAATTGCAAATGAAAGAAGAAAGGGTCAATTCAAAGAAGATGATGAAGAGAAGCAATTTCTTGATTGAAGTGGAAAAGAGAAGAGAGATTTTCAGAAGGGCCAACAAAGTAGCAATTATAGAGGCAAGAAAGAGCTTTATCCTCCATGTCCACACTGTGGAAAGATGACTCATTCAACAACTTACTGTTGCTTTAAGCCTGGTGTCAAATGCAGGTCATGTAAGCAATTTGGCCATGTTGAAAAGGTTTGCAAAGCTAAGGCAAAACAATATGAGAAAGCTCAAGTTGCTAAGAATGTGGATCAGGAGGTAGGAGAGTTGTTTTTGGTTGCTATGGTTGAGAGCAATTCATCAACGTTTTTGGGTTCAAATTCTTGGCTCATTGATAGTGGATGTACCCATCATATGACTTCAAATTTGGCCATTTTTAAGGCACTTGACAGATCCTACTTTTCAAAGGTCAGACTTGGAAATGGAGAACTTGTTGAGGTGAAAGGAAAAGGGACAGTTACTATTAATACACCAACTGGTATTAGGTACATTTGTGATGTTTATATGTGCCTTGCTTGAGCCAAAATTTGATTAGTGTTGGTCAGTTATTAGAGAATGGTTATTTAGTGCATTTTCATGATGAACGTGTTGATGGGGTTGATAAACTTGGTGTAAAATTATTTACTGTTAGTACGAATCATAGAAATTTTGTTGTTATTTGGAACCAAACTAAAATTAAAGCACAAACTACTGTTGTGGATGAATATGAGAAATGGCATGAGAGGTTTGTTCATTATAGCTATGCTTCATTGAAGTTTCTACAAAACAAAAATATGATTGTGGATATACCCATGATTCATGAGTTTGATGGTGTATGTGGTGTAAGTCAAAAGGGAAATTTTAGTAAGTTCTCTTTTGTAGTGAACAAGGCTTAGGGAGCTACAAAAAAGCTCCATTTTGTTCATATTGTTTGTTGTGGTCTAGTGCAGATCTCATCAATAAATGGCAACAAACTTTCGTTATTGTTTATTGATGATTTCAGCGGAATATATGAGCTGGGTTTATTTCTTGAAGTAAGTATTCAAAGTTTTTGTTGTGTTTGTGGAGCTTTAAGGCTTGCTAAAAAGAAAAACGAGGTGCATATTCTATATTACAGCTCTGAAGATCAGTTAGCAAACTTTTTCACCAAACCTTTGCCAAAGAAAAGGTTTGAAGAATTGAGAGATAAACTCGACATTTGTAGCTTTGTTGCCAAGGAGGAGTTTGTTAGAACTGTTCCAGATAAGCACGCCACCAAAGTTGCTCTGTTGCTGTCCGATTGAGTCTATTTATTTGTTATTTGAATTTAATTTAGTTTGTTTGCAGTTTGAATTAGTTTGTTACAGTTTGTTTTAAGTGTTTTTAAGTTTATAGCAGTTTGTTTGTATTAAATAACTATTGAGATAGTTTTGTAACTACCCTTATATGTATATTTAAGTATTTTTCATAATGAAAATTGTTGTTGCTTTTGCACTCAATTTCTCCTTTCTTAGTTTCATTTCCTTCAATACCTTAAGGATAATGTACTTGCACAAGATCCTTGCCATGAGAAGTTGTATAGTAAAAGAGCTTGTTTAATTAATGTTTTCCCTTTCCTCCCCTTTCTGCGTGTTTCACACACTTTCTTTTCTTGTTTTAGTCGTAGGAGTTGCAGTGTCAAAGCTGCAACACAGTGGTAGCAAATGAAAAAAACTGAGAGTTACAACAATAGCATAGTAACAGCTAAGTGATAGTTACATGAAGTTGCACAAATTACTGTGTTAGGTAGAAAAATTTACTGTATTAGGTAGAAATTAGTGGTTATGTATCATGAGGTTTCTACTATATTATGGCAGAAGATGAATGAAGGAAACTGAGTTTTCACCTCACCAAAAGAGGGAAGTCTGGGTGTCACTGCTTCTCCTCAAAGTCCTCTCTCCCCCTTTTTTACCACTAAAATTCCATCATTAGGTGTATTTTGGATACAGCTAGTTTAGCATTTTGACTTCTGTTTCGGATTTCTTCATTTGGTGATGTTCTGAGAGAATGAGAGCAATTGTTTCTTTATGTATCTGCTTTGTATTTATATTCATATTATTGTATTTTCTATCTAATTAAGAGCATGTTTGGTTCAGTTTCCAAGTGCTTCAGCTTTTTGAAACTATGCATGTTTTATAAGTTTAAATTTCCCTCTTAAAAACTTATATTTTTAAACTTTTTTTTTAACTTTAAAAAAATTCTAAACAGTAAAAACTCGAAAGTTTTAAACTTTTTCTTTTCATATATTTCTTTTTTATTCAATTTTTACTCACTTTTTTGTTGTACATATGATTTTGATGATTACAAAACACATTTGAGTGACTAATTAGCTCATTTGAGTGACTAATTAGCTCATTTAAGTGTGTAGTTAAAATGTCAAAAGATTGTAAAGTAAGTAAACTTGGACTGTACTAAAAATAGACAAAAAGGCTTGAAAATGTGCAGAGAGCCGGCTGTTGAAACTTGCAGCCGGCTGTTGAAACTTGCAACCGGCTGTAGAAGTGCAGAGAGCCGGCTTTGAAAGTTGCAACTAGCTTTACGGGTAAAAAGTTAAAAGCAAGTTGTTTGGTGCGCGCGGAGAAAAGATGCAAAACCGGCTCCAACTTTGCAGCCGGCTGTGAGGGTGCATTTAATGCACAATTGTCGACTTTTTTGAATGTATTTAAAATTGTAATTCCAAAGTCGGCTCAAAATCTTGCAGCCGGCCCTGGAGGAAAATAGAATAGCCTGCAAACCCGGATAATCAGCTCTGGAAGTGTAAGCCGGCTGTGAAGAGTTGGCTCTAGGAAGTTAAGCCGGCTCTCCTGACAGTTCTGCAACTTGAGCCATGCGTCCTACAGAGCATTTAATGACCCCCAATGGCTAGAAATGGCTATTTTCGAGCAAGGGGCTATAAATATGGATCTGAAGAAGTTTGGATTATTTAACATTGCATATCTTTACCTACCTACTTGAACTTAAACTTGAGTTCTTGATCTTTGAGTGATCATTGCTTGTAATCCTCTTCTTGTGCTATTAGTGAGTGATTTTGGGGGTGTGTTGATTCCTTCAAGAGTGATCTATTGAGAGGATTTGTGGGGTTTGTCTTGTAAAGGGGTGAGATTTGAGAGAAACACCTTTATTCTTGTAAAAGGATTAAGTGGTTCCTTTAAGCCACCCTTGTTGTTGTTAGTGGAGAGTGTGGAAGAAATCCTTGGTGAGTGAAGCCAAGGTAAAGGACTAAACTCCAAGTGGTTGGACCGAACCTCTATAAATCATTGAGCAAGCTCTTCTTCTCTACTCTCTTTAATTTGGGTGTTGTGGTTGCTAAAAGGGGAGAATTTTTGGAATTCCAATTCACTCCCCCCTCTTTGGAGTACATTGAGTCAACATTTTTTCTATCTCTATAAGCAATTTTTAAATTTTTTTCTCTAATAAAAATTTAAACTTATCACTTATAAACAATACAAAAAAAAAGTAAAAGCTTTTACAAACTAACCCAAACATGCTCTAAATCAAATTGTATAAATTAAAAAAAATACTTAAAATCACAAGACCCCAGCAACGCCGGACTTTATGCCTCTTTAGTGTCAAATTTATTTTTCAGGTCTGGATCTGGATGTAGAATCTAGATCAGGTAGTGTTGTGTTGTTAATACTTATTTAATGATCAGTATTTGGATTTGTTCTAAATATGATTAGTAGTACTCATTTTTTGTTTTTATGGTTGAGTCAACTCCTCGCAACTCCAAACGATAGACTTTAAAGCAGACTAATGCGCCCAAGCTCATTAACTCAAAACACTTGTTTGAACTCCTGTAACCTTTATGAAAAGCTATCCTTATAATCAGAGCTTTATAAAAAGCTCCAGTTCTATTATAGAAGCACTTATTTGACTGATTGAGTAGCTATGGACAGAACCTTATGAAATAACCCTGAGGTGGACTGCAGTAAGTAATCAAGCACATTCTTTGCCTCCTGGAATCCAGAATTCATCATTACTGGCACCTCTGTAATAGGCATAAACCCAAAGACTGGAAAGTTCTGCAACAATGTGGTAAACAGCTTGTTTCTCTAAAAATCATATTTTTTTCCTCCCCTTTAATGCATCTTAGAACTATACTATATATTTGTGTGTAGGACCTTTGGGATTCAGTAGAAAACAATGATTATTTTTCATTAATTAGAAGGTTTGTGGGATGGAATAAGGAAGGTAAATGCCTTTAAGATTTTTATTTTACTACATGCAATTTAGAGACCCTTTTATTTATATGGTGTCATTGTTTCAGTTGTACAATTTTAATCCTCCTTTGAAGACGGCCAAGTACCAGATACCGAAGAGGACTGCAAATCATGAGGTACTCTTTTGTATTATTAAGTGAAAAAATACTACATCAAATTCTATATTTTCAAGATTATTTATGAGAAATGATGACCATGTGAGTGCCTGGAAATCATGTAATATTATCATTTAAATTCTCTATGCACTAGGTGAGAAATTATGATCCATTCACAATGGTAGAAACAAATGGATACAAGCTCTTAAGGTCAACAGGCTTTAATGATGTTGGTGCGTGAGGGTTTGGAATCCAATTCTGATTTCAGGACATTCATTTCATTTTTCCTTTTTCACTTGTTTGGCACGCATGATATGGATACGGGTTTTGTCAGTATAGGTTTATTTTTAGGAAGAATTCTACAAGGGCAAAAAACATACCGATCTTCACTCGAGTTTCTGATGTTGATCAGTTTTCAGAGGTATACATCCAAATGGTTACCATCGGATAAAGATATAAACAGGTGAAGTTTATAAATTTCCTAGCTGAACTGTGAAAATGGAAGACTTTCTTTGGCAATAAAAAAATATTGTGAATTTCCATTCTACGTGCATGGTTGCACTTCTCGCTAAAAAAAGGTTAGCTTGAGAGACGTTGAAGGAGGTATTGCTGTAGCATTGAAGTTCAGCGGGAAACCAACAGAGGATATCATTCAAGAAAAATAGAAAATACTCTGCTCTAATCTTCTTAGAGATGGTCTTAAACCTAAGAAGGGCTGTTTGCTTGCTTGCTATGATGATTCAGGTCGGACATGGAGTTTTGCAATGGTAATGATCTAGTGATTTATTCAATTTATTTTATTTTTTCAATTTCTTAACACTGTTATATTGATTTATTTTAGTCTTCTTGTCTACTTGGTTGCATCTTCCGATACTCAATAATATGTGCTATGATTGATCTAAAGAGTTGTAATTTAATTGGTAAAGAAGTTTGTTCTTAATCATCTTTTATTAATTAAGTTTCAATTTTTTTAATGAGACTAATGAGAAATTAATTTTTTATGAATTTTTTAATTTGATGTAAATAATTTACCTTTGATAAAACTATAAAAAATTTAGTCTTAAAATACAAGCAACACAAGCAAGCTAATCGCCCTGACCGGCTGCTCCAAAACTTGAATCCTAACAAGAAAACATTTAATCACTCACCAATATTAGATCGATCCTTTAGGATTAATTAAGAACTACATTACTTTTATCCACGTCAATTAACCTTTTTCTGTTATATCATTGCGCAGTTGCCTATCTCCATGGTTCCTATATCGGTTTCCTTCTAGATGCTTTTTACGTCCTTTTCTCCTTTGATCTCCATCAATCACAGTTATGATGGATCATGAGAAGTCCTACCTTCACATATAGATACACGGTGAAGACAAGAAGGGAATTATATGGTACCTGGCCGATTTGAATAGTAAGCAGTAGATTTTGATTTTTGATGAAAATTCCATAATGCCTCCTTTTGGTAACACTTGTGTTTTCTCCGTATCTAACCTCGAAGTAGTTCGCAGCATCGATAATGATGGAGATACAATTTCTGACGTCTTTTCTATCCACACTAAAGAACGAAATCTTAGGTAGTACTTGGCTTATCCTATGAGGTATTGCTACTGATGATGATAAGATTTATGTATTTGGGGGTGGGGTACGGTGGAGAGAAGAAAAAACCACTGGGTAAGGTTTTTGACCCATGCACCAACTATGGGAAATCCTTGCCAATATCCCATTTTTTAGACGTATTTTTTATCAACCAGAAGTTAATTTTATTGAATCGGAGTACAAGGATAATTTTACCTATCCCATTTTCCATTATTTCACATGTTAGAGATTGTTTGGGATAGTGGCCCAACATTAAGCTTAGGGCCTCAAAAGCCCAAGTCAAAGCCCATTGTAATATGATCATCTAGGACGGTCATTTAAATAAAGACAAGTGGATCAGTGAGAGGGTTCCATGTGCTAGGAGTGTCGTAAATGACTATAAATACCCTACAACAACCAACGAGAAAGGTAATTAATTTCTTATGCATCCTTTCTTTTATTCTCTAATTGAGAGTTCTTCTCTTTAAAGTTTATAAATTATTACTGATTTAAACGTGAAAGTTTCTTTCGTGAGAAACCATCCTCTATCTTTGCAGGTTTGTCGAGGACACCAACAGCTATGGTCTTAGACCCTGAGCTCGGATATCAAACTGTACGCAACCTGAACAATTTTTGCTTCAATATCTTGTTATGGTAATGCTCCTATTTCCATTGACTTCTCAATGTAGTTGGAGTTTGAAAGACGCCGAATTCTACTCAAGATTAGAGGTATTCCTTTTTGTTAGAAATTAGAACAAAGTTAAATGTTAAATTTGGTCTCTTAATTTTATTGAGTTGCATTTTTTTGATTCCTCAACAATTTTGTGCACTTTTTTTATCCCTCAACTCTAAGAAATGCACAACGCTAGTCCTCCCTTCAATTTGAGCTGTTAACTTCACTCATGTGGCATTTTTTATATATTTTTTGATGATATGGATAATCCAATTGGAAAAAAATGATGATAAGGAGATAAATTTTTATATTTTTAATAAAAAGATAAGAAAACCTCTTCGACCTATCTTCTTCCTACTCTTTCTTTCTCTTTCTTCCTCCTCTTGTTGCTACCTCCTCTGCTGACCAAATCCAGCGAAGCTAGGATCCACCAAACCTTCACCCCCCTCTTTCTCTTCTTCCCCTCTTGCTTTCTCAAAACAAAATCAAAACCTTAAAAATTCATACTACTTCAATCCAGCTTAATGATTATATACTAATAAGAGAAATAGCCAAACCAAAACATATAAACAAAATTTTGTAGCATTCATAATACTAAATTACCATCTCACAACCACAATATTTGAAACAAAAATCCATCAAACAAAAGGGTTCAATATATGCATAGAAATTGCTAGAG
>BPVZ01000025.1:1364446-1380689 GCA_020521535.1 Rubroshorea leprosula | reverse complement strand
AAAAAAGGATTTTTTTTGGGGTGAAATTAGTTGGAATGCTATGTCATTTACTTTTGCCAACCTGTCAATTTTTATGTTTCTTCTATCAATTAACGTGAAAATATTAATGGAAGGACCAAATTGGGGTTAAAATGATAAATAGTGAGGACTAAATCAGGGATTTTTTAGTTTAAGGATCAAATTAGAGACCCATACAATAGTTCAAGAACCAAAATAAGGTTTTAACCAAATGAACGGATTAATTAAGCATTGATACAAGAAAAAAAAAGGATTTTTTTTTTGGGTGAAATTAGTTGGAATGCTATGTCATTTACTTTTGCCAACTTGTCAATTTTTATGTTTCTTCTATCAATTAACGTGAAAATATTAATGGAAGGACCAAATTGGGGTTACAATGATAAATAGTGAGAACTAAATCAGGGATTTTTTAGTTTAAGGATCAAATCAGAGACCCGTACAATAGTTCAAGAACCAAAATAAGGTTTTAACCTAAATCTAATCCCTCTCCGACCTAAATCTATTAAATCCCAAAATAATTTGGATTTACAGTCTTAGGTTTAAATCAAAAGTCCCAAACACATTGACCAATGTTTAAATCTTTAAAATAAAATAAATAAATAGTTAGAAAATTAAGACCACTAAAATAGGAAGAAAATATCCAATTTTGGCAGGCCAAGTTTTTAAAATAATACCTCTCCCTTTTTGGGCCAAATTTACTTGGTTGACAAAAGTGGGAAAGTATTCAAATATAAAGCATTCATTTAGCTACCTAAGCTTTCACATCTCTACATAAATCAGTACTTAATTAGAATAAAAAGCTTAAGAACAATTTTTAATATTAGCCCGTGATAATCAATTTGTCAAAGAAAAGGTTGTAGTTTCCACCTTTGCTTTACACCAAAACCATGTACATTGTCTATTCTCTATAAAAAATTTTCAAAGCATTATCATCCTTTTGCTCAAATATTATTCTGTTGCACTAGTTCCAAATGCACCAGGTGCTGGAGAACCTAACTTAGACATCTAAACATGCTTAATTCTTCAGTTAGGGAAGATACCACACATGTTAGCCTCATATTTTCATGGTAAACTTTATTTATCCAAACTAAAAGTATACAAAGTAATTCAAAAGATTGCTACAACAATGTAGAGATATTACAGTGGAGATAACTTTAAAAAACAAACACAACTACACAACTACGCTAATCTTTGTTGGCTCACTAATCGCCAAGACACTGCACTGCAATATTCATAAGTTGTCATCTCACATGGCATCATCTTTGGAAATTTTCATTTTCCCCAAACCTTCAAGCCTAAAAACATAGAAGACAAATGTATACCTCAAAAAGGGTCAACCTACCTTCATCCACAATATTTTATCTAGCATTTGTTGAACATACGAGGAGGGATTCACTTATATACAAATCTTACAAAGCACATTTACACAAAATATCAACCATTCATCTCTCTCCTTCCAATAGTTGAGATTTATCACAACCTTTTAAATAAATAAAAAATTATCTTTAATAAATGTGAATAAATCTCAATTATTGAAAGTGAAAAGATGACTAGTTGAGATTTTGTATAAGTGTGGTGTGTAAAATTTGTCTATAAATTGATCCTTTCTCATATATATGTATATATATGTAGGAGGAATCTACTTACACACAAATTTTACATATTATATTTATACAAAATTTTGACTATTCATATTTCTACTTTTATTGGTTGAAATTTTATTGGTTGAAATTTATTATGACTTTTTAAATTAAAAAGATAAGGTCAAAACCCATTTTGGTCCCTCTACTTTAACAAAAAATCCTTTTTTAGTCCCTCTACTTAATAAAGTCTGTTTTAGTCCCTAAAGTTTATTAACCGAACCCTTTTTAATCCCTCCATTATTTTTTGCACACGTGGCATATTAGATGATAGATATTTCAAAATTGAAGAACAAAAAAAAGCCTTTTTTTTTGGTTTTTTTACTTTTAAAAAAACCTCTATTTAATCCCTCTACTTTGGAATTTCCGTTCTTTAACATGTTATGTGTGCAAAAAGATAATGGTGGGCGTAAAAAGGGGTTAAATAATAAACTTTAGGAACTAAAAGGGGGCTTTTTGTTAAAGTGGAGGGACCAAAATGAGGTTTTAACCAAAAGATAATTATTTTTAATAAATATAAATAAATCTTAACCATTAAAAGTTAAGAGATAAATGGTTGAATTTTTATGTAAATTTGGTGTATAAAATTTATGTATGAATGGATCTCTACTCATATATATATATATATACACACACACGCACACACACTAATATATGTATATATGAGTAGAGATCCACTCACATATATATTTTATACACTAGACTTATATAAAATCTTGACAATTTGTCTTTCAACTTTTAATAGCTGAGATTTATCAAGACTTTTTAGATGTAAACAATAATTATATTTAATAAATGTAAATAAGTCTCAATTATTGAAAGTGGAGACATGAATATATATATATATATATATTTACACACAAGTCTCACATATAAGTCTTACACTACGCACTAACACAAAATCTCAATCATTCATCTTTTCACTTTCAATAGTTGAGATTTATCACAATTTTTTAATTAAAAAAAGATTATTATTTTTAATAAATGTGAATAAATCTCAACAATTGAAAATAGAAAGATGAATAGTTGATATTTTGTGTAAATACGATGTATAAGATTTGATGTGCAAGTAAATCCCTACTACATATATATTCAAATTAGAAAAAGATAGAATACCCAAATCCACCTCCAAAGTATAGTAACAGGGATGGATCTATATATTCCTGAACAAAAAATAGGGACAAATCCACCTAAAAAGTTTTTGATTTGGACAAATCACCTCAAATTTAATGTATGACGTCATTTAACGTCAACAATCTGTTAATTTGACGTCATCTGATGTCAATAATCCATGGTTAGTGATATAACAAATTAACGGATTGTTGACATCAGATAATGTCATACGTTAAATTTGGGTTGATTTGTCCAAGTCAAAAATTTTGTGGGTGGATTTGTCCCCATTTTTTGTTCGAGGGTAAATCCATCCCTACTATTATACTTTGGGGTGAATTTGAGTATTTTGCCTTAGAAAAATAAGTTTTAGCTTGTATTGCAAACAATTAGGTAAAAAAAATCTTAAAACTATATCATTTTAATAAAGTTATATTAGAAAAGACTAAAGCATCTCAATTATCTTTAAAGTAAAAATGAGGATATTTTAGTTTTTCCTCGTAATATTTTATTAAAATAATATAGTTTTGAAATGTTTTTCTAATTAATTTTTTACAAGTTTGACTAATAAACATTAATCTAAAATATATATACACACGTAGAAAATGTTGTAACAATTAACCATTGATAAGGGTTGACGCCCAACGTCAGAAGACCCACTCCTCCATCCATCTATGGTTAAATGCTGCACTTCACTTTTTTTTTTAATATATATGTATATATACATTTTGCATATGAATATGGTTTTAGTCTTTAGTGGACTTCGTATGATCATACATGATTTATGGATTAAATGATTGGCCAAGTAAAAACGGAATTTCGATTGGCTCATATTTTACTAGATTTTTTTTTTTTTATGGAACATATTTTACTAGATTTTAATTAGAGAAATTAAACATTTTAAACGATGTGATCATTCTTTGCAGATATTATTATGAGCATCAGCCTATCATTTGGAGAAATAGTGTGTGACAAATCATACACTACCCACGGATTGTTTTATAGATTTTTCAGTGGTGGATATCGATGAATGTCATTCCACGAAAATAGTAAAGATTCTTGTTTAAAAAATTGCTAAATTAGAAACTATTGTGTTTGGCTAGCTTAAGGGACGATATTTCCCAACTTTTGTGTAATTTTAGACTTACACTCTTCATTACTCGTGTAACCTTTTTCATCAACCAAAAAAAAAGTTTATTTGGAATACAGGTAGTATTTCAACACATTACATAATTATAAAAATTTACTTAGCAACTTACTGTTGTAAATTTTGATTAAAAATTGAAATGCATGTTTAATGAGCTTGCCTTTCTCGAAGGGAAAAAAAATTAAATTATATTGTTATTCCATCTGTATATCACATTATATATTTTCAAATTTATTTCGCAATAATTCTGATTTAATTAACCATTTAAATTAATATTTATATTTTGGTTACATACGGAATGCCCTATAAGGAGGGAGGTTTTCTCTTATATATAGTGTCTAGTTTACTCAAATTTTCTATTGGGCAACAAAAGATAGTACTGTAGAGCTTACAAAACTTGTTAAGTTATAATAAAAAATGTTGGGTTATTATATTTTAGAGATAGAGTGACCATAAAAGTTATTGCATTAGTGGTATAAAATGTTCTAAAAAGAGCAATTAATCTACTCTTCACTCATTATTCTTCATTTTTGTTAACATTATTTAATATTATTTTTTCTCTTATTTATTTTAATTTGGTACTAATTTTTCTTATTATTGCGAGGAACAATGCTAATTTAGTAGAATGTAGAGAAAAAAAATCCAAGAAACAATTTTTACATGCAACATATATGAAGGTCAAAGTTTGAGGAACAAGACTTTCAATCAACTTACCCTGTTACCCATTGTCAACTGATTATTAATTATAATATAAGGAAGTTAACAAGTTTCTTGTACTAAAATGCTGCTAAAAAAAACACTGCTCTTAGAGCTTTATCTTGTAGTCAAAGGTGATTAATCAATTATCTAAGGTGTGGGTAGATCCATTATTAATCAACAAATAGGCAGTATAAAATACTAATTTTTCATTCAAATTAAAGATCACTCTCAATTTTACAGTATATTAACTTCTTCCAAGTTGACTTGTACAGTTGTACTAGAAGACGTACCGAGGCAATATAAAGTGAGGCCAAACTTCTAAATTCACATCTAAATAAAACAGTAGGAACATATTTATCTTAGAAAAGATAAATTATGTTTTTAAATTATTAATTAAAATAATTCATTTATTATTCAATATATGACATTATTACACATTAATTTTTTTTATTAAAAATAAATCTTTAAAAAAAATTATCACTTACCAATTTATTATTTAATATATAAAAATGTGAGTATTGAATTATTGATTGATATATATTTTGATTCAATACATCACACATTATATTTATTAAAAAATCACTATTTTTAACTTAAAATTAAAAATAGACAAATTTAAAATATAACTATATACATAAAATATAAAAATTAATAAAATTAAATATATCTATGTTATATTTTTAATAATTAAATCAAATAAATATAAAAAAATGTACCCAACAGAATATATGTAGTAAACTAGTAATCATTTTAAAAAAAATGAAAGGTCTGACAAATAAAGATAAAAATTAGTCAAAAACGATACTTCTTCTTCTTCTTCTTCCCTTTTTTTTTTTTTTTTTTTTTTTTTTTTGTCTTGGTTTTCCGCTTCTAGAATGCCTTTAATGTTACATACTGGCTATTATTTTGAATGAACTTGGTTTGTCTTTAGTGGACTTTCTATAATGATGCATGATTTGGTGGATAATAGAGTTGTCTTTGTATGTCAAGTATTGCATGGTTCATTGTATTGAAATCATTTTAGGTCTATCAATAAAAAGGAAAAAAAAAATTAACGTGTATTTTTAAAATACAAGTTAAAGATATAATTAATATATAATTTTTACATTATTTAATATTAAAAAAATAAAAGTTAATTTTAACTTCAGAAACAATGTTATATGCATTATTTTAATTAGATAATTAATTAAATAAATATTAATTTTTTATTGTTTAATATTAATTACTGTTTTTCTAATATATGCCATAAGGATACATGTTAAGTATTTTAAAAAAATAAAAAAAATAATATTTAATTTATTAATTATCTAATTAAATATATCTACATAATAATGATACTAAAATTAATATTTACTTTTACATTTTTATATACAAATTTACAGTAAAAAGATGCCCTCAAGGACACAAGTTAAAAAAATCTTATTAATTATTATGTCAATACATTAATTATATCATTAACGTGTGCCCAACAAATACTAGAAAAAGTCGTAAAAAAAGGTCAAGGGATTGGTTTCATTTAGGGTTATTAACAAGTAAGGTAGATTGTGAGTAACTTCTGAATTGCACGAGTCAAGTTCAACTCAAGTTCAACTAATTTGGTAAAAAGTAAAGCTAGAGCTCAATATTAAGCTTAAGTTCGAGCTTACATGACTATTCAATAGTTACTAAAAAGCACTCAATTTAGAATTAAAAATTATATTATATTTATTACAATTTAAATGTAGAATAACAGAAAAAGTTAAACAAGGTTAAAAGGGTAATTTAAATAAGTTACATATTATGAGTTTTTTAAAATTATTAATAAAAATGTTCAAATAGATTTTATGATTGTCTTGTTATTGTTGGACTTAATATAATACTCTTGATTAAACTTTTGGTATTACAATATTTCTCAAACAATATAAAAAACTTTATAGTTGAATAATTGGTTATTGAAACAAATTGGAATTATAGAAAAAAAAAGGGCTCAAATTCAAGCTTAAATACTCGTTTGCTTTAGTACTTGAGTTCATAAACAAGCTTGAAATCACTCAAATACTCTTGAGCATGAGCTCAACTATTTTGAGTTTGATAAATACTTGAGCTTAAGCCTTTTAGACAGGTTCAAGAAAGAGTACATACCTAAGTACTCGGATTAAGTACTCAGCTTGACTTGACTTGTTAACAACCTTAATTTCAAGTAATAAGCATGCATGTGAGTAGGGTTAGTAAAAGAATGAGAGAAGATTGTCAAACACACCTCCCTTGGGTATTCTCAACCCCTCAAGAGTCTTGAAATAATAACCTTAGATAACAATTTAGCAGAAGTAAAAGCATTTGTAAAGTATAAAGTATTTTCTTCTTTAAATAACCTACTTATAAATGAAAAATCAATTTAGCAAAAAGTATCTTAAAGAAAGATATTACAGTGCTCAAAGATGTGAAACAACCTAAGTTGAGCCCGTATTCATTAATTTATAAATTATATATATAAAAGCAATTTACACGAAAATAAATGAGAGCAAATGATTTTCAAAAACTTTCCAAAATAATAAAAGTAGAACCATTGTTTTGGTAATATATTGATTTGCCTTCACATCAAAAACATTGAGGTCCTAGCTTCTACGTATGACAAGCATACACAACCTGTATCAAAAACTCCCAAGTTGGGTGATTGCTACTCCAATCTACTGATCTAAAATGGGCCAAAAATATCATGAGCTAAAAGTCTAGGAAGTATTAAGTTAAAACTATAAACTTGGGTCTTATGACCCTTAGACCTACACACATAGAGGGCATAATAGACAATTAAACCAAGCCACATAATATTTTAAATCTTATTATTTAAATAATAACTTAATATGTCACAAAATAATTCAAAAAAATCAAATATGTTAAAGAAAAACCAATGACAACTAATTCAAATTTATATCATAAAACCATATGCTCACAAATGGAATGTCACAAATGGAGTCCACTTATGTGTGCATATAACAAGAATCATACATTACTATGGAGTCCACTGGTGTGTGCTAGAAACTCTTGTACCAGAACTAGTCATGGCACTCACCTTACTACGTAGAGTTCCACTAATTACCCTAGAAGGCCCACTAAATACACATGTCAAACATATTCAGAACACATCCAAAATAATATAGGAATATAATTCCATTTATTAATTCACTTAAATTTCCTCACAATTCATATTGCTTAACCCCATGGTTAAAACATAGAAAATATAGCACTTAATCATCCACTTAAGCAAATACATTTTTGAAGCAATTAACATGAATTCCTGATACTAATTCATAGGTTCTATCCACACTTCTTACTATAACAAAGCAATTAATACATGAAAAATCATCAAAAATTCAAGTGCCAAAAGCTATAGAAAACACTCAAAATTCCTAATAAATATATAGATTTTGTTTTATCATGCAAGTCCCCAAAAATCTTCACACAAAATATGTAGGATAACACAAAACAACAATAGCAAATTATTTAACAATAAAATTTATACAAAATTCAATTATAGAAATAAAACCCACTTCTAGTTCCAAGACTTGTACATGTACCCAAAAATTAATATATTTCTAACAAAATTCTAATACCCAAAAAGTCTCTTAACTAAAGGATTTAAGGCCAAATTTCATTAACCCAAACTAATTCTTGGTATATTGTTGCAAATCTATAATCTACCCAAAACTCTAATCCAAATCTATAGCTAAAACTTATACTTATATCCATAAAAATCGAGGCACCAAAAAAGAAAAGACTTTAGAAATTGAAAGAAAATCCAATTAAGCAGTGTGTCCTTGTACAACTCCAACACACCAATTCAGCTGAAAATGAAAGGTGCAAAGAAATGGGTTTTGTTTTGGTTTGAAATCTTTCAAAGAAAGCTCTCTCGTGGATCTTGTATGGACACGTATTTAGCCTCATGCTTTTCCACTACAATGTTTCTTTCATATCATGATACATTTTGTTACTCCTAGGATGAATGGTGTAATTGGATTTGTGGGCCTCTTGGAGCAATTCTATCCTTAACTCTTCATCATATGGAACACAAATTTTATCTCCAAGTCTTACAATTCCATCTTCAGAAATATGAAGACCTATTTTAGAGCTCTTTTCCTTGTTTTTCATCAATACCATCAATCTTGAGTCTTTTTGTTGTGCTTCCCTAATCTTTGACAACATTGTAGGTTGAACTATCAAGCTAGACACCAATACATCAGAATTAGATGAAAAAAATTTAACATTCAAATCTTTAAATTCTTCTAAGAGTTTCCACTCCACCACCATTAAGCTCGTTAATGTTCTAGTTGATTTTCTACTAGGTGTATCTATAACCACATTTCCCTTGCTAGGTTGGTAGATGATTTTGCATCTATAATCATTCAAATACTTCACCCATCTTATTTATCACAAGTTGAGCTTTTTTTGTGAAAATAAATATTTCAAGCTTTGGTGATCAGTATGTACCTCAAACTCTTCTCCATAAAAATAATTCCTCCATAACTAAAGTGTAAAAATTATAGCAGCAAGTTCAAGATCATGTGTAAGATAGTTCCTTTCATGTGTCTTAAGCGGTCTAGACCCCTAAGCTATCACCAGTCCATGTTGCATAAGAAGACAACCCAAGCCTTTGTGAGAAGCATTTGTATATAACACAAAGTTTCCTCATTGTTAGGAATAACAAGAATTGGTGTCATGACAAGCCTATTTTTCAACTCTTGAAAGCTTTGCTCACAATTATTTGTCCATTCAAACTTTTGATTCTTAGAAGTAAGTTGTATTAATAGACCAAAAATCTTTGAATATCCCTCAAATTTTCTATAATATCTTGCTAGTGAAAGAAAGCTTCGCACTTTTGTGACACTTGTCAGCTTTCCTACTTTACCATTACTTCCACTTCACTAGGATCAATTGAGATGCCATCTTTAGGAGCAATATGACCCAGAAAGTTAATCTAATGTAGCCAAAACTCACATTTGTTGAACTTGGCATGTAACTTTTTTTCTCTCAGAATTTGGAATACAATGGCAAGATGCTCTTTATGGCTTTTTTCATCAAAAGAGAAAATACAAATGCCATCAATAAAGACAATGACAAACTTTTCAAGGTACAATTGAAAGATTTTATTCATAAGATCCATAAAAGTTGTAGAGGCATTGGTTAAACCAAACAGCATCACCAGGAAGTCATAGTGCTCATATCTACTTCTAAAAGCTATCTTCATCACATTCTCAAGTTTAATCTTTAGTTAATAATAACTCGATATAAGATCAATTTTGGAAAAGACATGAGCCCCTTGTAACTAATCAAACAAGTCATCAATTCTTGGTAATGGATACTTATTTTTTACGATGTCTTGATTCAACTGTCTACAGTTCATGCACAATCTAAGTGAGCCATCTTTCTTTTTTACACAAAGGACCAAAGCATCCCAAGGAGAGGTACTAAGTCTGATAAACCCCTTGCTAAAAAGCTCTTATAACAGCTTCTTCAACTCAATCAATTTTTGCTAGAGCCATCCTATAGTGTTGTTGTGGTATTGTTGAAGTATCAGGCACAAGGTCTATAGTGAATTCAATCTCCCTATCTAGAGGTAAACTAGGCAACTTCTTAGGGAAAACATCAAGAAAGTCTTCCACTACCTGAATTCCTTCCATAGACACTACCTTGTCTTTAGGCTAAAAAACATATGCCAAATATTCATAACATTCATGTTGCAACATTTTATCAACTTGCATGCTAGAAATAATTAATGGAAATTATCCAACTTTTTCTCCCTCAAACTAAATCACTAGTTAGTTAGAAGCATAGAAAGTAACCACCTTCTCATAACAATCGACCATGGCATTATGTGTAGACAACCAATCCACACCAAGTATAAAATCAAATTCCACTATACCTAGCAAAATCAGAACAGCAAGCAAGACTCTACCCTCTATCATTACTTTACAGGATCTATATATGGTTCTTGATATTAAAACTTCCTCAAAATGAGTATTCACCACAAGCAAATAATCAAGGGTCTTGAGCTCAACATGCAAAAATGGAACATACTTAGGTAACACAAATGAGTGGGCACATCTAGAGTCAATTAACACATAAACATTCCCAAATAAGATAGATATTTTACTTTTTATAGCTGTAACAGTGTTCTAAACTTGTTGTTCTGTGATAGAAAAAAATCTTCCTTAAACCCATGGCCTTTTTTTTATCTCGCTCCATTAACTACTAATTTGCTGCCTTAAGAACCAGGCAATCCTTGACCGAGTGACCAATCTTCCCACATTTGAAACATGCTCTAGTCTACTAATAACATTCCTTTCTTCCATGATTCTTACCACACCTATTGAAGGAATCAAAACTCTATTTGTTGCTTTTAGGAATCTTCATTTTTCCTTTTTGATTAGACTTTTTGTTGAAAGTTTGGTTGTTGGCAAACTTTCCCTTGCCCTTTTGGTCCTATGTCTCTAGTTTTTGCTTATCCATGTCTTGCTCAACTATCTGAGCTATAGCTAATACCTCATCATAAGTTTTCAACCTCTAAGGAACAACCTTGTTCTTAATGTAAACTTTCAACCCTTTCTGGAACTTCCTTGCCTTCTTAGCTTCATCATTAGCAATGTGAGGATAAAACTTTACAAGAGAATTGCACGTAGCTTGATACTTATCAATTGTCATAACATTATGTTTTAGATTCATAAATTCTAGTTCCTTTCTCTCTAAAATAGCTTCAGAAAATTATTTCTAGTAGAAAGCTTGAACAAACTTGTCCCATGTGATCTGCTCCCTTTTCTTAGTGAACCCATCTTGAGCTATTGTCCACCAATCATCAACTTCACCTTTTAGTGTGAACATTGCCAACTTCACTTTCTGCTCATTAGTGCACTTCAAGAGCTTGAACATCTTTTCTAGTTTCTTAACCTAAGTCTCACCACATTAGGATTAGGAACTCCTTTAAAGGGAGGAGGGTTTATATTCTAAAATTGCTTCATTAATGCTGGCTTTTCATTTCCTTCTTTCGAGTTTACTATTTGCTATGAACTACCACTAGTTTTTTGTAAGACATTATTGTTGTTCTAGTGCAGAAGATACTCCTTGAAAACATAACTCATATATGTGATGACCTTTTGCATTACATCCATTCTGGCATTCACATCATCAATAGTAGTAAGAGTAGAAGTATTACCTCCATAACTCATTTTTCTCCTTTGGTACTGATATAAGCAAAGATTGAAAAAACTAATAATTAGGCAAAATCTAATTCTTTGACACTAGACTCAAATCCACATGGCAAATCAATGTATTAGCAAAACTCTGGGTCAAATACCAAAACATGAAATACACCTCTCTTGGGTGTCCTCAATCTCACAGGAGTCCTGAAATGATAACCTTAGATAACAATGTAGCAGAAGTAAAAATATTTATAAAGTATAAAGTACTTCCTTCTTTAAATAACCTACTTGTAAATGCAAAATCAATTTAGCAAAAAATATCTTAAAGAAAGATCTTAAAGTGCTCAAAGATGTGAAATAACCAAGGTTGAACCCATATTCATTAATTTATAGGTTATAGACATAAAAGCAATTTACACAAAAATAGCTGAGCAAATGCTTTTCAAAAACTTTCCAAAATAATAAAAGTAAAAACATCATTTTGGTAACATATCGATTTGCCAACACATCGATTTGCCTTCACATCAAAAACATTGAGGTCCTAACTTTTACGTACAACAAGCATATGCAACCTATATCAAAAGCTCTTAAGTTGGGTGGTTGCTACTCCAATTTACTAATCTAAAATGGGATGGAAATATCATGAGCTAAACGTCAGTAAGTATTAAGTTAAAGTTATAAACTTGGGTCTTATGACCTTTAGATCCACACACATAGAGAGCATAATAGATAATTAAACCAAGCCACATAATATTACAAATTTTATTATTTAAATAATAACTTAATATGTCACAAAATAATTCAAAAACAATCAAATATGTCAAAGAAAAACCAATGACAACTAATTCAAATTCATATCATAAAACTATATGCTCACAAATGGAATGTCACAAGTAGAATCCATATTACTAAATCACACATTGCTATAGAGTCCACTAATGTATGCTAGCAACACTTGTATCGAGGCTAATCATGACACTCACCCTACTGCATAGACGTCCATTAATTACCCTTGAAGGTCCATTGAATACCCCAACCTTTAAGCCTAGATCCATTTACTCCAAAGCTGCAAACACATACACATGTCAAACATATTCAAAACACATCCAAAATAATATAGGAATAAAATTCCATTTATTAATTCATTTAAATTTTTACACAATTCACATTGCTTAACCTCATGGTTAAAACATACAAAATATAGCACTTAGTCATCCACTTAAGCAAATGCATTTTTGAAGCTATTAACATGAATTTCCTAATGCTAATTCACAAGTTCCATCCACAAAATTGGGAATTGGGAACTAACTTATTATGACAAAGCAATTAATACATGAAAAATCATCAAAAGTTCAAGTGCCCAAAGCTACGAATCACACTCAAAATTCCTAATAAATATATAAATTTTGTTGTATCATGCAAGTTCTCAAAAATCTTTACACAAAATATGTTGGGTAACACAAAACAACCATAGCAAATTATTTAACAATAAAATTCACAAAAAATTCAAGTATAGAAAAAAAGCTACTTCTAGTTTCAAGACCCATACAAGTACCCAAAAATTAATATATTTCTAACAGAATTCTAACACCCCAAAAGTCTCTTAAATAAAGGATTTAAGGTCAAATTTCACTAACTCAAGCTAATTCTTAGTATATTGTAGCAAGTCTATAACCTACCCAAAGCTCTAATGCAAATCCATAGCTAAAACTCATACTTATCCATAAAAATAAAAGCACCAAATAAGGGAAGAATTCAAAAATTACAAGAAAATTCAACTAAGTAATGTATCCCCTCACAGCCCCAACACACCAATTCGGCTAATACTGAAAGGTGCAGAGGAATTGGGTTTGGTTTGATGTGAAATCTTCCAAAGGAAGCCTGTTCATGGATCTTGTAAGACTTTCTAAGTCCAAGCATGAATTTGCTTGGTAAATAACATAATGAATTTAGACATCTCTCAATTTCTACTAAATTTCACTTAAAACTTTCAAACTTTAAATTTAATCAATTTAGTCTCTAAGACTTTAAAATAAAGGACTTTAATTTATAATCTATTCATTAAAGTATATGAGGAGTTATAGATTGTCTACTTATTTTGTAACTCAAAATCAATGTATATATGTCATTGATTGTAGTGCTGAGAGTTTAGACACACATTTTTTTAGTTGAGGGACTTCCACTTTAATATAGGATAAGTTTGAGAACTTAACACTAATTAAGTTTTACCCATCCATTAATTAGTCAACCACTTAATAATACTAAATGCTAATTTATCATGGATTTATCTAACTTGTGCCCTTAAAGTGCATTAAATGCATTGTTTTGTAATAAATTTTTATAGAAAAATGTAACAGTAAGATATTATTTTTAACACCAATATTATTTCGATGATTTTAATTTGGTAGTTGATGAATTTAAAGTCAATTTTTATTTTTTTCTATATAAATTAATTTTTAAAAAAATGTAATTAATACTTTTTTAACCTATGCCTTTAGGATATAGATTAGAAAAATTCATTTATCATTTATCATTCAAAGAAGACCAGTCCCAATTATATTTCCAAGTTGACGTGCTCCTAATTATGGCGTGTCCCAAGGCAGGATAATTTGACTTTTGGGAAAATCGAAATAAAGTATGATAAGCAAAGGTTTGACAAAAAAACATGAGTAGGAGTCGAAGATGAGACCTCTTTCTTTGTCTTAGTTTTCGGCTTCTGGAATATATATCATTTGTCAACCATCTAAACGTTTTAATAGTAATTTCTCCTTCAAGTATTAGAAAAAATAATATTCTTGATTTGAATAGTAAGCATGTATACAAGTAGAGTCGATAAAAACATAAAAGAGAATATTATTCTTATTATGTAATTTTAAATTAGTGCAGTGTAAATTATCTTCTCAAATTTTTTTTTTTAGAAAAATTATCTGGAAATTTATCTTTAAATTAATATTTTTAAAAATTAACTATATTTATAGCAAAAAGTGTTTTGCAGGTCGTTTTTCTAAATTTTTTTTAATGAACATGTCTAAAAAATCATCTTCTAATTAATATATATTTTCAAAAACTAATCACTAGATTGAAAATTTTATTTATATAAATTATATATATCAATTTTCATATTAAACTACTGGGCCTAACTAGTTCGATAATTACACAAAATTTAACAATAATAAATGTTATAACAATATAAAATTTAACATTTATGATCTACAAAAATAAAATTTTCAATTTAACAATGGTTTTTAAAAATATTAATTTGAAAATGAATTTTTAGACAAGTCCTTAAAAAAAATAACTGACACTACGTTAACATGTACACACATATATATATTAGTGTTTGATACGGTATCCTTTTAAATTTTTTTGGAAAATCTATTAAAAAACTTATTTTTTAATTAATATTTTTAAAATTTAGTAGTTAAAACAAAAATTCTATTCATATAGATTATTCAAATTAATTTTCATATTGATCTAGCACTTAACCAATTTGTTGATTATACAAAATCTAACACCATTAAATATATGTCAGTAAATAGAGTTTTTTTTTATCAAAGGGTTGTAAATGTTAGATTAATGGACAAAATTGGTATACATTTCAGTTTAATATATTACATAATACACTTATTAAAAAATTATTATTTTTTAATATAAAATTAAAGGCAAACAAATATAGAGATGCAACTAGACATATAGCATGCAAGAACCGACTAAATCAACTGTACTTATATTATATTTTAACAGTTGAATCGGGTAGGTTTTGAAAGCTATGTTGAATTGGATAGTATACTAATCATTTTCGTAGACTAATATAAAAATTTGTATGCATAATCTGCATGAATAAAACGTTTAATTTACAATTAGTTTTTAAAAATATAAATTAGAACATGAGTTTTTAAGCAAGACCTCAAAAAAAAAAAAAAAATTAAGAAGACTACCTATACTACAGTAATCCATATATATATACATATATAGAGTTAGGATCCATTTTTACACAAAACTATAACACAAATTAGACAATAATTGGAACAACTTTTAATTTATCATACTTTACAACATACTCATTAAAAAATTGTTATTTTCAAATTTGAATTAAATGTGAGAAAACTAAAAACAATCGATTTTATGGTTTGAATCACCAAGTGTTGTGGAGTATGTTGAATTAAAGAGTGTACTAACCATTTTCAACACATATTACTTACATAAAATTTTGATTATTTATAACTTTAAAAAAAATAAATGAAATTTATCTACCTTTTATATTATATTTTAAAGATAATTGTCTTTTTATATAATAAATTATAATAAATTTCGATCATTCATAATGAAAAAATGAATTGTAAAAATTTTATATAAATATATCATATATATATATATATATCATTTTGCATATGAATTTGTCTTTTTGTCTTTAGTGGACGACTTTGGACAATAACGTATGATATATATGGATAAATGAT
>BPVZ01000025.1:1339629-1355602 GCA_020521535.1 Rubroshorea leprosula | reverse complement strand
CTAAGAAAACATATATGAGCTTTCCACTTGCTCAAAAAGTCAAAATTTCGCCTTCACTCTCAAAAGATTAAACAATTTTGAATCTTCAATTTTTGACTTCACTAGGAATCAAACATATATTTTTTGTACCATTCAACTAGCACATCATATATGACGGCCAAAAAACTACCATACTATATATAGGAATTTAATGCAAGCAATGGAGTCTTCTATCCAAATTCTAGAATTCTTTTTGACCATATAAAAGACATTAGTTAGTGTGCCCTGTACATATGATATTTAGAATATTCTTTTTTTTTTTACTATGTGATTTAGAATATTCTTTTATTACTTGCAAAGATTAGGGTAATTATATATTATTTCTGCATGCTTTGTAATGCATGCTAATTATTACAATCCTTCAAACCCAGACACTACTTCTCCGAAGTAAATTAAGCACTAACGAAAGGGTATATCTCATATCTGAAATTGCAACTGCCACTAACGACTCGACCACCTTCTTTCGCATCACAGCAGTTCGGAAGCTCCCCAATTATGCCCTCAAGACACTTCTTACAATCAACTCCAGAGAGATCTCTAGTACACTGAGTCAACCCGTAAAGCTTCGTTGATCCCTCCAACTCCGTCTCTCCGGTTGCGTACAGTTTCGGAGCTCTGTAAGCTTCTTGTGCAAGTTGGCTAAGCAGTTCCTTGGTCTTCTGATTGAACGTGACAGAGTTGTTTACTTCTCTGACATTCCACATGTAGAACTTGTTCTGGTTATCGATCTGTCCGAAGAAGTCAACGTCGGAATACTTCACGAGGCAGTTATCGTACCATATGATTGCACCCTTGTTTGACGGGCAGCGCTTGCGGATCTCGCTGCCAGCCTCTGGAATGCAAGTTTTGCAATCATCTGAAGAGACGTCGCCTCTGCAGAGAGCGAGGCCGTTGGCTTGGTTTGGCTCATCCCCTATTGAGCCCTTAGCAAAGCCCGTGGAAGGAGCTTGATAGGAGAGATAACCAATGAGCTTGTTTAAGTTTGCCTCGTAAGGATCATAAGTGGAGAAATTTCCAGAGCTGGAACAGAAGTGAAAGAGAGGGTCTGCACCGATAACTGATTGGAGAAGAAAAGCAAAAGTTAACAGACAGAGAATGATGGAAAACTTTGAGGAAGAAGAAGAAGAGAACATTGTTGCGGGAGGATGTTAACTCAGATAGCCGCACTGAGTAATGTCGTGTTTGGCTTGGGAGAAAATAAAGAAGTGGTACTAGTATTTATAGTGAAAATTTCATCTCTCAACCTGATTAATTTATTTATGATAGATTTACCAGGCCTCTTTTTTTCGAGTGATAGAAAAATTCCAAATGTGGGCTGCGGTTTTAGAAACTTTCAATGGGTAAGATGGATACGCACTTCAGGAATCAATTACTTGTATACAATAAAAAGGTGATTAATTAATTGACTAAGTTATGGGTAGATCCATATTAATCAACAATTCGGCTGTCTAATATAATACTAATTTATCATTCAAATTTAGCAAGACCACTATCAATTATATATACTATATTAATTACAAAGTTGACATATACCTCCACATGTACAAGACAATTCTCTGTCTCAAAATAATTATTTTTTTGTTTTCAAATATATTTTAAATTAATTATTTTTTTAATAAATAAATATTTTTTTTCTTACATTAACCTTATCATCGTGTACTTATTTTAATTAATTATGTAATTACAAAGTCTCTTTTTATCTTTTATTTCTTTTTTACGGGTATTATAAATAAATATAAATATTATCTTCAAATTCTTAATTTCAAAAGAAAAAAAAATTCAAAAACAACTATTATTTTAAGAAAAATGAAATATAAAGGTGAAACATTATTACAAGCAGTTATTTTTATACTTTTATACTTTGGGGAAATAGAAGGAAATGTAATAACCAAAGTATGATCTACCTCACCAACCAGGGGTTGGATCAAGTGGTAAACGGTTTGTTTCAGCTTAAGTAAAATCTCGAGTTCGAGACCTTATGTATGCAACAATTCCCGTTAGAAAACTCACCCACCATTTTCAGGTGCGCGACACGGATCAGATCCGGATTAATCGAGGCAAAATCTCGGATACCGGGTGGGAAACCAAAAAAAAAAAGTATGATCTACCTCCAATTAGGTGGGTGAGAAAACATTTAGAAAAAAAAAATATTTTTTATTATATAATCTATCATTAGATATTAAAAAAAAAAAAAAAAACAAAGGTTTGACCAACAAAAATAAATATTAGTAAAAAAGGAGACTTTTTCTTTTCTTGGTTTTCGGCTTCTAGAATGCTTTTTTTGTTTTTTTTATCGATAATGCTTTTTTTTATATTAAACCTCTCCATATTTAAAAATTATATTAAATCATAATGGATTTAAAATCAAGACAAATCAAACCACATAAGAAGAAAAGTTCTCTTAGCTCCCATCTCTCTATTCAGAGAACTAAAATTTAAAATTTTATTTAAAAAGAATTAAATTTTTTCTATTCAACTAACATGTCATTAATTTTTAGAATGCCTTTACTGTTACATGCAACCCACCATTTTGCAAGAACATGGTTTGTCTTAAGTGGAATTTGTGTATCATCCATGATTTAGTGGATAATAGAGTTATCTTTTAAAGTTTGACCAATAAAAAGAAAATTATAAATTGCACTCATTTAAATATTATACTTGGCATTAAATTCAATGTTTTTTCGAGATAATTTATTTTTTTTGTGAGTGAGTTAGGTGAGTATTTCCTGGTGGGGTTGGGAGTAGGAGGAATTAAGAAGGTTTGGTGTTTAGTGTTCATGGCAGTTTTTTTAATTTTGGCGTGAAGAAACTGTAAAGTGTTTGGAGAGGATGGATTATAAACTACTGGAGTTAATTCAAAATAGGACTTTTGTATGAATCACAGGAAACGAAGAGGGTTGCCTTTTTGCATATCAAGAATAGTGCCTTAACCTTGTTTTTATTTACTATCGTAGAGTTTTGGCTTAATTTTTGCATACATTGAGAGTACTTTTTTTAAGATAATTTTTAAAGTGCACCTCTACCTTAGGTTGATATATTTAAAAAAATTAATTTTTTTTTAAATATTGATTTTAAAATTTAAACTCTAAACTTGTTATAATAAACAACACTTATTTATTAATAGATCTAATTCTTGAGGTTATATCATAATATATGTATATATATGAATAGAGCTCTATTCATACATAAATCTTATACACTATATTTACACAAAATTTCAATCATTTATCTCTTCACTTTTAATGGCTGAAATTTATTTACACTTATTAAAATAATTATATTTTTCATTCAAAAAATTGTGATAAATCTCAACTATTGAAAGTAGAGAGATAAATAATTAAGATTTTGTATAAGTGTAGTGTATAAAACTTTTATGCGAATAAATCTCTTTACATATAAGTCTTACACATCATACTTAAACAAAATATTCATCATTTATCTTTCTATTTTTAATAGTTGAGATTTATTCATATTTATTAAAGATAATTATCATTTTTATTTAAAAATTTATAATAAATCTCAACTGTTAAAAATAGAGAGATGAATGATCATAACGTCTGTAAGAATTTTGTGTAAGAGGATCTCTTTTCATATATAAGGATAGTGTAGAATAGGTCATCTTCCTAAATTTTTTTGGGAGGACTTGTCTAAAAACTCACATTTTAACCAATATTTTCAAAAATCAGTTATTAAGTTGAAAGTTCTATTAATATATATTATGCATGTCAATTTTCACATTGATCTATTGCTTTCATAAAAAAAAACTCTATTTTCATACATATATTTAATGGTATTGGATTTTTTAATCAATGATATGGTTAGACTTATTAAAATAATTTGAAAACTGTTATATATAATTTATATGAATAAAATTTTCAATTCAACAGTTGATTTTTAAAAATATTAATTAAAAAATAAAATTTCCGATAAATCCTTAAAAAAAATTTACTTCTAAAAAAAATTTTAAAAGAATGATATGTAAAATACTTATATATATATATATATATATATATATATAAAGACACACTATAGTTTGTAATATTCTTGGACTATAAAAAAATGGATTGCAATGTTCATCCGCACAAGATTCTAGAGGTCAAAAGCATACAAAAATGCGCATGTTGTTTACCCATTTTATTTCTTTAATTTAACGATAACAATTATTAATGGTAACCCCATTTATGTCAAAAAAAAAAATTACGTTGAATGAGGTTGTTGCAATATCCTTAATAATAGTTAAAGATAAATAGTATTATTAATGAAATTTTGTATTTTTTTATTTTTTAAATAAATTAAAAATATACATAATAATTAATTAAAATAAAAAATATAATATTAATAATTAAAGATGTAGTAATAAAACCAACATTTTAATTCAATTGTCTAGGATTGATGGGAGTAGAATCTCTCTCGCCTCTTTCATCTATGCATCCTTTCTTTCTCCTTTCCATTTTTTTTTTCTTTCTTTTTATTTTAGTTTTCCCTGAAGGGTGGCTTCTTTTTCTTTTTTTGGTTGTAATTGCTTGGCACAAGGTTACTTGATATTAATTATTAACGAGAGAGCAATGCTAGGGGCAGTCGCCTCCTGCACGCTCCGGCCAACACTCTCTTTTGTTGGGCCGCGTTATTTTGGTTTCCGAGTGGTTGCGCCTGAAAACTTTAAGGAAGCTTACGTGACCCAATGAAAGGGGAAGTGTTGGTCGGAGAGTACAAAAAGCGAGTGCCCCTAGCACTGCTCTTAGAGAGAATATAATAAGTACCGTCAAGAGGTTCAGATAACCTCAGTATACTTACAACAAAACAAATCATTGCCCGGAACAAGAACTCCATAAAATAGACAAAATTAGTTAACATGAAATTAACCAAAGAAAGTCTATTAATATTCTCAACCAAAGAATGGATCTCTACAACCATCCCTTCAAAAACCAGCGAGTTGCTCATTCCCCACAAGCACCACAAGGTAGCACGTAGCAGCAACAACTCTCCATCGAACAATTAAAATTTTAACCAAAAATCGGTACTTGAAAAAATGGCCCCTCAATAGAAGAAGCAATACAAATCTGAACTCCCCACCGAGAAAACACCAAAGACCAAACGGCCCACATCACATTACAATAAATTAGAATATGAGAACAGTCTTCTAAACAGGCTTTACAACAAGGACAAAAAAACCTCGTCAAACTCCAAAGGAATACCTTTCATAATAAGAAGTAAATTTGTTAGTAGTTTATCTAAATTAGCCGTCCGCAGAGAACAAATAATCTTATGAGGAACTTTTTTTTGATAAAATCTTAAGAGGAACTTTAATTTTCCACAAAATTGGCAACCATTCTGTCTTACCTAGAGATGAATTTCTCATCATCCGAGTAGTAAAGGACTATACTTCACCGAGAACAACCTCAAAAGGATCAAAACTCCACACCACCTTGCATATCCAGCATATTGTGTAATACAGACATGACCATTAAGAGACTAGTAGAGTCTTACAACTTCTAAAATGTTGGAGCTCAGAAGCTAGAAAACAAAAGGTGAAAAGCAAGTAGAGAACGACATAAAGAGAGAAGGTAGAATACCTAGATCCACCACTGAATAAAAAACGAGGATAAATCCACTCACAAAGTTTCAACTTGGACAAATCACTTTAAATTTAACGTGTGACATCATCTGATGTCAATAATCTATTAACAATGAACTTATTAGCCACATAACAAATTAATAGATTATTGATGTTAGATAACATCACACGTTAAATATGGGGTGATTTGTCCGAGTTGAAAACTTTGTGGGTGGATTTGTCTCCTTTTTGTTCGAGGGTGGATCTGTCCCTACCACTATACTTTGGGGATGGATTTGGGTATTTTTCCAAGAGAGAAAAACTAAAAATAAACATGAAGAGAGAACATGAAGACCATACATACTTCGGTCTTCTCCTTTTTATTATACATTGGTAGTAGATGAACAAGTTACATCAAAGATTTGGTACATATCACACTACAAGAAAAGATAGATTCATTGATATGGTTTTCACCTACTCCAACTAAAGCAAAATATTGTTCCATTTAGCTCAGTATCTAGTTGAAATTCAAGTCTCCAACACTCTTCCTGAATTTTTACTAGATACTCCAAGCATGCTTCTGAACATTTCAAACTTAAACTTGATAAAGCCTCCATGAATATATCAACAACTTGCTCTTCTATACTGCAATGGACAAGTTTCAATTCACTGTTCTACACCATATTTTTAAGCACATGGTATTTGACATTTATGTGCTTAGAAATATGGTGCAAAACAATGAATTGAAACTTATATACTACAATATAGAAGAGCAAGTTGCTGACATATTCACCAAGGCTTTATTGAAGTTCAAGTTTGAAATGTTTTGAAGCATGCTAAAAGTATCTAATAGAAATTCAGGAGTGTTGAAGACTTGAATTTCAACTAGATACTTAGCTAAATGGAACAATATTTTGCTTTAGTTGAAGCAGGTGAAAATCGTATCAATGTAATCTATCTTTTCTTGTAGTGTGATATGTAAAAGATCTTTGATGTAAGCTATTCACTTACTATCAATCTATAATAAAAAGGGGAAGACCAAAGTATGTTTGGTCTTCATGTGCCCTCTTCATGTTTATTTCTGGTTTTCTCTCCTCTTGTTGATCTCTCCTTGATTTTCACATTCTCTTTTCTTACTTCTGAGCTCTAACAAAGTGTTATTAGAGCAAACATTCTTGAGGAACCTATGAGAGAGTGAAACACGAGTGTATGTGAGGGAGTGTTCTGTGTAATCAACTATCACAACTATGTCTTCTTCTTTAGGTTAGCAACGTGGTTCCTTGTCAAACCCTCCTTTGTTTACAGGGAAGAATTATGATGTTTGGGCCATCAAAGTGAAAGCATTTCTTAAGGGAAATGATGTATGGGATTCTATGGAAAAGGGATTTAATCCACCTTGGTTGCCTCAAAATCCATTAGAAACTCAAATAAAGTAACATGCAAAGTATGCAGCTAATTCTTACAAGACTCTTTTATTCACCAATAGTGGTGGTGCAAATGAGATATTTCCCAAAATTATGAGAGCAGAAACGGCACAAGCAGTAGAGGAAACATAAAATCCCCTATAGGAAAAGCTTTTTATCACCGAGAATTGCAAGCCTTCTCCAGTGTCATGCCTAAAAACTAGGCGCAAAATAGACACTATATACTTGTACGAAGATCCCACAAATGCACAAGGCTTAGAACCTGCTTAATTCATATTTGGCAATCCACTAAACTAAGATCCACAATCTTAAAATAAAATCTAGCTTTATAACCAATGTTTAACTAGGCCAAGAGTGTACAAAAATTATACAACTCCATTAATAAAGTTATAACTATCTCCAAGGGGATCTAATCTACAAATGAATGATTTATATCTCAAAGATCTATGTCCAACATGATAGTATAGCTGACCTATCTTCAAAATGAACTAAATCCAAAATATAAGTCACTGGCCTTCTAGCTCGTCACTCCCCTTGGTTTCCCACATCCCTAGTCTCATTACCTGAAGTGGTGGACGAGGAAAACTATGTGAAATAACTTAATAAGTAAAAATTTAGATAGCTATCACTGAAATTTAAAGCATGTCAAGTAAACATTTTAATTTTAAATAGGAAGAAAATCTCAGTTGTAAATCATTTATGCATATTAAAAATTTATTGAGCGGTCCCCTCAATTAATCATGGCCAGTGTACTATCCCAACTAGCAAGATAACAGAAATACCACCATCTCACCGACAAAATACCAATGTACTTTCCCACTAGTAGGATAACAAAAATACAGAATGAACTGATCGTACAGATATACATGTCGACAAGTGCTAGCGATTACAACTCCCACTGGCGAGTGTCACTAATCATGACAATATTGGAGACAAAACCATGCAAGAGTTCAACAAGAAATCAATAATTTACAAATATGCAAGAGTAACATGAAATTCATAACTTATAAACCAATTTTCAGATTTCCAAAACAAATAAGTAAACTCCATGTATGCATGCTCAGCTCAATAAAAATAATAACAACTTCATTTCAAACCCTTCATGCTCATGTGCTAATAAATTCATTTTAAGTCCCACCACCATCTTAAAAACAATTCAAAATATGTTGTTAAAAACCTTCACCCTAAAATCCAAGGGTATTTACCATAATTTTACTTACCTTGCTTTGTAGGTATACAACAAGTAAGAATTCAAGATCTCAAGGCAATGAAGGTGATTTAAAACCTATACCACATCAAATGAATAAACAAGATTACAACATACTCCATTTAACTAATTTGGTTCCTGATTCCAAAATCAAGTTCCTAACCTAAGGAACAATTTCTTCCTACACAACTCTACCACTTCTATCCATTGAACCATCTATATATAGATATATAGATATATTTATATGCATAATCATATTTAAAACAACACCAAATGTCAGACGAAATAGCGTGTATTTGAAATAGATTTTCTAGATAAAATAAGGTGGAAAAATGTGAGAATCAAATCTCAAAACTATCCCAAATAGCAGCCCAAAAACTAGGCAGTAAGGTGGGGTTTTCACCATTTGAAACAGTCCCAAATGTTATACCTATGATTTTGATTATTACAAAACACATTTGAGTGACTAATTGGTTCATTTAAGTGTGTAGTTAAAATGTCAAAAGATTGCAAAGTAAGTAAACTTGGACTGCACTAAAAATGGACCAAAAGGCTTAAAAATGTGCAAAGAGTCGGCTGTTGAAACTTGCAGCTGGCTGTAGAAGAGCAAAGAGCCGGCTCTAGAAGTTGCAACCGACTCTATGGGTAAAAACTTAAAAGTTAGTTGTTTGGCACATACTGAGAAAAGACGCAAAGCCGGTTCCAACTTTGCAGTCGGCTGTGAGGGTGCATTTAATGCACAACGATCGAGTGATTTGAAAATTATTTAATGTTTTTAAAGTTGAAATCCCAAAGCTAGCTTTATGATTTGCAGCTAGTTGTGTAAGAAACAGAATGTGCAAGAAACCCGCAAAATCAACTGCAGAATTTTTAAGTTGGCTCTACGGAGAAAGCAGAATGCAGGAAACCCGTAGAGCCGGCTGCAAAAAAGGTAAGCCGACTGTGCTGACAATTCTGCAACTTGAATTAAGCGACTTGCAGAGCATTAAATGACCTCCAGCGGCTAGTAACGGCTATTTTCAACCATGGGGTTATAAATATGGTTGGTAGAAGATCTAAAGCAAGTTAAGAGAGCATTGTATTGAATATCTTTACCTACCGACTTGTGCTTTAACTTTAGATTTTGATCTTTGAGAGATCTTTATTTATAATCCTCTTCTTCTTATATTTGTGAGTGATCATGGGGGTGTGATTATTCCTTCAAGAGTGATTTGTAGAGAGGATTGTTTGGGTTTATCTTGTAAAGGGGTGAGATTTGAGGGAAACACCCTTCTTCTTGTAAAAGGATTAAGTGATTCCTTTAAGCCACCCTTGATTTTGTTAGTGGAGAGTGTGGAGGAAATCCTTGGTGAGTGAAGCCAACATAGAGGACTAGGTTCCAAGTGGTTGGACTGAACCTCTATAAAATCATTGTGTAAGCTCTTCTTCCCTACTCTTTCTTTGATTTTTGTTTGGTGGTTGCAAAGAGGTGAAAAATTTTCAACTCCAATTTAGCCCCCTCCTGGAGCATATTGAGTCAACACCAAAATGCTTGGAAGAAGCCTTAAACAATAAGGTTTTTCTTAGAAAAAACAGTAGTAAAACAATTAGAATACAAGCCAGGACTAGGCAGAAATGGACAACAATTAAGTAAAAACTGTAGCAACAAAAAGGCAGACAAAACAATAGAAATTTTCAAGACAAAATAGCACAATTTAAGTGCAAAAATTGCATTCAAAACCAGATATGGAAAGGTAGATTTTATCAAACAAAATTGCATACTTTCTAGCATGAAAATAGGAAAAATATCAAGTTGAAACCACAACACACCATAGCTAAATTTTCTGGGCTGTTTGAAACTGTTTCATACAAACTTTAAGCAGTTTAAATACCATTTTGGTCCCTCAACTTTCTCCTTTGGCACCAAAATTGTCCTTCAACTTTAAAAAGTACTAAAATTATCCTTAAACTTTCATTTTCTATACCAAAACAATCTTTCCATTAGTTAAATGGACAGGTAGCACATTAACTTGCCAGTAAATCAATTTTTCCTTTCTTAACTAATGACATGGAAAAAAAAAACAAAACATAGTTGGCCATTCCTTTTTATGAGTTGGTATTTTTATTTAATTTTAAAATAATGATTTCCTTTTTTTTCCATCCATGTCAGAAAAACATGATCTCTTCTTCCTCTTTTACTCTCTCTCTTTCTCTCTCTCTCTCTCTCTCTTTCTCTCTCTCTCTCTCTCTCTCTCCTCCCTTCTTCTTCCTCTCTTAAACCTAGATCTAGGTTTTTCTTCCTCCTTCCGTTGATTTCATCAATTTATTATAAACCATAAAATAGAAGCTTTAAACAAAAGCTTCTCTTGTCTTCCACTCTGGAACCATTAAATAAGCCGCACAAAGGTGCCACAAGCTTGAAATCAATTTCACCTTGGAAAGCCATTTCTTCCACGCATCGGTCCTACTCTTAACCATTCTCAGTTTTCGGTGCCAATCAAGTTAGGGTTTTTGAAGCTTCCCAATGGTGACTCTGTGGTTTCATGATGGCGATCTTCCACTCTAGAACCATCAAATAACCCGCACAAAGGTGCCATAAGCTTGAAATCAATTTCACCTTGGAAAGCCATTTCTCCCATGCGTCGGTTGTACTCTTCACTATTCTCAGTTGCCAGTGCCGATCGAGTCAAGGTTTTCATAGCTTCCCAATGGCAACTCTATCCATTCATGATGGCAACATGCACCACCTACTCAAAAGCAGGCTCATCAACTTTCCTTAACGTATTTCTTAGTTCTCTCTTTTATTTATTTATTTTTTTCCCTAAAGATTCACGTTGAAATTTTGCTTGATTTTCCTATTTCTTAAGGCAATCTTGAGCTCTATCTGATGTATGTGATTGTTGATAGTGGTTAACATTAATCAAAATTCATCCTACTTTTTGCATCCTACATTTCTTATGATTGTCTAGCTATTGCATTATAAAAGTACAAAATTTGCGTAGTACCCTCATGTTGAAAGATCTGAGAAAAACCCAAATCTAGGTTTGAGAGAGGAAGAAGAAGGGAGAAGAGAGAGAGAGAGAGAGAAAGAGAGAAAGAAAGAAGAAGGATGAGCAGGAAAAGGCAGGAGGAAGGTTGATAGAGAATGAGGAGGCAAAACTGTCGAAGGAGGAAAGGAGGAAGAAGATGAAGTTTGAGAGAGAACCCAGTTTTGGGTTTGCAGAGGTAAGGAAAAAGAAAGGTAAAGGAGAGAGAAAGTGAAAGAGGAAGAAGCGATCTTTTTTTTTTTTTACATGAACGGAAAAATAAAGGATATCATTATTTTAAAATTAAATAAAAATGCCAACTCATAAAAAAGAATGGCCAACTATGTTCCTTTTTTTTTTTCCATGTCATTAGTTAAGAAAAAAAAAAAGAATTGATTTGTTGGCAAGTTAACGTGCCACTTGTCCATTTAATTGACGAAAGGATCGTTTTGGTACCGAAAATGAAAGTTTAAGGATAATTTTGGTAGTTTAAAGTTGAAGGACAATTTTGGTGCCAAAGTGGAAAGTTGAGGGACCAAAATGGTATTTAAACCAATTTAAGCAAGAAAAACTTGTGATTCAAGAAAGGTTTTAGTGAAAAGAGTTGAGGTTAACAAAGCAATATTTCAGCAGTAAAATAAAGAAATAGCAAGGGGTTTTAGAGCTAGAAAACCGCAGCTAAAAGTCTAGTAAAACCATGATGTGATGTGGCAATAGGTTATGTGGGAATAAAGCAGAAAACAAAGTAGAAAACAAAGCAAATTGCTGGGCAAGTTCTGATTAGATTCTAAACCAAAAGTTCCAATAGAATTTACACCCAAAAATTAACCGATCTAAGTTGAATGGTTAACATATCAATTGTAACCCTCTGTCTTAACTTTCTATAGGGTCAAGAACCATCTTAATTTGACCTCTACAGAGAAAGTAATGGTCAGAATACTAACATAAGATTGGGCTGCCAGTTCCATCCTCTTTTATGAACTAAACTTGTAGTAGAGTTTTCACCTTGAAAACAGCTTAATTGAGTTAAATGTCCAATAGAAAAACTGTAGAGCCATCTCTTAACTTTCTATAAAATCAAGAATGGACTTAATCTAATAGCTACAAAAATAGTTACGGGCAAAATACTATTGTAAGGTCATGCTATTAGAATTTCTAGCAAAATGAATCAAATTCTGGTGGCACTAGATTATGGGCAAAATCAAGGAGAAAACTACAAAAAAAATCCCAAAATTGAAAAACCTAAGAGCATGTTTGGAATACAAGATTGAATTGAATTGGATATAGTTTAAAAGATATGACTGGATTGGATTAGATAAAATATATTGTATTAAATTTAATAAAATGTTTGGTTGATCACTATATTAAAGTAACACTAGACATAAAAATTTATTTGTATAAACAAAAATATCCTTATATTATAATTAAACTTAATAAAATTTTATTTTAATTTATTTTGAAATTAATCATAGTAACATTTACCAGTGAAATTAATTTTGATAATTATCATCAATTACTTTTATCAACAAAACCATAATCAATTATTCATTAATTGCACATAATTATAACAAAATCATATTTAATTGTCATCAACATTTTTCATTCCTTTCACGCAACCCAAAGAGAGGAGGAAGGTCAATTTAATTAAAAAGAGAAATCAGAGAACCACCTCAAAGTGCTCGATGACTATGTTGTTGAATTCTTGCAATTGATCTAGTTGATGTTTTTAGATCAGATAGAAATCAAGCAAAGAAAAGGGAGGAGGAAGAGAAGGGAATGGAGAAAAACTAGGAGGAAAGAGAAAGGAAGGAAGAAGTAGCTATTTGTCCAACTATGCACGAAGATGGATTTTGGTGTGTTGTCAACATTATGCGCATTGAGTCAAACTGAAAAAAGGATTGGCAAAGAAAAAATAAGAAAAGGGATAGAGAATTGTGGAGATAGGAAGGGTAAAAATGTAAAATCAAATCTTTCCCACCTAATCCCATGGGGGAGGTGGGTTACATTTTATGAAAGGAAGACAGGATGGATGCAATTTGGGACAACAATCATCCCATCCTCTTATCTTACCAAACATGAGATATAGTGGGATGAGACAATTTTTATCTCATCCCACTCTTAATCTAGCACTCCAAACATACAGTTTACAATTAGAGTTAATCCAATTCAAATCAATGATCAAAAGGTGAGCAATGTGGTTGATTTTTTACCGAAAAGTGCTAGCAAATGGCAACCTCCCTTACACTGCACACGAACCCAACATTCGTGGAGTTGAACATGTCACCCACAATAGATAAATGGCTTTAACCCAGGCATAAGAACTTGACATGGACTAGAAAAATTTGAAGAAGTAGTAGCAAGATCTAATTTCTAACAAGAAGAAGTTGGGCACATGGTTAGGGCTTGACCAAGTGAAATTTTGGTGAGGGCTACGGAGATATCACGCAAGAGGCAAGGAGAAAAACAAAGAAATCAGTCTTAACCCCTTCTATCACCAAATTTCTCTTTTAATGCTCCCCTTAGGTTAATGAATTTTAATTATTAGGCCCAACAATAATAATTTCTCCCACATAAATTTCTAACTTAAATTTAAATTCATTTGTACTAATATATTCATGTATATATATATATATCCAAAATTTAAAACTTTTGGGATATTACGTCCAAAGTCAATGCGTTTGATAGATTTAAAGAATTCTTTTTTCATTATGAAAGAACCATGGACTGATTAGATGGAATTGCCATAATTGATTCTTTTATAATGTTAATTTAGCTCATGTCAATTTGGCCCACCTCAATAGTAGAAGAAGTTAAAGCCTCCTTATTCTAGCCTAAGACCTTTGGTCCATCTACATGCTGGTCCAAAGGCCTAATGGAATTTGCATCCCCACTAAATTGCTAAGAAAATGGTTCAGTTTCCTCCACCTTAATTTCCACCTGACAGACTTGTCCCATTCCCATAATCTACCTCTTTATTGGGTCTAGAATTGATAGCTTCAAATTCCTCATGCCAAAAATCTTCAATCCGACAAGTCTAATGGTTATTAGTTCATTCTAGACACCACATTTCAATCTTTCTAAAGCGGTGAAGCAATCAGCTCCAACCATCCTCCTTCATCACCTTGAAAAGATCCTCATCCAAATATTGGAACATGAATCAAAAGCCACCAACATGTTTTACTCTGATATCTAACATATACCTTCTGCGATAAAAGATTGATGCAGCAAATCAACACTAAGGAAACCTCTTAATGTTGCTATAATAGAACTTCTAAGCATTTATTCCATCTCCTTCGAGGATTCTCGACATTTTAATTTTAGATCCCTTTACTACTTCCACATACGATTTATTAACCTTTCCTATGGCACCTCCTCTTTGACTTCTCCAAGCCAAGGTCGAGTTAGGAGCATGCCGTATGTGAGGTTTGGGACCCAACTTCCTATCAAAATGAGCAAGGGTAACTCCAATCCTCTTGTTAAGCCAACTGTTACCATTACAAATTTGAACCACTGCTAAGGCCTCATGCCAAAAGCTATATATCTCATCAAACCAAACCTCCTACTACTCTTATTTTCTATTAGGAAAAATGTAGATATTTGTAACTTGGCCATAGGAAGAAAAGAGCTTCTTGAGCCAATTTGGATTAACCTCGACTACAATGTTGTTCACAAAAACCGTAGTGCACTTGGATTTTTCGTCATCAGCAAGATTTGACTCTAAGACCACTGTTCCTAAACTAGATCCACTGAAAGGACCCACCAAATTTTCAATATTGTTTGATCTCTCAACAGTGTTTCCCCTTCCACAAAGATTTTAAAACTTTCAGAATTGTTTCCCAAACCTCTCTCTCACTTATCCTTAGGTCTTTTTCCTAAAGGGTCCTAAAGGGTAGATCCTGTGGGCGTACTCCATTCCTCTAGGCGCAGTCCTGGTGGATTTCACAGGAAACATTTTATGTCCTTTATAATGGTGAATTCAGAGTTGATTCTAGAGAGGTCGTTGATCAGCATTGTCTTACCTTGGAAAGTAGAAAACTCTCAACAATTATTTTATTAATTATCTTTTTGGTTTAAATTGGATTATACTAACTCACCATCAGATCAAAAACTGAGTTTAGCTATAATTAATATTTATGTAGCAATTAGATGGCTCGGTTACATGGCACTTCGGTGCCTTTTGTAATATACCTCTACTGCTACGTGCGAGCTTAGGTACTCAAAATCAATGCGAGCAACCATATAAAAGCAAATACTACCAATGGTTCACTACACCGGTATAGGGTATGTTCCCAAATTAAGTAGGACAATTTTCTCATAGTTTAGCTATTCTTTTGAGTTTTTTAATAAGTGTGCTAAGTATACTTTTATATATATATATGTGTGTATGTATATAAAAAAGATAAAAGTAAAAGTTGATATTAGTTTTAATATTAATACCAAGTTGATAAGTTAACTAAGTAATTAATAAATTTAAAATAAATTTTTATTTTTTAATATAATTGTCACGCCCCAGAACCCAAATCCGAGGCGTGATAGACGCCGTGCACTCATGAGACGGGTCCCACAAATGCACAAGGCTCGGAACTTATCACACCACAATCTGATACCATCAAAATCTGAAGATCAAATTATAAAATTCTCTCTGATATCATAAATCTCCAATAAAATCTCCAAATACAAGATCATGATTCATATCTAAAACTTATATCCAATTACAATATGGCTAGCCTTCTAACTCGTCACT
>BPVZ01000025.1:1321274-1333243 GCA_020521535.1 Rubroshorea leprosula | reverse complement strand
AAATAAAATATTACAAAAAAATAAAAATATATATACTATATTTAACATTTTTCAAAAGTTTAAGAGGCAACTTGTCAAATACATTTCTAGTCTAGTTAACGAAATGTTTGTCAAGTTGATTATTTTAAAATAAAATTAATAGTTTATAAATCATTAAAAAAATTGTTTTTAAACTAAATTAAAATAAATTATATAGTTATAAACTATTTATTAAATTTAATCATTAAATGAATCTCCACCATTCTTTTGTGTGAGGCCCCACATAATCATGGGATCCGCACACAGTTAAAAGTGGAGATTCTTCGACTTTAAATTCCGTGTTGGTAATTTACCCAAAAAGAAAATTCCGCGTTAGTATATTTGAAGCTAGTACAACATCGATTATATATATATATATATAGGAATTTCTTGAAAGCATTTGATTGCACAATCCATACAACTACTCTCTAACATGCAGTGCTTAGGATAACTTAGTTAATTATTAGTAATTATTTCCGCTTACAATCCTTCAAAATCAGACAATTTTACAAATAAAATTAAGCATTAACGAAGGGGTATATCTCGTATATAAAATTGCAACTGCCACCAATAACCCTGCCACCTTCTTTGGCGTCACAGCAGTTCGGAAGCTCCCCAATTATACCCTCAAGACACTTCTTGCAATTAACCCCAGAAAGATCTCTAGTGCACTGAGTCAACCCGTAAAGCTTCGTCGATCCCTCCAACTCCATCTCTCCAGTTGCGTATAGTTTTGGAGAGCCGTAAGCTTCTTCTGCCAACCGGCTGAGCAGCTCCCTGGTCTTCTGGTTGAACGTAACGGAGTTGTTCACCTCTCTGATATTATACATGTAGAACTTGTTCTGGTTATCGATCTGTCCGAAGAAGTCAATGTTGGAGTACTTTACTAAGCAGTCATCGTACCATATGATAGCACTCTTGTTGGATGGACAACGCTTGCGAATCGCACTGCCGGCCTCCGCAATGCAGGTTCTGCAGTCCGTGGAGGAGACATCGCCTCTGCAGAGACCAAGGCCGTGGGCTTGGTGGGGCTTCTGCCCAATTGAGCCCATCCCAAAGCCAGTAGAGGGAGTTTGATAGAAAAGATAACCGATAAGTTTGTTTAAGTTTGTTTCATAAAGATCATAAGCGGAGAAATTTCCAGAGCTGGAACAAAAGTAGGAGAGAGGGTCGGCTCCCAAAACGGATTGGAGAAGAAGGGGCAAAGTTAACAGATGAAGAAGCATGGAAATTTTCGAAGAAAACATGATTGTATATAGGAGGAGGAGGAGATTTGCTCGCTTAGCTGGATGTGTACTACGTAATTTCGTTGTGATTAATTTTGTGGGTTGGGAGAAAATAAAGAGGTGGTATTGATATTTATAGTGAAGATTTCAGCTCCGATGAAATTTTTGAGGTAAGTTTACCAGGCTCTTCCCATGACCTGTTCTTTTCACAGTAACTGGAAAATTTCAAATGTGGGCAGCTGTGCTTAATTAAAATATTTTAATGGCTAATATAAAAATGCACTTTTACGAATATTATTTTATTGCATGTAATAAAATGTTGTTTAATTAATTAACTTGTAGGTACATGCGTTGACAAACCGATGGATGCAAAAGTATTAGCTAGGTTATCATTCAAAGAACTATAATCTCAACCAGAAATACCAAGTTGACATGTTCTTAATAGACATGGTCCAGAGTAATACTATAAATGATATTTTGAACATTGATTGATACATATTTTATTTTAATAAATTACACAATATATTTATTAAAAAATTATTATTTTTTAGTTTCAAATTAAACATAGATAAACCTAAGATGCAGTCATACATACAGAATACAAAAATTAAATATTCTTGCATCATATTTTAATAATTAAATTAAAATGAGTGTAAAAAAGTGTATTAAACCGAATATCAAAGTGTGCTAAATCGAATATATATCAATTATTTCCTTGATATTTTACAAGCAATTCAGACTTTTTTTGGTAATCAAAAGAGGTATAACAATATGGAATACCAGCTAGGAGTGATGGCAAGGGGTACTGTTGAACTTTTTTTTTTTTAATTATTTTGAATAACAAAGAATTTTATTGAAACAATGATACATATATATCTTGTAAAGTTACACACTTTATTACACATTGATGGCGTGTAATGGAAACTATCAATTTTAACAGCATAAATAATAGAAACCGTCAATTTAACTACGCAAATAATGGAAGCCGTCAGTTTTAATGGCACAAGTAACGAAAACCATCCGTGTGTAATGGAGTGTGTAATAAAGTGTGTACTTTGCAAGGTGTATGTACAATTTCCCAATCAAATATTATAAGAGAGGTACTCAAATAGGTTTACAAAATATGAAAACTCCAAAATAAGAAAATCCTAACATATGACCATTCTCCCTCCCTCCTCTTACCCATGCAACACTAGCATTACCTTCTGATTAATCTCCAGCAATCTCTGGGATCCAAAATCAAATCAGAAAAACCAAACATTCCTCATGAGCTAGTTTTATCTTTCAACATAATTAAGTTGTTTAATAACAAACTATTAGTTTAGCTTAGATAGATAATACTTTCTTAATTGGTATCGCTCTAGGCTTGGAGTGCTAATACCTTCCCAAACCCAATTCTGATTTTACAAATCAAAAAATGACTTATTTTAAATAAGTAATAAAATAAGTGACCAATCACACCTAATATTTTAAAATATTGGTGGCAACTCCAAACAATTCAACAATTCTCAAGCAACCAATGGTGTACCACCTATGTCAGAGACCCCCCTAGACATTGCCACATGTAGGTATTGATCACTATCCAAAATGCTAGATAGTGGTTATAATCACATAGCCATTTATTAACATCACAGAATTTATTTAATTTTTATCTTAGTTTGACTAATAAGAATAGCCGATAATTGATAAAACGGTTAATATTTATTATTTAATAAATTAAAATTAGTTTATAAACAAATATTTCATATATTATAACCAACTATTTAACAAAAAATTAAGTTATAAGTTGATAAAAAAAAGTTAAATTTTGTGGCAATAACAATTGGCCATATGGCCATAGCCACATTCAAAATGCTACTACAAAAAGATGCTAGTGTGCACTTGCCAATCATCTTAATAGTAGGGTTGGAGATAAACTAGCCTTCTTTGATAAGCACCAGAACTTAGGTTAAAGGCTAGATGATATATTGTTTAACAAAAATGATTAATTGTTGATAATGATGAGCTTAGTCCAATAGAAAGCACTTGCATCTTTGATTCGTTGTTCCATAGCAACGCTAAACCGCCTTCATAACCTTGTTTCTTAAGCTCAAGGATCGTAGAGGCATCCCTTAATCCACAACAATTACATGTCGATACTCATGCTTGTGCCATAGGGGATCATGTAGAAGGATAGTAGAAAAAAGTAACAATGAGGCCCTTCAAAACAGGGAAGTGTGCTTAAGCAAGGTCCTCGCTCATTGTAGAAAACAGAACTCTAGCAACTAATGACAAGAATTTTGTTGAAATTATTGATTATTAATTATGGTCATACCATTATAATCTTTTAGAATTCAAGTATGTTTGACCTATTATTATGTGATGCCCTCTAAATCTCATATTAGGATGGAAGTGTTAGTATAAGTGGTATAAAAGTGTAGAGACAACTACTACTAACCACTTAAGCTTTTCAAGACTCATGCGTCTTGGGCTAAAAAGTTGTTTGGCTACTAGTGAGTTTTAGCTTGAGTCATTTCAATTGTTATTAAAGCAATCCACCCTCACGGGTGTGGGCCCAATCTAACAACCTGGTAGTTGTGTGGATCTCACATCACTTGGGGTGGCCCATTTCAATGGGCTTGTTCGAATTATAATCAAGTAACAAAACCATAGTATCTAACGAGTTTTGTGCCAATGTGCATAAAATTAGAAAATTGAAAAGTCTTTATTTGTTGTAAAATTGAACTCAGTTTGTTCATTTAAGAATAAATCAAACTATAGTTGGAGCTTTGCCTCAAGGATTAGTTCATGTGAATGTAAACTTCTCAAGCTTTCCAACAAGTATAAAAACATCCAAAATGGAGTTCAAATGAGAAAAATATGGGTTGTTAAAGTTAGATGAAATAGTAAAGGCACAATGTGCTAAAAAGGCCTAGGAGAGCTAGTTTCGATCTTGGAGCTATCTTTATTGTTCCAGAGTTCAGACCAACAACTTTGGCAGCTAACTATGATGAAGCATTTAATGATTCCAACGATCAGAAGTTTGAAACATTGTTTTTAATTTTTTAGACTCCAATTTTCTAAGCTAACTTTAGGTTTTGTAGCCAACTCAAAAGAAGAATAGAAAGTGCAAAGGCAACCCTAGAGCTGGTTTTGATACTTAACGGCAACTTAAAAGAGCTAGCTCTGAAAGCAAAGCCAACTTGTTAGTAAAATCTACAATGTGTTTTTCTCAAACCTAATCTGACCTGTAGTGCATTGAATGGACTCTAGCAGATATAGATGACTAGTTTCAACCTTGGCTCTATGCACATAATTTATAAACATCTTAGAGAGCCTTGAGACACATTAGAAGACCAAAAACTAGATTTGAGGTTTAGTTTGCAAATCCTTTCAAGAGTTTGAATTTACATTTGTAAATTAGATCTTAGAGAAATCATATCTTGTGTAATATTTCTTTTGACTCTTTCTTTGTGATCTTGAGAAAGAGTGAAACTTCAAGAAATAATACTTGAGGGTAAGTGAAACCTTCAGAGAGAAGCTAAGTGAGATTTATTAGCGATTTAATTATTAATTATGGTCATACCATCATAATCTTTTAGAATTCAAGTATGTTTGACCTACTATTATGTGATGCTCTTTGAATCTCATATAAGGATGGAAGTTACTATGAGTGGTATATAAGTGTAGAGACAACTATTACTAACCACTTATGCTTTTCAAGGCTCATGTGTCTCGGGCTAAAAAGTTGTTTGGCTAGTGGTGAGTTTCAACTTGAGTGATTTCAATTGTTATTAGAGCAATCCCCCCTCATGGGTGTGGGCCCAAACTAACAACCTGGTGGTTGTCTGGATCTCACATCACTTGGGGTGGTCCATTTCAATAGGCCTTGTTCTAATTATAATCAAATAACAAAACCACAGTATCTAATGAGTTTTGTGCCAATGTGCACAAAATTAGAAAATTGAAAAGTCTTTATTTGTTGTAAAACTAACCTCAGTCTGTTCATTTAAGAATAAATCAAACTATAGTTGGAGTTTTGCCTCAAGGATTAGTTCATGTGAATGTAAACATGTCAAGATTTCCAACAAGTATAAAAACATCCAAAATGGAGTTCAAATGAGAAAAATATGGGTTGTTAAAGTTAGATGAAAAAGTAAAGGCACAATGTGCTGAAAATGCCCAGGAAAGCTAGTTTCGATCTTGAAGCTAGCTTTATTGTTTTTGAGTTCAAACCAACAACTTTGGTGTGCATGGGAGAAATGGACACAAAGTTGTCTTTAATATTTTACAGCTAACTATGATGAAGTATTTAATGATTCCAACGATCAAAAGTTTGAAACATTTTTTTAATTTTTTAGACTCCAATTTTCTAAGTTGACTTTAGGTTTTGCTGCCAGCTCGAAAGAAGAATCAAAAGTGCAAAGACAACACTAGAGCTGGTTTTGATACTTAAAGCTAGCTCTGAAAGCAAAGCCAACTTGTTAGTAAAATCTACAATGTGTTTTGCTCAAACCTAAGCTGACCTGTAGTGCATTAAAGGACTTTGACAGATATAAATGGCTAATTTCGACCTTGGCTCTATACACATAATTGATAAACATCTTGGAGAGCCTTTAAACACCTTAGAAGAGCAAAAACTAAATTTGACCTTAAGTTTGCAGATCCTTTCAAGAGTTTGAATTTACATTTGTAAATTAGATCTTAGAGAAATCATATCTTGTGTAATATTTCTTTTGACTCTTTCTTTGTGATCTTGAGAAAGAGTGAAACTTCAAGAAATAATACTTGAGGGTGAGTGAAACCTACAAGAGAAAAGCCAAGTGAGATTTATTGGGGATTCTTGTAAAGGCAAGTGTATTAGTTAAAAACATTTTTCAAAAGAATTAAATAGTTCCTTTAAACTACTCTTGATTACTAGTGGAAAGTGAAGGGAAAATCCTTGGTGAGTAAAGCCAAGATAGAGGATTAGGTGTCAAGCGTTTGGGTTGAACCTCTATAAAATTGATTAGACAAGCTCTTCTTCATTTCTACTATACTTTGCATACATTTGGTGGTTAATAAAAAGAAGAAAATTTTGAAGACTTCAATTCAATCCCCTCTCTTGGAGCATTTGAGCCAATAGAATATGATATTTCGAATACCATATCAAGATGGAAGTCTCAAAATGAGTGGTATATAAGTGTGGATGTGGCAAATTTCAACCCAAATCATTTCATATTAATTCCTCCCAACCAAACAGAACCCTAAGTTTTCAAAATTTGCACATAATTTGTAGTTTTCAAGTAATTAAGTGGATATGTAGCCTCATAAAATTTCAAATTATAATCATAACCTCTTGAATTTTGTAATATAAGGACTTTGCCCCCTTAAAGTTACAAAATGACTTAAATGCCACTATGTTATGTTCCCTTTTCATTCTTAAATCTTTTTCTTCTTAACTTTTGGATTAACAAACATTTAAAATATTTAACATAACCTCAAGAGGCAAGGTGCTCTTAGCGCAAATATCATGTGGTTATTTGCACATTTGGAAACCACAAAGGGTTACATACACCAACTCAAAACCTTAGGTATATTATGTTCACATTTTAAAACATTAAAGATTATGTCCATCAAAAACTACATTTTATGTGTAATTTACCCTTTAAAGTACCACTACTAGAAAACCCAACTTCACCAACCCACAATCACCGACGTAAGAACTTTGTTAGTAAACCAACATGTTATCGACAAGAAACATGTTTGCAAAGATAGAAACAGTTAAAATAGGAGTAATTTATATAATTCAAGGTTCAAACAAATTCTTTGTCCGTAAATGTATATCATATACATATGCTCTTTGTCGTAATATTCTGTAATTTTCATTTCGATGGTTCATGGACCAACGCCCCAATTACTGACAAAAAGCATGCCTATAAGCTGTATTATCTGTAATAGGATTTTTCTTGATGAATTTTCCAACAATAAACACATTGGTAATTTCAGAATCCCCAACCTAATTTGTGAATCCAACTATTGGCACTTGATTTTGCAACTTTTTGCCATCTCGTCGCTAAACTATCATTGCCAACCAGAATTTTCTTGGTGATGACCCTAGTCAACTAGCATTTGAAAGCAATGCAGAGATGATCAGCTTTAAATGGTAGCAATGTGACTCTCATCGATAAGGGTCAACTCTTACCTGTCGTACCCCCCTTTCCCCTTTCATTTTCGTCTTCCTCTTCTGGCAGCAAGTAGTTCTTGCTCTCCTTTCCTCCATTCTTTCCTTTGAATCACTTAACATTTTTCTTCTTATAGTGGCTAGATCAAGTAAGAGTAAGTGAAACTTAGGTAATATTACTATTTTTTATATTTTTTGACATTAAATTTAAATATGTTATGTATGTTTTATTATTATTTTTTAAAAAATTTAAACTATCAAATATTGTTATTAGTTCATTGGATATTAGTTAAAATTGTTATGTTTGTTGTTTTAGCTAAATTTTATGGATAATTATGGATAATTTTCTAGTGAAATTTCAACAATTAATGATGAAATTTTATAATTAAGTATTTGATATTAGTATTGTCAGATTTGTTGTTTTGAGTAAATTTTAGGTTAAATATGAATTTTGGTCAATTGAAAGTTTTACGTAATTTTCACACCTTACCATTTTTGTGCATTTTTTTATCTCTTAACTATAAAAAATGTATTTTTTAGCTTTTTTTTATCAATTACTTCGTTAAGTTTATCTTAATATGTAATTTTTTGGTCCCTTAACATAAAGTTGAAAGACAAAAAATGTGCATATTTAGACAAAAGTTTTTAGTTAAAGAACCATGTTTGTCCCTCAACTTTCTGAATTATGCCAAAATTATGCTAAAACTTTAAAACTACTAAAATTGTCCCTAAACTTTGACTTTTGGAACCAAAATAATCCCTAAACTTTTATTCAGTACCAATTTAGTCCTTAAACATTGAAGACAAGTACCAACTTAGACCTTAAAACTTTGATTATAAGTACCAATTTAATCATTCAACTTTAGAAATACAATTAGAAAAATATATCATGATGGTAAAATATAAATGTATGATTTTATGTTATTAATACTTAAAAATAGTAATTTTGTGGCAAAATAATGAATCAAGTAACACTTTTCGTCAACATAAGGATTATTTTGGTATTAAAAATTAAAGTCTAGGGATAATTTCAATATTTTCAAAGTTTAAGGATAATTTTGGTTTAAATCTAAAATATTAGGGACTAAATTTGGTATTTCATCCTAACTTTTTAGCAATTTAATAATTGATCTTATTATGTTAATTTTAAATATAATTTTTATAATTTAATGGTATATGTAAAGACATTTTTTGTTGAAAATATATATAAATTAATATTTTAATAATTATTTTGTAGGTTGATATTTTGGCTCTCATGGATCCTCATTACACTGTAAGTTTCATTTTTCATTATATTTTTATAATTGTATGGTTAAATATTTATGTTTTTTGTTAAATAAAAATTCAATAATTTGTGTATGATAAATTTTGTTGATGAATAAATTTAACATGTATATTTATGATAAATTGGGGTTTTAACCAACTATAAAATATATCAAAATTATTATAATTATTTTGAAACAAATCATGTTATTATTTTTATTTTATTGATTTAATAAGATTATGAAGGATTGTAGTTGGGTGTATAGGCATCTAACTCCATAAGAAGAAATATATGATGAATTCTATAATAAAGTTGAATATTTCCTTCAATTTGCATATAGTAGCCTTGGTCTTGAACCGAATGATTTAATTAGATATCCTTGTACTAAATGCTTTAATTTACCATTGATGACTCGAGGAATGGTATAAGACCATTTTACTAAGAATGGTTTTATGAATGCTTATTCTGTTTGGTGGGCACATGGTGAGACATTTGTGAATTCAGCAGATCCATGGTCTATCGCTAATATGGGAAAATCATCACACAGCCAAGATACACACCATGATGAAAGGAATGACTTTCTTGAAATGGTGTATGATGCATTTTGTTTGGAGGATGATGATAGTCCAGAAATAGAAGGTAATTTGCCCAATCAACATCTGTATAAGGAACCAAACAATCAAGTAAAGGCATTTTATGACTTGCTTCATGCATCTACAATTCCACTTGATAGTTCTAAAAGAAATGAGACAGTGCTCAACTAACTCTCTTATATGTTGCATACAAAGACTACAAATAATATAATTGTTGGTGGTTCTAATGCCATTCTCAAAGGATGTAGGAGGTTGTTAAATGCTTAAGATCAAGAAAAAGTTCTTACAAACTGTTATGAAGTAAAAAAATTTATGAAAGGGCTTGGGTTAGGTTATCTAAAAATTGATACTTGTGTTAATAATTGCTTTTTATACCATGGGGAGCATACGAAAACATTGACTACATGTCCAATTTGTGGAGAAACGAGGTATAAACAGACAAATCCAAGGAGGAAAAGACAACAGCATATTCCAAGGAATTCTCTTTAATACTTCCAATAATACTTGCCAATAATACCTCACCTTCAAAGGCTATACATATCTCGAAAAATAACAAAGCATATGACATGGCATTTGAAATGTTATGGTGATACAGATGAGGTCATTCATCCAACACAATCGAAAGCATGGAGACAAGTTGATCAAATGCATCCTTCTTTTAAAAGAGAACCTTGTAGTGTTCAATTAGATATTGATACTGATGCTTTTAACTCGTGGACTCATTCTTCAACCCCTACTCTTGATGGCTAGTTTTTTTTATTGTTTATAATTTGCCACTAGAGATGTACATGCAACCATAGTTTACTTTTCTTACATAGTCATTGCAAGTCCAAAAAGTCCTAGTAGAAATATCGATGTTTTCCTTTGACTTTTAATTGAAGACTTGAAAATGTTATGGTTGAATGGTGTGAAAACATATGATAGTTATTGTAAGCAAAACTTCATAATGCGGGCTATGTTGATGTAGACCATAACTAATTTTTCAAGTTATGGTATGGTGTCTGGTTGGAGCACTCATGGCCGGTTGTCTTGTCTTTATTGTATAGAGATGACACGATATTTTTATCTTCAAAATGGTTGGAAACCTTTTTTTTTTTTTTTACTGTCATCGTCAATTTTTACCTGAGTCACATCCTTTTAGATTTTATTAAAATAATTTCTTAAAGGGTTAAGTTGAATTTGGTAGTCTCCCTTCTCGATTAAATGGTGTTTCAATGCGTCACTGAGTTGAAAACCTTCCTGATGTGTTGTTTGGGAAACCCTTTAAAAACTAAACAATTGAGGGTTTTGGGAACATCCATAATTGGGTGAAAAAGTGCATTTTTTTTGGGAACTTCCTTATTGGCAGAATAATCTTATTCGACATAATCTTGATATAATGTACTATGAGAAAAATTTCTTTTGTAATATAATACACACTGTTATGGATGATAATAAGACAAAAGACAATGGGAAAGGAAGATTGGATTGAGCCATTTATTGTGACCGAAGAAAACTGCACATGGAATATGATACATAGTAAGTTTGTGAAGCCTAATGCCAGTTATGCACTTACCTTTGAAAAACATAAGCTTCTATGTGCAAGGTTAAAATAGTTGCGCTTTCCAAATGGGTTTGCTTCTAACATATCAAGATGTGTGAACTTGAATGAGTCCAAGTTATTCAAGATGAAAAGTCATACTTGTCATGTTTTCATGCAATGACTAATTCTAGTTGCTTTTCGCGGTCTATTGCCATATGCTATTTGGGGGCCTTTAACCGACATTAGTAACTTCTTTCGTTCACTTTGTTCCTCGATCATCAGACCTACTGAGATGCATAAGTGGGAGGCAACAATTATTAAAATAATTTGTAAGTTAAAAATAATATTCCCCCGAGCATTCTTTGATTCTATAGAACATCTAACAATTCATCTTCCATATGAGACTAGAGTTGGTGGTCTTGTTCAATTTGGTTAAATGTACCTATTTGAAAGGTAAAACATATAAAGAAATTGATAATATTAAAACTTAATATTGATTACTTTTTTTGAACTAATCTTATTAGTATCTCCTTTTAGGTGCATACGCAAATTTAAGAGTACCATAGGGACTAAAATCATGTCGAGGTATCAATTGTCAAGGCATTTATATTATACAAGATAACCCACTTCTACTCTCGTTATTTTGGGGATGATGTTGAGACAAGCTGGAATCAGCCGCCAAGGAACTATGGTGGCATTAAGAGCAACATCCCAAGTTATCTGTGTTTAGTTGGCTTAGTGAATCAATAGGTGAACCATCACATATACAATGTTTAATATTAGAGGAGAAAGAGGCAACTGAATTATATATCTTACTAAATTGCAAGAAGGTTGATGTTTAGGTAATATAAGTTTAACTCTTTAGGAAAATAATGACTAAATTTAATAAATAGTCTATAAAGTATGTGGTTTATTTCAGTTTAGTTTAGAAACAATTTTTTCTTTCAAAATGATCTATAAACTATCAATTTTGTTTCAAAATGGTCTACTTAACAAATATTCCATTAACTAGACTAACGGAAATCTTTCTAGCTATTGATGTGTGCCACCTAAACTTTTGAAATATGTTGAATATAGTACATATATAGTTTTTGTAACATTTTGTTTTTTAAGTTTAAATTCTATATCCAATGTAATAATTAACTAAGATAAAATTTCAATTTACATTAATTAGGATTCTAATTTTAATTCAAAATAATCAATA
>BPVZ01000025.1:1241187-1254790 GCA_020521535.1 Rubroshorea leprosula | reverse complement strand
TGCTTATTGCTTTAGCTTTCCTCCTCTCTCTACGTGCTTTCGGAGAAAATTCGAGGAAATATACATTTGTTCGAGAATTCGCAATATCCGAACCTGTTCCTCTTCATCTTAGTTTCTGAGGAACCAAACAGAGGTAGAGGAAATTTATTTGTTCTTCATGAAATTCTGATACTTGATCGGATCGTCTTGACTGATGGCTTTGATTTTTACATTTTAGGTAGGGTTGTTTCAAAAGGAGAGACCGATGTCGGCGGAAATACAGTTAGGCCCACCTGGAGCAGCGCAAAACCCTAGCGACTCTGATCCCCTGCTAGAGCATCAGTCCGATTCATCCTCACCATCGAGTTCGACTGAGATTCGAACTGAAGATGTTGAGAACGGTTCTGCTCCTTGCTGTCGCATTTGCCTCGAGTGCGATGGTGAAGAAGGTGTTTTCTTTTGCCCCTTTGTTTTATGCAATTCTATGATTTCTATTTTTCAATTTTCAGAATTAGTCATGACATTGTGCTTAATTTTGTTTTGAATATGAATTGAAGAAGCTGTGTTGCATTGTTGAACTTGAAAGAGTAAGAGATTTTCACTATTTAATTAATTAGAGCGATTCTGAGGTTTTTGCTTAAAGTGAATATACAAAATTAGAAAAATTTTGTTTTTTCTCTGTCACTTGAAGTTCTGAAATTTATATTTTGGCACAAGTTTCATTCTGAAGTTGTGTTTCATTAGATGTTAAGCTGCTTGGGTTTAACACATATGTAATGCTCTATCTAATTTGTAGATGATGAACTGATATCTCCATGCATGTGCAAAGGCACCCAGCAGTTTGTTCATCGTTCATGCCTTGATCACTGGCGCTCAGTTAAGGTAAGTACTTTCACTTAAGTTATGGATTATGAGCAAGCAAATTCTTCAATTTTCATGAAATTTTCTTTGGTAAATTATCTAATGTGAACCTCCTCCACCCCTAAAAACTAATTCTAATAGGAAGGATTTGCTTTCTCACATTGCACAACTTGCAAGGCCCAATTCCATCTTCGAGTTGAATTGCTTGAGGACAATTCTTGGCGTAAAATAAAATTCAGACTTTTTGTAGCAAGAGATGTAATCCTTGTGTTCTTGGCTGTACAAACTGTAAGTCATGTTACTCTACTTCTTATGCTTAAATAGGTTTACATGGGGTGTCATCTACGTATATTAATCAATGGCCATTTATTTTTGGGGCTTGTTTTTCTTGATGAAGTTGCAAACAATTCAAATGATCTTATTTTCATTTTCTTTTTTCTGAATTTATTGCAGGTAAGCTTCTTTAGCTGTCCATTTTTGGATTCATGATTCGATTCTCTTTGAATTTTGTTTGAGTTTGCTTGATTTATTCTTATTATTTTTATTCATTTATTTCCAATTGAGTCATTGAGTGTAGTCTCGAATGTGGGGATGTTGGTTCTGATTTCAGAATGAATTAATTAAGAAGTTTTGTGATGTGAAGTTGAATAGCCAAATTTTGTTATTATAGGTATACAATACATTTATCCTCAGCAAAAAAGAAAATTAGGTTATTAAATTTTCCACCACATTGATGTATATTCTTGATTGCAAAGTTGTGCAGATACAGGGCAGCATTGTGATGGTTGTCTAACATTCTATTTTGGGATTAAATAGCAATTCTCTTGCATAACAAAATGATCCTTTGTCATTTGATGGATGATAATTAAGGAGAAATGAATTACAAAAGACATTTCTTTCTCATGTTATTTCTTAAACATCAGATCTAAATCCAGATTTTGCAAACTAGTTGATTAATTGTACAGTGGATATATTAATAGACATGTTTTCTGACTTTCATTGATATATCATACATGTGATGCTAAATCTGTAACCTGTTTACCCTTCTCTCCAGCTTAGGGATGGAGGAACTTGGGATGCATTTTTCCTGGACCTAAATATAATTGTTACGAAAAATACCTAGTTTTGGATATTCTCTTTGTTTGCCTTGTCACTTTTGGTCTTATTTTTGCCAAATATTAATTTTTATCATTTAATAAACTAGTTTAAGTTGTTGGAATCTTTTGATTTGTTAGTTACCACCAACTTTAAAATCTTGATTATGGGGTTTAAATCCCTACAATAGCTAGACAACCACTATGCCTATAATGAAATATGAGATATTTTTCTAAATTCAATGAGGACTAAGTTACTAGATATATTTGCTAAGGCCCTAGCTTGTTTGAAGTTATGTCAGCTGATGTTTATAATTAGTTGTTAAGAATTACACCGTTTCTAACTCTCCCTTTGCCTTCCCAATCAAATAAACAACAACAACAACAACAACAACAACAACAATAACAACAAAAACAAAAGAAGGATGAAGAAAAGAAAGGAAAGGAAAGAGAAAGAAGGAGAAAAGGGAAAGAAACCCAACCATCTACAAAAGCGTGTCCTTCAAGGCTTATCTTACCCTACATCTTGACAACATATTTTTGGCACACTTGGTTGGAGCTGCTTCAGCTCCCATCTTAGAAAGAGCTTTTATTTTAAAAAATAATAATTGAAATTGATATTAGCAGGCATGCACGTGATGTCTCAATTTTGCAGAACTGAAATGGCTATGTTGTGCCCAACTTTCACATCAGTAATGTCCAAGCCAAAGTCACCATTATTGAAAGATGTTTAATGGCTCCCTTCCACCTGTAAAGATGGGTTCAATTGCCTGCTATTGGATTCATCCCACAAGCACAATGGCAAGAAAGTGCAGTAAGCTTTCAAAGATCTAGCATTACTGCAAAAGGAGTCTTATTGGGAAAAGAATCTCAACTTTTCATGTTCCCGAAAATAATTATTTTTGACATCCATTTCCCAATAGAGACCCCTTTTTGGGATGCTTAATTTGAAGAACATGTTGCACTTGGATCCAGCAATGGCTTTCTTGCCATTAGGCCTGTAGGGTGAAGGACATCACATGCAATTGACACCCCTTTGGAGGTATGCTAGCCATAAAACATCTTTTCACAATGATTTTTGTAGTTGGGCTCAGAATGACTATTTTTAATATCTTTTTTGTTTGGAGATTGGAGGTGCAGGTCTCATTAGGTTATAGGTGTGCCAAAAATATGCAAAAGCTCTAATAAGGAAAATAAAAAAATTTCCTCCTAGTAGGCATTACCTAAAGTGTTGATCCCACTTTTGCTTTTTCTTTAAATTCACAATAATTTCTCATTTTCTAACTGCTTGATCATCTCTACTTCAGAATGAATTCCAAATGATAGGAGATCTTACTTATAAGAGAGCCTTGAAGGGTTGGGATAAGATTTGAACTCCTCCCAGATAAGAATGAAATTTGAATTATCTTTACATTTCAACATTTTCTTGGATAATTCCCACATTTATGATTATTTGGCAAAGTTGTATCTGTTTATTGTTGTTATCTTGCTTATTCCATGAGCCATGTGGTTTGGGCATTCAGTTGGTTGTGCTCTAGGCCATAGGTCTGGGGTTCAATCCCTAGTCTTTACATACCAAAGAAAAAAATTCAGTTTTTCTTTATCTTACTAATTTATTTGTTTTTGTTTTAATTTTGCAAATAAATTTGGGCTTCATTTTGTTGCAAAGACAGCATATAACAATCTGAGATTCTGAATTAATTAATTCTGAATAGTGGTGAACATCATGTGACCAATTTCTATTATCCAGGTAATTGCTGCTATAGGAGGCTTTGCATACATCATGGACAAGGATGGAGCTTTCCGGAAATCATTCAGTGATAGCTGGGATCGTGTACTGTCAAAACATCCTATACCATTTTATTATTGCATTGGTAAGCATTACTTAGTGAAATGGCATTTCGTTCAAATATTCCTGTGTTCGTTAGTTAGAGCCAGCTTGGCCTAACTAAAGCTTTTATAGGATTATTGTTTGAGGTAGAGCTTTTGTACAAGCGCTGAATTCTGAAATGACATATGGTAATTAAAAATAATTTTAGAAATTGATTAAATTTTCTGAGTTTGGAAGTTTAGGTGCAAAGCTTTACTTCAGAAGCTACAAATTGTAGCTTTAGCTTCTAGCTTCTAGCTTCTAGCCCTCTAGGTTTTAGAAGTTGATTCAACTTTTAGAAAGCCAGAAGTGCTCTTAAGGAAACTAGGCTTGGCACAACTTCATCTTCTTCTGTAGCATAGTTTTAGAAGCTAGGTCAAGCAGGAATTTATAATGATTTTATCAATATTTGCATAGTTTTGCTTGTAGTAAATTGGGATATTGTCAATGTCTTACCATCTTCTCCTTGTTTTGCTTGTCTGCACCAAAAATAGGCGTACTGGCCTTTTTCGTGTTGCTTGGATTTTTTGGGCTTATTTTACACTGCTCCTCTCTCAATAGCAATGACCCACGGATGGCTGGCTGCCAGAATTGCTGTTATGGGTGGGGCATCTTGGACTGTTTTCCTGCCTCTATGGAGGCATGTTTTGCCCTAGTTGTTGTCTTTGTTGTCATCTTTGCCATTCTTGGCGTTGCTTATGGTTTCCTTGCTGCCACAATGTTAATTCAGAGAATTTGGCAGAAACACTATCACATCCTTACAAAGAGGGAGCTTACTAAGGTAACTCCCAACAATAGTCTTTATGTACTTTGCCTATTCTTGTCATACTGATTAACTATATAAAACTTCTGGGCACCGAATTGCTGAATTATTTTTGTAGGAATACATAGTGGAAGACCTCCATGGCTGTTATACACCACCAAAACTGGATCCTGAACATGAACGACGCTTGAAAATGATGAAGCTATTGTAAAGATCGATGGAAAGATGAAGTTATTGGATGAATCTCACTCTTTTAAATTATTCAGGATATAAAAGATGAATGTCAATTTGATCAGGAACTGTTTTAATAGGGTGAGGGAAAAAAGGAAGCCAACATTTTTCCAGATACTAGAATGTGAAACTAATCCATGAATCTGACTAAAACCTGGGTACATCTGTGCCACTTATGTGTAATTATCATTTCATGCCTTCATATTAATAAACTGCTCGGTAACTGTCAAGTCAATGAAAGCTAGAAACCATGATTGTCCCTCTCTATGGATCAATATGGAATTTGGCCTCTCAATGGGTTAGGCCACCCTTATGAATCATTTAACATTTTGGTACCTAATCAAAAATTGCGTTCCTAGGATTTGAAGATGAAAAGCTTTTCTCAAGACTATTGTGCTGAGAGTGAACCATGAAGAATGAACTAATCGTTTGTTCTTTCGCAACACCTGACGGTTGACAAAGTCACACTTGGCAGTGTCACACTAGGTTATAAATCTGCTCAAGTTGAAAGTTACATGCATATAGATTAAAGAACAAACAATTTCTCATAAATTCTTTATTTTGAGGTACACATAAATTGACATGTTGGCACCTTAACCATTAAACAAAGAAAACCATTAAGCAAGGAAAAGACTGCAAGCAAATTGGTTTGAAGACATTCTAACCATTAAACAAAGAAAAGGGAATAATTATAAGATCTCCAACGGTTTTTATGTCGGAACTGAGTAAAAGCACAAACCATAAGACAAACAGATAAATTTGTACCCTTAGAACCAAACGGGTGCTAACTGATGACTTATCTGAATGCCACTACATCAACGGAAAGAGCTATTATTTATACACGAGGATCACCTACTTAATCTAGTCAGTATTTCATGGATGTTTGTTTTGGCCAACATTATTCATGTTTTTCATTTTATTTTGTAGTCTTTTGAATGTCAATTAATTTAAGGCCAAGAAACCCCTTAACTACTATTGGGAGAACAACATTTTTCTTTTTTTGCCTCCAACATATACACACTCAAAAAAAAAAAAAAAATCATAGTAGACATTGTTTCTCAGTACAAATTGACAAAAACAAATTGTCAATTCAAAATAAAAATAACTAAGATACATTTTGATCATCCTTTATAACTAAAAGTATTGTGGGGAATGTAGTTTTTAATTTAAACTAATAATTTTTACTTTTTTAGCTACTAACAAACAACGTTATGTTAATTCTAGTATTTTAGTTCTTACAGTTATATTTTTACTCATATCTAATTTCTTTTCTTCTTTTTTTTTCCTGGTAAGCAAAATCTTATCTAATACTTAAAACGAATAATTTTTCGTAAAGCCAATGAAGCCTCGGCCTTAGTAGCTGATGCCTTTAGATAACAAAGTTCAAGTCTTGTTTTGTACGTGCAACTGTCTGATTTGTTATAGTTAGACTATTGTTTTGCTTGAATTGATGATATTGTTACATATATTCCGAGTAGATTAAAAAAACAGGGGAGTAAATAGTACATACATTTCAATTGACTGAAACGTGAATAGAGTACACACCTTGTGAAAGATTTTATATTTTTTAAAAAGTAAACAAATTGGCGATCCATCTAATGCAAATTCTTAATACTGGAACTGCACGTGGCACCATATATCAAAATGAAAAAAGAAAAGAGTTAGAAAGATGACCTACTAAGAAACCCCAATATTTTGTGGGTTTTGGCTGTTAGTATCCTGGATCCCAGCTTCACTAACAAAAATGAGATGATCTCCATCTCTTATGACCTCTATATCATCAATCTCAGGTCCATATTTGCTCAAAACTTTAACGGGACTTACGCCTAATTTCTTGGCACCAATGTCGAGCAAATCCTCAAATCTCTGTGGAAGTAGAACAAGCTTCCCGGTGACTTCTCCCTTTTGCGGGCAACTAATTATCACTCTAGCAGGATCAACATTACAAGTCTTGGAACTACTAGCTTGGTGAACTGGGAGCAATAAGTCTTTCTTCACATTGTGTGCGGCTGACATTATCCCAAATAGTGAATTGTGAAAGTTGTTATTCCTACGCCTTGGACGGGGTTGGCTCAATGACCCGTCTGTGGCATCTTGGGATGCTGGAAGAATGTTTGGCTCACTTGTAAACCTCCCAAGGTAGCATGGCTCCTGCTTCTCTGGTACTACCATAACAGATTGTACTTCGATCTCTGAAGAAGACTGGAACAGCGTTTTAATGTCTTCGTGTCCTTGTTGTTCAGCTAGACCTCTAGGAGTCCAGCCATTGACATCTGGTTTGTCAATATCAGCTCCTTTCTTCAAGAGGAATTTGACCATTTCAATGTTGTCCTCGCATACTGCTAAATGAAGAGCAGTGGAACCGTTGCTCCTAGGACGCGTGACATTGCCTCCATAACGAACAATTTCTTTAAGCAAGTCCAAGTTGTTCTGCTCTGCAGCAGTGCATGCAAAGCGACCAACATCTCCTGCATTGATATCTGCACCATTGTCAATAAGCAGTTTGACCACTTTTTCATGACCCCCCACCATTGCTTCCCACAAAGGTACAAGCCCATCTGAGTCTGCATGGAATGAAATTAAATACATTGTTAAATTTTTAAATCATCCGGTAACCTGCAGAATAACCTTGATGAATATCGAAAGTATTCAAAAAATTCATCAAATATTTCAACTGATAATAGCTTTAAAAGCTAACATCACAACCAAAGACAAAATAAATGGAAAGCGCAGTCTGTCTCCACAACATTCAATGCTACTATTTAAAAAAAAAAAAGATTCACGTCACAGCACACGAAAGGATCTCCATCTCACCAGCAGATTACACTTAATTTTCAGCAATTTAAAAAGTTGGTATGCAGAAAAAGAGAAAGCAGGTGAATGATACGTATGACAATTGACATCCGATGCCATATTTTCTTGAGAAAAAATGCACAATCAAATTTCTGAGATCAGCGTTTAGACATTTTGGATCTGGTGTAAGCTCATAATACAGTTCAAAGGTCAGAATTAGGAAATCTGCAAAAGATAGACATGCTCAGCGTCATGGATAAGATTATTATATTTTTTACATAACAGGAAGGAAAGCCAAAAATTGAGATTAGCATTTATCTGGTTAATCTTAAAAAAATTAAGAGGAATAGCACTAAAAACTCCAAAAGTATATCATTTCAATAAAATATCAAGGGAAAAAAAACAAAAATGATCTTGTTCTTGTTTTAAAAACATCTCATTTTAGCCATTTTTAATAGGAGTTTATTAAAATAATGGTTTTAGGGTGTTTTTCATCTTTATTTTTTAGGAACTAGATTGATAAAACATTAATCTCTAATATATATGGGACAAGTGTTTATCAACTGGACTTGAAAAAAATTATGTGAAAAAGCACTTAAAAGTATCATTTTAATAAAGTATTATGAAAAAGAACTAACATAGACTTACTAAATGAGAATATATATTTTAGTTTTTTTTTAAAAGAATTAATTAAAATAATATAATTTTGAGATATTTTTTTGATTAATTTTTTGTAAGTACAATTGATAAACTTTTTTTTTTATTTTTTAATTGTTCAACTTAATCTTCAATATTTGTGGCTAAACTTATGAGGTGGATTCTTGTTAAGAACAAATTTATATACTAGCAAGATAAGATTTCTGCATTATTGAAACTAAAGTCTAAACTTATAATTCTGAATTATTTTTTCTTACCAACTACCATCACATGATGTCCAAACATGCATTATTCTAATGATAATGAACATAAAATAAAGTATGAAAATGCTCCGATGGCCTATGGATAAGAGCAGTGAACTAAGATTAATTAAAGAAAATCAGTTTTGAGTAGAGGGAAAGATCATTGAACAAAAGAAGGGAATTTTAATGGCAATAACAATGCATAAAAAAATTGTCTAGTCAAGGTTAAGAAACATATAGAAGGTAGTCAGATAGTTAGGATCTGGAGAAACATATAAAAAAAATGATCAGAGAAAATAGGCAATAGGCTGGAGAATACCTTTGCAGTTAGGCTCTGCACCATAATCCAGCAAGAGAAGCACACAGTTCTCACTTCCTTTGGAAGCTGCTATGTGCTAATTTCATGCAAAAGGAAAACATATAAATGGAATTTAGCACCAGTACGTACTCCTAAGTAATTCAGGAACTGACGAAATCTGAAAGCCAAAAAATTTCACAAACCAAAGCTGTCCTCCCATTGTTGTCTGCCTCATTAGGATCAAGCCCCCGTTTCAACAGCTGATGCAATAGCAAGTCATCTCCCCTTAGTGTAGCAAAGAAAAGATTGAGAGGTAGATCCATTCTACCACGAGTCAGCATGTTCTCTGTCTCCAGCAAAACTCCTTGCATAATTGGATCATTCAGGTCTTTCAAGTGCTGCTCCGCCAAGAAAGAGAGTTTGAACGGTGTATGGTATGTAAAAGAAATGATAATAAATTTTCATAATTAGGCAATAAAATTCTATTGCATTTGAACCTTGATAGCTTATGTTATGTTATACAAATTTAAAATGCATAGCCTTTTGTGATAAAAATATTTCACTACCAGCTTATCCTGTTATGTAGAGTATGTGTACCTGCAGGAGATTGTTCATAATTATGGTCCCATCTCCGAGATTGGACTGAACAATATTAAAAAATGTAGTACGATTCATCCGAAGCAGTTGGCACAATCGTCTTGTCCGCACTGTAAAGAGCTGGGGCCTATAGCAAAGGACCCCTATCTCACCACAAAGATCACCTGATTTTGCCTCTCCAACAACCTGGAATTTGTTAACGGTTAATTTAGCTACCATCTTGTTCAGGAATTACGATAATATAACAAGGAGGAAGATTTTTTTATTTTTTTTACTACGCTTGCCTGTTCAACTCCATTCTTAAGAACTAGTAGATCCTGTAAAATAATACAAACGTCAGGGGCCACATGGTCTGATAAATTTACTATGATGAAACATCTGAATTTCAATTAAATTCAGAGTGTAATAAAACCTGACCCAAAAGATTCAATGAACAATTTAAGCTTTGAAGAAGAGTTAGCTTATTACCACAGCACCGGTGACAAGAATGTAGAAATCTGTTGGTGCTTCATTCTGTAGAATGACATCTTCTTTTGGAGGAAAATATTCAGCTTTCATTTCTGAGACCTTTTGCATTTATTCACAAAGATAAATATCCAGTAGAAGTAAAGCAAAGAAGATGAAATTACTGAGACAGAAACTTAAAAGGGGAAAAGGGTGGGAGAGAGAAACAAAGATATAGAAACCATTCCAAGAGAACATTTCAGTGGATTACCAGTTGGAAAAGCAAGTCATTGGAAATCCCACAGAACAAGTAAACCCTATCCACAAGCGAGTAGAAAAGATAATGTGAAATACTTGATCGAATGGCTTTAGGAAGGGAATCAAGAGTCCCTTGCTGCTGCAATCCCTCAGAATCAGTCCTGAATTTCAAACACAAATGTGCAAGCATCTGATCCTGTAGGCGAAGTGGCAATCGGTTCCTCTGAGCAAAACTTGAAGCAGCTTGGATGGTATCCCTCTAAGAGTTAAGAAGAGAATGAAAAATAAATACAAAAAGTAGCAAGCACATAAATTAGAACTAAAGAATTTCAAGATCTTAATAATTTAACAAGTTCATTAGTGTAGAAAACTAGAAAACTGTAAAACTTACAAATCTTCTAGTTCGGCTGGTTCCATGGACAACCAAGTTGGTCATGTTTCCAATCAAATATGCTGTCAATCCAAGGTTGAAGAACATATAGAAGATGTCAAAGATCATCTCCCTTAAATTCACCGGGTGCAAGTCACCATAGCCCACAGTTGTTAGTGTAGTGATAGACCAGTAAATTGATGTAACATAACGATTCCACACACCCTGCTCAAGGAAGTCCTGTCCAAGTGCGGCTCCAATCCATGTATTCGCAGGATTACGATAACTGGCAGCAATAAGATAATAGAAGCATGCAGCGCAATGAACAGCAAACAGGGTAACCTATGAAGATTCAGCTTTAAGTACAAAGTTCAGCACTAAAATGGTAATCTTCAATGTAAAGAATGAAAATACATGCATTTCGAACTCACACAAATAAGCTTTGCACATCGAACCCAAAAGTAGTTGTAGTTCCTGTCTTTCTCCAATCTGTGCAAGCAATAATAAGTCTTGAAGCAAAACTTGCTCAAAAGCGTCAAATTATATTTGAACTAATAATAATAAATTTATATTCCTGCTTTAATCAGAGCAGGAAGCTAGCTCATGACAGTACACAACTCTGTACCTGGAAAACAAGGCACTAACTCTCCGGAGACGCCAAAGGCGAAGCATATTGAAAAACCCATATGACTGTAATCGCTTAGAGGAAATCTTCTGAACAAGTTCAGATGGGATACTAGATATGATATCAAGAGCCAACCAGGAACTTCCATACTTCCAGGCAATCCTCTTTGGACTGTCAACAATGAGGTAAGTAGTTTTATCGAGGTAAGCTACAAAGAAAGTGAGAATAATATCCACAGCAAAGAATCCATTGACAACATTGTCCGCAATGGCTAGGTGTCTTTCTGGTTTTCTAAGAAATCCAAACTCAAAAGGTGACACCCAAGCAGTGTAGATGACCAGAAGAACAAGAAAAGTTTCCCATACCCTGCAAGATTCAGTATAAAACTAAGTTTAAGCAAACTTTTCTTTTTTTCCGTCTTTGTCTCTTAATTGCCTAAAAGCTTCCAAATTCACCACGATGTGTCTTCAATATGCATCAAATAGTGAAAACCAATTAAAATTGCAAGCATGAAACAAAAAATGGCAATTTATAAATTTTGCCTGTAATTGACCTACTACGTTTATATATGCTATAACTACCTATAGATACATATTCAGCTGCAAAGGTCAATTTTTCTTCTTTTAACAAATCAAACCTTTCAAATTCATACCCATATCATTCTTATTAAAAACAAGAAATAGAAATTTTTTTGAAAGAGCAACACTGGGAGAGATAGGAAAGGGACTCGATTTTTGATTCTCAAGCCTCCAATAAGGGAACTACTTTCATCTCAATTAGGACTACTCAACAGAATCATTCTAAACGTGTAAAACGTAACCAGTGATTCACTGGCCTTTTTAGATACAAATCCAGCATTTAGATCTCAGAGCACATGTGAACACAATCAATTATTCAATTAAATATTTGCACCTTGTATCAAACTAAAATAAAAGAGAAGCTTTTCAGCCAAGAATCAGCTTGGAACTTCAGGAATAATATCCATAATAATACTGAACAGGTTCCAACTAAATCCCACTATTAGAATGGTGTACACAGCATTATGTACGAAATACAAATTAAAATAACAGTATCATGAAACAAAAGGAACAAATCTTGAGAGGAAAAAAATTCAAAGTTGTCCAGGATAAACTCTCACTATAGGTACCATATTATATTATTAAAGGAGAAAATACATAGCACTACCAAGTAAGACTTGAAACAACAAAGTCAAAAGAAAAATTGAGCAATCTTTTGAAATCCCAATGAAGAAAACCCAGAATCAGTCGTTAAAAAACTGTAAATAGAAGAAATAATAATACTAATAAAGAAGTCCTCCTATATCTCTATAACAAAGACTACTGTACTTTTATTATTACTTAAAAACAAAAAACACATGGATGCTTCACGAGATTCAATGTCGTTTTTCATCCTCCCATCGGCATCAAAACAATATAAAAAAGAAGGAAAATAAAAGAAAATACTCAGAGTCTGGCATTCGTTCACCCAAGCAGCGGTGAAGTCAACATATTAGCTAGAAATTCATAGGAGCATAGAAGCAAACACGTAGCAGTCATGGTAGAAAACAAGAAAAAGAAGAAGAAATCAGGCTTTTCAGACACGGTAAAGGAGAAAACAATCCATCACCTGTAGCGGCGGTCATACGGGGAGATGATGAATCGCCGGAGCTTGACTCTCCGGTTACTTCTTGCTCCCAGCGAAGGAAGAATCCCAGTAGAGAGGCTGTAATGGCTACTTTCTCTAGACAGATGCTCTATCTCATCCTGGCCACAAACCGACAGAGGAAACATCCCTGCATTTCTCAGTGTCGCCATTGTTAAAACCTTACTCTCAGGACACAGGGTATGGCTATATATATATATATACAGAACTTGTATCCTCTCTCTTACTGGCTGTTTGCTTCTAAAGTCACAGTTCTAACTTAGTTTTCCGCCCCTGCCATATATGATATTCTTAAGCTGAAGCGTGTTTGGTTGGTAGAAAATAGAGGTAGGGTAGAGATGAATTTTTTATTTATTTAATTTTTTTTTTTTTTTTTTTTTTAATAAAATGAGAATTTATTGATAAATAGAGAGATTATATTCTATTTTATATCTATATCATGGCATTAAAGAGAAAAGATAGAAATATATCCTATAGCATTGATGATAGATTTATATTGTAAAAATGTTTCTCGGACAAATTTTGTGCATCCTAAAAATAATTTTTTTGAGAGCAATTTTAAAAACACATCCCCATATTACTATGATATATTTAAAAAAATTAATTTTTTCAAATATTAGCTTTAAAATTTAACTTTAAATTTGATTTATAAAATAATATTTATTTATTAATAAATCTAATCAATAAAGTTAATTTTACCTTTATCTTATAATAGATAGAATTGTGTTATAATTCTTTTTATTTAGGGTCTTGGTATAGTGATTAAAATTCAGTGAATGGTAAATAGCAAATAACAAATAATGGTAGTGGGTAGCAAGTAACGATTAACAAATAATGGATGAAAAATAGTGAAAAGTGG
>BPVZ01000025.1:1192387-1215902 GCA_020521535.1 Rubroshorea leprosula | reverse complement strand
TAATAAAATTTAACATGAATAGTAAAAAATACCTTCATTATAATTAAAAATTGACAATTAAAAAAAAACGTCACTCTTAGGTAAATGGAAAGGTTGTGTCACGCGGATCCTAGTCAGCATCATCATGGTGCTTGACAGAAACAGGCAAACAAACCAAATGACCGGCGTATCCGGTAAAAAGGTCTTCTAAAAAGCAAAAGCAACCGTTTGATTTGACTGCCACGTGTCCCATCTTATCCTTTTCCTCCGTGCCCTTTTTATATTCTCCCCCCCTCCTCCCCCTAAACCCAGGCTAAAGGCACCCATCTCCAATTTTCAAATCTCCCCAGGAAATCCAGTGTCCAGATTCCAGACTCCCAACCCAATTTCTCTCCGAATCTACAAATCTGCAAAACCTATCCCCACAATCCCACAAATCAATCAACAGATTTGCGTTTTTAAATGTCTACCAATCTACTCACCTTTAGACCAGTTGGAATCCGCGTGTCGGCGGTTCCTGGACATCCGGCGCAGGATTCCAGCCGCCGGAAGAGCTCGTCCTCTGCCAACTGGTGGGCGCCTCTCTTTGGCGTGTCGCCGGAGCCCGACTATATTGACTCTGAGCCCCAAGAGGTTTCCAGGAAGAACCGAGATGGCGAGGCGGATCCAGAGCGGGAGCAGAAATCGGCAGGGCCTAGATTCGCCCCGGGTTGCTTCACGGAAGAGAAGGCGAGGCAGCTCCGGTTGTTGACTACGGAAACGTCGTCCTTCCACGACGCCATGTATCACTCCGCGATCGCCTCCCGGCTCGCTTCTGAGTTCAAATCTCGCCCGGATCTATGAGCCTCCGGCATCATATTTTATCTATTTTTGTCATTATCTTTTTATTTTGTTATTATATTTTCCCTTGAACAAGTAAAGATGATAACGATGTATGCCGGTTTTTAGTTGATTTTCCACATGATTAAGCAATGTAATTATTGATGTATGTAAAATCATTTAAATTTTTCCACCCGGAAGATCACTGTATTAAGGAAATATAATTATCAAAATAAATAAATAAATCAATTAGTAATTTTCTTTTGCACTTGGGTCGAAGGGCAATGGCATCCGGCTACGGATAAGTGCATTCCTACTCCAAGTCAAAGGTTCGAATCTTATCTCTGTAAATTTGTTAAAAAAAAAAATTAGTAATTTTCTTTTAGTTTGTTCTGGTCCCACTGTATCCAACCGTCGAGATTAGCTGTTTATGAGGCTTATAACGAATCAGGAGCGCTAGCCCATGGTACACGGAATATGGTCCACGTTGCGGAACGTGTATTTTGGATATTGCGTTCGGATCCTGGAATTTTTCAAATAGTTGGAATTGGAAGTATCCAATACGAATATGCTCCTGAGTTTGGTATCTTGAAGTCCTTGTGGTTTATCTCGTCAATCAAAACCAACACCCTTGTTTGGCTTCATGCCATACTATTCTCTTGCAAGTTGGACGACGTCTCCTCCTCGAAACTTAGGAGTCTCGTGTTCTAACCACTTAAAAGACATCTCCTTTGAGAACTAGAAGTTACATTTTGTAAACTTTTGCCGGCTACTTCTAAAGAACACCAGAGAAACTCAAGCAAAAGCTTTAATGTCCCAGAAGAGTTTGATACACGGGTTTCCTGAACACTTGCATATCCAACTTGTTCTTTGTTTCCACTCCCTTCCATCTAAATCAGAACTGCTGTCCTCCAGACTCAACCAGAAAATTCAAACATCATTTGAATAACAAGGAATAACTATTATACCAAGGTTACTACAATGATTCTGCCATTATTCATTATCAAATTCATAGTGCCTACAATGATTCTGCAATTATTCATTATCAAATTCATAGTGCCAATCAGCATCATATAAAACATGCATGTGTAATGAACATCTTTCTTGCTGATTAATCTCAACACATTGTTCCACTTCGATACTGGTGGTCACGTTTTCTACAAAATTGCTTCCCAATGAACAGTTGCAAACCAGTCCAGCATTTAAAGTGTATGATACTATGACAATCAAACATCCATTGGCAATGGTCCAAAAATTGGAATCAATTGATTTGTAATTTTATTAATCTTGAAATTAAAATCATAACTATGCAACCCTTAAATCTTTGACTCAAAAAGTACAGCCATCATTCCATAATAACGGGAATGACAGCAGAAGATATGAAAACCAAGAAAAACTTCAAAAGAGATGTAATCAGATTTCTTGGGCTGTACTCCACAACTTCACTTGCTCTCGATATCATATTGATCAGTTCTGAATATATATTAAGGAGAAGAAACAAAGAGTTACTAATAGCATAATTAGAAGACAGCAGAATAAGATAGCTTGCCAAAAATAAGTCAATAAGTGAAGGACAATGGCACTGCATATAACAGTATGCACATTCCTCCCTGATCACTTAAGTCAAGATGATAAAAACTATCCAAAAGAAAGCAAGTTTTTTTTTTTTTTGGCTGAAATAAAAGATAGCAAGTCTAGTTCATTAACAATGAAGACAAAGAGCTACAAGTTTACTAGTTCAAATTCCAATCACCAAAACATCTGATACAAAAACCTTGTGCATCCTCTCATCACACAATATGGTCAACTTGAAACACGTTTTTTTTAGTGATGTAAAACCTTGGAAGAGTTGCATGAATTACGCCTGTCCCTGAAGCACAGATTATTTACAAAAGAAAAGAAACATGTTTAAGATCAAGGTTTTCATTTTCTAGGAGCCTAATACTCTCACAGAGAACCTGGCCCTTGCCACTAGTGTGAGTTGATTGTGGATTTGAAAATGGATTTGCATTTGTGGCTTCATGCAAATAAATTTGCAACATCTAAATGATGATAATGAGAGATGTCATGTAACTTTAGACTAGAAAAATGAGGTTCAGAAGTAAAAACTAATTATTGAATAAATTAGTGAGCTAACAGAACCATTTCAATTCATAACACAATTAATTAATCATATACATATCCTATTCCTACCAGCATATCTTTCAGGCACAAAAACATTGCACAAAAACATTGCACAATTACATATTCACATGTGATCCTATTTTTAATAGTTACTAGTGTATCTCACAAACCTTGCACATTCACATGTGATAAACTTCTCCCTTATCCTCTACTTGTTAGTTCCCAAGGCTAAGAAAAGATTTTCCTTGAAACAATTTTTTACAAAAAAGTGTGATGCTATATAAGGAAGAATACTTGTACTCCTGCCTATTCTAGATGGCATATTATATTCATACCCAAAGAATACATGTTTAACATCAAAATTTTCTATTTCTTGTATTATGAAGGAATAAATTGTGAACAAGAAGATACGCATAATGTAAAAACCCTTAATTTAAACAAAAAAATCAAACAAATGTGGTTGTAACTAAACCAAAAATAAAAGAGTTACAATTTCCAATAGTCAAGTCTTAAGGAAGGAAATGAGGCATGGAACAAAAAATACTTGTATCACTACCAAGTTGAAAACAAAGCATCAATTTCTTGACTATATAAACTTTAAGACATGAATCTATAAATGGAAACACTGCCATACTATGGTTATTTCTTATCTACAGTTTAGTGAGTGGGCAGATATTCTCCAAATGCTTCCCCCATTACAGCTTGCACACGTTAACACAAAAAACCAATATACATAATTGACAGTAACAACACTTGGTTCTGTGAATGTTTAAAACTTAAAATAATTGCATGTTAAAGTTGAAGCAGGCACTTCAAATGCACAGACAATTCGTACTTGGCTCCAGTGCTAGTTCAATTTCAATGCACATAATTGATTGAGAAAGAATTGATCGAGAAGGTGCTTCAGTTTTAAAACATGTGGGAAACCATCTCCCTTAGTGTTTCATACAAATGACAACATCCACCAATTCCTCAGTCCCAAAAGAAAAGAATGGTTGCACAACTGAACAACGGGATAACCTCTAACTAAAGTGCTGATATCTGTGCCATGAAGAGAGCATGACTCACAAAAAGGCAAAGATATAATGTACCTATAACTAACGTATAGAGCTACTCACATTTGAACATCATGCACATGTAATGCTAAATTACAGTCAATAAACTGTAAATTAACAACAAACAATTTTTAAAGGTAACATTTGACTAGGCACAAAGCAAACGAGATTCAGACAATATAAGTTGAATAAGAATCTACAATTTTCATAAAACTAGAGCATATCTGCAAAATAACAATAACAAGAAAGAAACAGTGAAGTTGTGGAATGAATAAAACAGGATTAAAAAGGATACACCAAATAAAGGCCGTGCGCAAAACCCCCAGCCAAGACAAGCGTAAACAAACGGTCCCTCAGAACTGGATTCTTCCTCAAACCAAGTCGAACTGAAAAACCATCAAAAACCAACATAGGATTAACATCCTAATCACAGAACCCAGATGGTAAAATCACGAAAAAAACACAGAGAGATGCAGATTGAAAGACAACAAAATTAACAACACATGAAGCAAAATACTTACTTAGAGGGAGGACAGGAGCGTAAATGAGAGGAACTAGGAACTTGAAAGGAGGCCCCTTTTGCTGTTTCCTATGGGCCCTAAAAATAAATTAAATTGAACACAAAATTGAAACAATTGCGGGTCAATTTTAAGCATTGAGGAGAAACACTGATGCAGAGAAAAGATAAGCTTACAATTGCGAGGGATCGGACGGCGAAGCCATAGCAGGATCGGAAGAATTATCTGGCGATCTGGGGTTGTTTGGTCGATGTCTTGGTGGCGCGTTTTCCTGAAATCGATCTGGCTTTGTTTTTTCCTTGGCGGCGGCGCTGCCTCGAACTCAATGGAGGATTTATTCTAAACGAGTCCAAAATTTTTCAGGATTGTTGAATGCATCCCACCCCGACTAACTTTTCAAAATTGGGTTCTGAAATTTCTTTTATTACCAGTTTGGTCATGGAATTAATTGATTGTTTCAAATAAACCATTGCACTTGTGAAATCACACCGAACTTAATATGTATATATATATATATATATATAGATATGAAGGCCATTGCTTTATAGTTTGAATTGTTTTAGACCGTAAAATAAAAATCCTTGGATGAAAAGAAAGATCTAATATTAAATAGCATTATCTCTCATTTAAGGGTTTCTGTTTTATAGGTTGAACAATTTTTTGATATATATATATATATATGCAATTTTTTTTCCTTTTTAAGTTGCACAATAGAAAAGAGCTTTTTGAATTATAAAATAGTTTTTTGATATATAGTTTTTTTTTTACCTTTTTAAGTTATATAATAGAAAACAACTTTATCATTTTTTAACTCACTATGCTCATATGCCTACTATTCAAACCTAAAACCTCTTTTTTTTTTGGACAAAGATAAGTGTTGTATAAATCCACATCATGTTTAGGATAGTAATATCCTATTCCAAGCATACTTGGAATTGTATACGCAAGATAATAAATCAAAATCAGAAAACTAGTATCACTCACTCATTACCAAGCTATCATCAAATAACATTTCAATCTAACATGTTGCAAAATTGTATTGGTTTTAGCATGCTCATAACAACTTTCCCTAATAGTAATCCTACTGTTATGCTCCATCCAAATGAAACAAATCGTAGTAGCAAAGGCAACATGCCCCAATCTACTTCAAGCGTTTCTCCCCTTGCTAATCCTTAAGTACCAACTACATTCTAGGGACCACTATGCAAGTTATCTTACCATATTCCAAGAGTTCAAAACTATTTGCCAAACTAGCTTACTGTAAACTACTTGCTGAACTCATGTAGTAGCTACATTCATTTCTCTTTTCCTCATGTTATCCTTGGTTTTTAATTTGTTTAGAATTATGAGTTGTTGGGTTTTAGAGGGTGCAGTGGAAGCAAAATTTAAAAAATTCTCATTCGACTTATTTAGAATCCTTAAGGATCCATTGATTAAGGTTTAGTGATCATTACCTCAAAGATGTGTGCCTCTTTGATATGTAGCTATAATTCACAACCTTTTGCATGAAGCCTTCAAAACCTAAAGTAGAACTTCCCTAATGGTATCCACATATGCACTAATGAAATTAACTAAAAACTAGAATCCTTTAGTCACTAGTGCTAGTTTTGAGAAATGTTAGTTTGTTCTTCACTTATGGTAGTAATTCTTAGTAGCCTAAACTTTTACAATGAACAATATAAGAGAATTGTGTTTTCTACCCATATTTATCATTACAAACTTGTTGCCTTATAGTGATGGTCAAAATCCATTGGCATAGTCCAAATATCCATTAGTACGGACCTAATTGACTACATCGACGGAAGAAATTTCCATCAGTATAGATCATGTTAGTACATGTCTCTACTGACACAAATTGTTGTCACTATAAACCTTAGGGCCTATACTAACGAATTGTTTAGGCCATCCTGATTGCCCAGTTTCTATACTGGTAGCAAAGATATATTGACAAATAAGGCATTAGTATATGCCTAATGTCTATACTATCAATATATTTATATAGCCGAAAAGTTAAAAATTAATTGGGTCTATATTCATTGCTTCTTCCATCTGTATAGGTTTTTTTTAAAAAAAAATAATAAATAATTAAAAGATGTTGCTGTCTCCTACTATCTTCATTGCTACCCAAAAATAATGGTAATGATTGCAATAGCTAATTATGCCTCAAGAGTAAAGAACTCAATTAACATAATGAAACTAAAGCTTAAAACTAAAGAATACACTTGAATTTTAAAACTTCAAATTTCAAGCACACACCTAAACAAAGTGAGAATCATTATGTAAATGCTCAAACAAATTCCAAAGCTTCATAAATAATGCACTTGAATTCGACAAAACTACATTATGCAAGAGGAATCCAACTAAAGCTCAATTCTATATATCATGCACTTAACATTTTGTTATCTACAAAAACTCTCACTAAGAAACACTTAAAAGCAAAAAAGACAAGGCCATAAATTCACAAAAAATGTAGTCACCAGAAAACTAATGGATAGTACTGCTACAAAATTAGTGCTGGCAAATTTTCTTCATCAGGTTAAGAAAGGACATTAAAGCTAAAAAAGAGATGCCATGAAGTCACAACCTATTAAAGCAAATATATAATTGCATCTTACATGTTCAAGTTGGTAAACAATTAGGTAATTTGTTTTTCAATTCCCATATAAAACAATCTCAAGTAACACAACACATCAAAACAACATATAGAGAACAAACCACACTAAGCTCCCTAAAACAAGGAGGCTCATCTTTGCAGCAACTAACACCAAATTAGACCAAGTTATAGTAGTTTTCTAAAATTTTTAAGGCTTCACCCCAAGTAAAACATACGAGTGCTGGAAGATAATTGGTTATACAAACCATAAACACTTAGACATCAATTTTACACTACACCTAACTTTCATAATATGGATTTCCATAACGATATTACCAATGTTGAAAATGAAAGCACAAAACTTAGTTGAATTGATGTTACATAATATGAAACTAAATCAAACACAACACAAAAGTCACTTAGCTACACTTTAGGCCATGTTTAGGCAATATGACCAAATACAGAAAATAAAATCACATATCAAATCATAATTATATGACCAAACACAGAAAATCAAAGTACAAAACCCACTTGGATTGTTGCATAATTGCACAAAACCAAACCCAACAAGTAGACAACTTATTTAGCTACAGTTTAGCCATTTCAATGTAACAATTTAGGCATTCTAAAAAGGTAAAATAAAAATGAAAATTTGAACACCAAAGCTTCTCTTAATGCAAGTGTTTAGGCATTCAAAAACCCATATGCCAATATGGACGGCACAACTTATCTCAATGCAACAGGTTAAGCATTCAAAAAAGGCAAAAGTAAAAATGACAATTTGACATAAAAGCTATATTAAAAAAACTTAGCTACTGTATTTGCCATAGTTAAAATATTCAAGAACAAGCTTACCAAAAAAAAAAAAAAAAACAAAATGCAACTAATTTACAAAAACCATGTACATAAAGAATTGCAAAGCAGCTCATTTTCCTTTCTAAGTTATCAAGTCCTCCTAATCAACTGAATTAACACAACTTATTAGTTATAAATTTCTCATCAACATATGTAACAATTATTTATAATTAATATAAATCCTATGGGCTACCAACCTTGCTTGTGACTGTTTAAAGTAGCTAGCGCTTACAATTTCAATCTATGTTACCATTTTCTAGAGGTGTGGATCAACTTGATTTTGGAGAGCAATATGCAAGTGGAGAAGCATTAGGACCACTTCTAGCATTTGAGACCTTTCATTAAAGATAAATGATTTCATGAATATATTAAAAACAATAAAATAAAACCAAATTAATATATTAATAAAAAATGGAAATTATAAATAGCCACAATATAAGAAGTATAGTTTCAATGAAAATACCTTTAGACGGTCTACATTTATCTATCATTAATCTCAAACACTTCCGCTTAGACATCTTTTCTACTAAAAATGCAAAAAGAAGAAGCCATTAATTGATAGATCATCATTTAAATACTAAAGTATAATAAAACAAAGAGTAGTAGCTAGGCAACTAGTAGCTGAAACAAAGAACAAGTCAATAAGTTGAATCAAAATAATGATTATTAAATAAAAAAAATACTTAAGAAAGAGATAAAGCACTTATTAGACACAACATTCTTTATGGAACCTAAAATTAGCATACATACTAAAGTAAACAAATACTAAAAATTAGTAGATAATAAAGAGATTGAAGAATGACCTTCTACATCAACCAAATTAACCTTTCGAAGCAACCAAATTGCTAAAAGGTTCAAAATGAAGCAAAATTAAACAAAAAAAAAAAAATTGCAAATCAAATAGGAAACCACACAATTTGCTTCTAAATGCATTGCATGTACTTGTAGTATAGTATAAAAATTTTCCCAAAATTAATCTTCAAACTCATCTGTAAAATTGTAGTTGTATTTTTTCTTTTTGGCAATCAAACAAAAACATTTCATATATGTTTAAAATAGAGTACATAGACTGTAGTTGATGTCTTACTTCAAAATTAATACCCTTCAACTAAGCGGTTGTAGCATAGCTTTAGGCATTGAATCCACGAGGAAGCTATATTAAATCAACAAAAAAAGTTGTTACAACAAGAAATTAAATTAAAAGATGATTTCTAAAATTAAGAATAAAAATATGTAAATAAAAAATGATAATTATAAAGGATTGAAAACAATATTATGATGAACAAGACTTCAGAATTCACTTAATCGATTTGTTTAACTGGTATAAATTATGATTCCTATTTATATTTATTACTCAATTGCATGTTTCACATCCCAAACAAACATTCGGAAGATTTAACTTTGAAGACCAATAATAATAACTAATGTATTTATTTTGAGAGAAATTAATTTCAATGAAGAACAAACTGATTTGTCATTACGAGCTATCCAAGAGCGACAATATATCTAATTGACAATATTACAATAAAGAATCAACTTACAAAACAAATATATCAATCAATTATATTCTAACAAATTCACATAAAAAGAGCATGACTAATCTTATATGAAATCTGATGAATATAATTTTGAGGGATTTCAAATGTAAAAAATAATTAATAATCTCTTAAAAATAAAATTAAACAATAAAATTTATGAAGTAATCAAAATAAAATAATAAGTTAAACTCCTCAATTACTCAATTAAGATTCTTCCTAGTGTTGTTGAAAGTTTAGTTGCATTTCGACATAATTCTCTAGCCTTGGAAAAAAAGAAGAAAATAGAAGCTTAGGAGTAACCTCTCTCTTGATGCTAAACCTAGTTTTAAAGGCTTCTATTTATATTGAGAATAGAATAGGAGTGTTTGGTAACTGGGATAATACCCTTGGGGAATTAATTTAATTTAATTTTTTCTTTCTGCACAGTCTTGTCGGACAGGGGTTGGAACCTTAACGAGGGTGCGAAACCCCTGATGCTTCTGTTTTGTTCAACACTGCCCAGATGTTGGAACCTGATATAGGTTGCGGAACCCTTGATGTTATTGGAAATCCTTTTGCACTGCAAGTCACGGCAACTTCATGGACTTTGGTCTTAATGAAAAATGGAGAAATTTCACTTGAGCCTTCAAACTTCTAGATTTATCCTTGGATCCTCATCTTTTTAGCTCTTCACATTTAAGTCCTTTTCTTCTAATTGTTCTCCATTTAACATCAAACCTTTAATCATCACAAAATTTGCACAACATGAATAAAATGAACACTTATGAAATTATTTGTAGGAAAATACAACTCTTAAGCCCATAATTCCACAAATGTCAATTGTTAAGCACATTTTAAATATACATTTTCATGCTTTCATTAGTAGTTGTTCATTTACAAAAATGATCAATAAATTAGCAAAAAGTAAAAAATCATGATGAAATTTAAGAGAAAAAAGCATATCAAAAGCAAATTCTTTCCTACAGTAAATTTCCTCGTTTAAATCTTTGCACAATAAAGAAAGAAAAAGCATAACTTTAAACTTCTTTGATTTTCTCTAAGTGCACTTGTTTTCAAAGGAGCTAAGCAATAAGCACCATATAAAACCATACATACTACCTTGTTTTTGAGTTAAAGTAGATTGGGGTAAAATTTAAGCATTTGAATGATAGGGAGAAATAATTTTTTTTTCAAGCAAAAGATGTCCCTACAATAATAATAAGGATGCTGATTGGTGCACACCCGGTGTTGACCCGGGTGTGCACCCCCACATAGAAAAAAAAAAAAAAGACCAGTTGGGGTTGGGTTTTTTTTTTTTCAATGGGAGAGTGTGCACACCCGGGTGTTGACCCGGGTGTGCACATATCTTTATCCTAATAATAATAATAATAATAATAATAAAGAATATAAATATAGAAAAGTCTCAAAAACAAAAACAATATAAAAATACCCTTTCTTATGGAATATTTAAGAAATATGCATATCTACCCTAGCCATAAAGCATAATTCAAAATGGAAAGAAAAGAAAGACAATACAAATCCATCGTTAATCAATAATGCAAAGAAATAAGAAACTAAAAGAAGAAGAAGTCATGTTGTTTCTAAAATGCTCAAGAATAGAACTAGGCTTTCCTTAATCAAGAACTAACTAAATACCTCAAAATCAAATAACAAAAAGAATAGAAATTTTGTACCCCATGGAAACTCTAAAATCCATACTCTTCTCTCAGTCACTCACTTATTTCAACTAGCAAATTACAAGAAAAAGCACAAAATTTTAAACCTTAGCTCGCAAAATGAACACAAATTAGCAAGTGAAACATGAAGAATCAAGAGAGGAGAACAAACAAATACCTAAATGAGAAATTTGAGTCAAATCTAGAGAACAACCCATTAGATATTTGCAAACTCCATTGATGTCGGAGTGTGATGGAAGAAATTGGGGTTTGAGAGTGTCGCATCTTTGAATACATTCAAATTAAGGGGTGATGAAATAAACTAGATTGGGGTTTAAATGTGAGAATGGTGGAGGAAACTTTTTGAAATTAGAGAAGGTGAAAATGGTTAGAACATGTAAGTGGGGACAAATAGATAGTTTTGTAAGAGTCTTTATATTATAGTTCAGTGGGTTTGAGTTTTCAATGCAACTGAAAATGATGGAAGGAAGGTTTTGCATTTAAGTAAAATTTAGGGTTATACTAACAAACCTTTTATTATTATTTTTTGTTCAACAAGTCTACACTGACAAATTATATCCCTCCATCAATATATTTTGACAAAAAGTCATGTCCAAGTCACCCTCCACAAAATTATATGGATAGATATTGATGGCTTCCAATTTCCATATGTATAAAGTGTAATATTTCAACTGATATAGAGAATCAACAACCTATGATTGCCTATATTGACAATAAAAGAAATGTTGGTATAGATATCTGTCAATACATGACAGTTTTTTTGTAGTGATTAATACGTATTAAGAAGACAATAGTAATTTTAATCCAATTAGAATTACATCAAATAAACTTAGTCTTTAAATCAAAGTAGAAAGCATGAAAGGAGAAGACTTTTTCTTCCTTTTTCCTCTCCTTTTATTGCACAACCTATAGTCCACATGGGACTAGGATCCTAGCTAGGGCATCCTTGTCTTTAGTGTTGCCTAACCCTTAGTCTCATGTGGGATAAGATTTAACCCACTTGGTAAAGGATGACTTACACTGATGTCATGAATGAAGTCCTACTACTAACATTTGCATGCAGTATTCTTATAGCAAGTTAGTTTGATGAGCCATCTTCTTTTAGTCACTCACATGTGATACATGGATTTCATGAGAAGTAGTCTTGCTAGCTAGTAAAATCTCACACATGTTAGTCTTGATATTAATCCATGTTCCATCTTGATAATGTATGCGACTAATGGACAAGCTAAAAACATTGTTATCACATCATGCATTTCTCACTAATAGTAATATTCGTTATTACTTTTTGATGCAACACACATTGTAAAAATTTTATCAATATTTAATATATGTAGAATAATAAGAACTAATGTTAGATGAAGAATATCATAAATATTATTTATACAAACATAATAATTATAAGTACATAAATGATGCCAAATTAGTTGACTTGTAAGGCACACTCTAACATGAGTAAAGTTGTCAAGGAATAATACCTCTGCCTCAAACAGCTCTAAACCATGGCACATGTTGCTTCGTTCTCCTTATCACCTCATAAAAACTATACATTTTGAAAAAAGAATACCTTATTCTTACTTAATTTTCAAACAATAGAGTCTTCACCAATCTCCTCCACAATACAAAGGAGCTTTCTACAAAAACTAGAAAAAACAAACCATTGTCCCTTTTGCCACCAATCCCAAATTTACAATGTCCTTCCCCAACAACCCATATCTGCCCTTTAATCCAAAATCTCACAAAGACTTTCATTTCTAAGTCATCTGTAATAGAATAATGAGGTTTTCTATCTCTTAATTGCATAATAATGTAAGGCATAACATCCTTTCTAGCCTTCAACAATTTCTTCTATCACCATGAGCTTTTTGATATGTTTGCACTCTATAGGCTAACACCTTAAATAAATGGAATTAAGCCACCTAGTCCACATGGAGTGTTTTTTATTTGTACATAGTTCCCATGGTAGCTTTCCTACTACAACCTTGTTCTATACTCAATACTTGTTTCAAGCCAAGCCTTCATATTCTGAAGTAAGCACATGTTGCCCCATGACATGGAAGAGTAATCCTAGATGCCATTTGACACAAAATTCTTCCAATAAACATCGATTCAATCTAATACTTTTCTAGGTATGTGTTTACACCATAGATTGCAAAATTTTAAGATGATGCCACGTGTCAAAAATTTTTAATGGATGGAAGAGATTTAGCCATGTCAGATATGCAATTCTAGATCTTATAACATATTAGTTGCCACATTGAAAAGAATGAGGAAAAAAGATTAGATTTTGTCTTTTAATTACATTTTTTAGTCAAATTGGGTCTATTTTAATTGAAATCTCCTAAATTTCAGTTATGGGTGTGGATTATCAGATAAGAGAACATGTGACAAAATCTGGAAGGCAGTTTAACTGTGTCAATTATTGAGGTGTCCCACTTCTTCAAGAAAACTGTCCACCATTTGTGTAACTGTAGAAAGTGGGGAGTAGTAGCCAGGAAAAGGGAACCAAAAAGGAAATTTTGGATCATAGAAGACATAGCTAGCCCCTACACACAACTTGCAAATTTTTAGACTTTCAATTTCTTTGCAATTACTTACTTTTACTTACAGATTTTGAATTTCAACATAGTTCCCAATAGATGTAGATTGTTTTTCATCATTCCAATAGTCAAATTAGTTCATGTATTCGCTTCAACAATTTCGTTTCCTGTAATGAACTTCAAGTTTTTGAATTTCTTCAAGCTATTGTTCCTTTTCTAACTGGTGTTAATTTAATGTTTATGATAAGTAACATTTTATTAAATGATTACTTATATGGCGTTTACGTTTCTTCTCAATTTTAAGCATGTTAATTTAGTTCTTGTTTGTGTTTGTTTTGGTGTTAATTAGGGTTAGATCTTGAAATTTGTAGTAGTTTAATTTTTAGATTTGTTTGTAGATAACAGTTTAATCTAGTAATGAACATGTTTAACTAAATTTGGGTATATCTTTTTCTTGCAAGTTTACTTTAATTTGCAAGCTATTTAGCTCATTTATGGTCTGTTAACTTTGATTCACAATAGTGTTTAAGTTCTTGGAGTTGTCCAAAGCAAAATTTAGTAATCCATTCTATAGGAAGGCATCCCTTATTCTTGCAAATCATCTGTAGGCGCATATTTTAATTTTAAACCAACGTTTTCCTCGCCATCAGCAAAGAGGTCGACCATGAGGAAGGAGAAGGTCATTGGGAAAATCTTTCTTTCTTGTTTTCAGCAAAGTGGTATGCTTGCATCTAAATTCCACACGTGTAAGGGGGCTAGGGGATTTTATAGGAAGCAATTCTTTTTTGGCACGCCTGGTGGGACCTCACCATGTCTCACTTACAGTTTTCATATTTGCTTTTCCCTTATCTAAGAAAAGGCGTAACTATGCCACCAAAAAGAAACATTGGGAAGGGTACCCGGACTTTCCAGATTGGGCTTGGTGAAAGTAGCCTAACACATTCAGAAGAAGAGATTGAGCCAGTCACTCCACCACCATTATCACCAATACTTGGGGAGTACTCCTTTGTCAATCCAACCTTCAGCAAGGATAGTGAATTAGAAGATGATGTTGCTCACTCTGGTGACTCCTTTATGAAAGCTATGTCAGAACATATTAGCATGATGAGGCGAATGTAGTTGAAATTTGAGGAAAAAGCTCAACAAAAAAACCAAGACATTGTTAGACAATTGGATGAGTCCTTTTAGAATCTAGCTTAGATTTAACCCAAAGTATAGCCCAAAGCATAGTTGACATGCGGCGCTTTAATGAAGAAAGTGCAAGAGTTTGGCAAAAGCAAAATGCAGAAAATTAGGAGCTTTTCAAGCTAAAACAGAGTGAATGCAGGAAGTATTTCAACGTGCCAAAATTGAAGCTCAACCACAAGCAATAAATCTTTAAAGACAAAACCAGAATATTCTAGCCCCAACACTCAAGGGGTAAGTTAATCTGCCACCCACACTTTCCTAGATTCAGCAGGGAGTAGGTGGACCAGTGTAGCAAAAACTAGTTGAGGCTACACAACGTGTAGCAGAATTGAGCAATCCCCAGCAACCCAAATATCTGCCACCTCAATGTTGACCAAATGAAGGTCACCTATAACATAATGCACCTCTATTAAGGGAGCCTTTTCAGCCTTATGTGCCACCCATGCAACAAAATCTTGAAGATCTGTCCGGTCAGTACATCAATTGTGATAAGATCATTGATCTAGTGTAATAAGCTTATGGTCCAGTTTTAAGGCCTCTAGTCAGACCAGTTTACAAAAAACTATATCCAAATTACATAGACCAAGAGAATCCTTTCCCAAGGGGATTCCAGGTTCCAAAATTCACCCTATTTTTTTGGAAATGGTGGATATTCTACAATTGAACACATAATTTGCTTTACGATTTAGTGTGGTGAGGCCTTTAATGATAATAATATGAAACTCAAACTTTTTTCCAACTCTTTAACTAATACAACTCTCACCTAGTATTTGAGTCTGCCACAAACTTTAGTTTATTCTTGGAGGCAGATGGAAGATCTTTTCCATATTCAGTTTTATCACAGTGAGCCAAAAGTATCCATGGTAGATTTATTTCGTCTGGTGCAGTGACTTGGAGAAACATCTTAGGCCTTCTTTGCTAGATTTCGGAAGGCCAAACTTAAGTGCAGAGTTGTTTTGCCGGAACAAGAGTTTGTCAAGCTAGCATAAAATGGTTTGGAAATTGAGCCAAGGAAGAAGTTTGAGGGAATGGAGTTTCGTGATTTCTTTTGAGTTATCTTACAAGGTGGCTCGTTATGAAAACTTATTGCAAGAGGACACACAAAGGAAATCTACATTTCATGGGACTTATTATGGAGATGCTAACTTGATCGAGAAGTGGCAGAAGTGGTGGTAGACAATCCTGTTGTTTGCCTAGCTTTGATTAAAGTGGCTCAGTAAACTAACAAGATAGTAAAGCGTTATGTCGATGAGGCTGGAAGGCAATTTACTTTTAACATTTCAAAGACCAGTGAAATTTTTACCACCTTAGAAAGAGTGGTTTAATTAAGTTGCCGCTTGGGCATAAAATCCCAACGACTAATGAAATTGGAAGTAAAGAATTTTGCAATTTTCTTATTTTTTAAAACCTTTTTCTTATTGTTTTTTTCTTTTTTTGGATTTTTTTGCAGGCCAATTCGCCAGGGGATTTTTTTTTTTCCAAATAAGGCCAAAGAAACTATGGGAGTTGATGCAGATCATTTTCCTAGCATGTCATTGAGGTGAATGCAGTAGATGTTAGGAGCATTTCCAGAGACAAAAATAAGCCATACCTCAGGTGTATACTTGTAGTGGATGATTTGAGGTGGGTCATTTAGAAGGTAAAGGCCACAGAAATCAGATCAGATTAGACCCATCCCAAAGGAGAAGGCATGGGCGGCACAACCCAACTTAGTAGAAAAATAATACAGATAAGGGAATTATGATATTTGAATGCGCAGAAAAGCCAAGAATGGTGAAACCACCACCTAGATCTCCAAGCAAATGGTGGGAACATGTGGTTCATCCAAAATTTCTTAAGGTTCAAAATTCAAGGACCTTAAGAAGGTGCTTGCAATGTAAAAGGGTAGCAGAGAAATGCCAACAGCAGATTGCAAACTCGGAGGGCATGGTAGATCAGACTCAGTTGCTCCTAGCAAGGAGGAAATCAATATGGGTTTGTAAAGATAAAGGAAGCACATCCGGTCAAACTTCTCCAAAAGAGAATGAACCACCTAGAAGTTTAACATCGCCTTGAATTCTGATTGTGGAATCGAATGAAGAAACTGGTTTGAAGGTGAAGTTTGATATGTCAAATAAAGCAGAAAGTTCATTGGATGTAATTCAATTTGGTGAGTTTTCCATGAATCTTTTTTACTTGGTGATTACTCTTCCTTTAGTATTCTTCCAAGCTAGAGAATAGTTAGAATCTATAGTGTATCAAGAAACAAATCAAACTGAGGAAGAAGGAATCATTGAAATCACAGCTAAAGAAAATGGAGATGTGGATTTAATAGACAAAATCATTTTTGAAAATCAAGAAGAGAGGATGCTCAAACATATAAGGCCATTGTGCATTCATGTGCATCTAAACGATATGCTAATAAATCGAGTTCTGGTAGATAATGGAGCAGCTGTCGACGTTTTGCCAACTGACATGCTACATAAAATTGGCAAATCTTTGGGTGATTTAATGGAGATAAAAGTGATGATTAGTGACTTTACTAGTGGGGTAAATCGCTTAAGGGAAATTCTATCGGTAGAACTCATTATTGGAAATAGAACTCTCATGTGTGCGTTCTCAATGATTGACACCATTGCCACTTATGATGCATTACTTGGAAGAGATTAGATACATTCCAACTAGTGTGTTCATTCAACTCTGCATTAGAAATTAACATTTTGGAATGGTGGCAGAACTGAGGTTGCAACAGAAGATGACAAGCCTTTTGTGGCAAACATTAATGCAATGGAAACTTGGTGTTATGATCAAGATATTGGGACTATTTGCTTTGTTGGGATGGATCGCTATGGCAAATCTTCTGAAATTACTAATTACACTAGATATACATTTGATAGACAGACTGTGAAGGAAGTCTATGATAAGCTTTTTTGGCCTACAGCAATTGTTCCTTTTAAGCTGAGGAAGGAGCTTGAAATTGAAGAAATTCCATGAACAAGGATCGTATTAAGCACTAAAAAAAAGAGGCCATGGAAGAAATCAGAAGAAAATTAGCTACCTACCTTGTAGAAAAATACATCTATCTAGACAAATCTGAGATGGTTTATGAAGGCAGGGGCGGAGGCAGAAATTTTTTTCAAGGGGGGCAAAATACTAAAATTTTCAAAGTTGAGGAGAGGCTAGATAATTTTTTATATACTAATTTGCAAGATTTTCAAATTTCAGGGGGGGCGAGCGCCTCCCCCTCGTACCCCCTTGGCTCTGCCACTGTATGAAGGTGAAGAGGAAGACTTGAAAAATCACATAACTCTAGAGGAATTAGATCTGGCACCAACAAAACTTGATCTAAAGGCAAAAGTACAAGATCTCTTGGAAGAGGTAAATCTGGGTATTGAGGTAGATCCGAAAATTACATTTATTAGCAGTTCTCTTGAACCATGTTTGCATGATAAAATTATTAATATTTTGCGTAAATACAATGATTGTTTTGTTTGGGAATATTCTGAAATGTCAGGTCTGGACAGAAATTTGGTATAACACAGATTACCGATTAGAAAAGGCTTCAAATCTTTTAAGCAACCGCTTCGACAAATGTCTCAAGAAATTACTCTGAAAGTCAAAGAAAAGATAGAGCGGCTACTAAAGGTTGGTTTCATCAAAACTTCCAAATATGTAGAGTGATTATCTAATATGGTCTCCGTGGTAAAAAGGAATGGTAAGTTGAGAATCTATGTGGAGTTAGAAATCTAAATCTAATAACACCAAAAGATGAATATTCTATACCTATTGCAGATTTGCTGGTGCATAGTGTGGCACGCCATCAAAATTTGTCATTCATAGATGGCCACAGTGGGTACAACTAGATTTTCATAGCAAAAAAGGACATTTCAAAGACCACTTTCCATTGCCCGAGGGTTATTAGTACTTATGAATGGATGGTAATGCCATTCAATTTAAAAAAAGTGAGTGCAATTTACCAAAGAGTCATGAACTCCATCTTTCATGACATGATTGGTCATTTCATAGAGATTTATAATGATGATGTGGTTGTGAAGTCCAATGAAGATGAAGAACATTTGATGCAATTAAAGTTGACCTTTAAAGGAATGAGGAAGCAAGGTCTGAAGATGAATCTTTTAAAATGTGCATTTGGCATTTTTGCTGGAAATTTTCTAGGATATTTGGTGCATGAGCGAGGTGTGGAAGTGGATCAGAACAAGGCAAGAGCTATTATTGAAGCATAGCTAGCAAGAAGTAAGAAAGAATTACCAAGATTCCTTGGGCAATTAATTTTTTGAGGCGTTTTATTTAAATCTGGCAAGAAAGATGAGCTTTTTCACCACTACTAAAGCTGAAATTTGAAGTAGATTTTAAATGGAAGAAGCATCACCAAACCACCTTTGAGGAAATAAAGCATTATTTATCAAAGCCGCCATTCTTAGTGCCTTGTATTAGAAGCAAACCTTTGATTTTATACAAATCTGCAGTAGATGAATTTGTAGGTTTTTTGTTGGCTCTAGAAAATAATAAAAATCGAAAGCAAGCTATTTATTATCTAAGTTGAAGTCTGTCACAATCTGAAGTGAAATATTCTTCGATCACAAAATTATGTCTTGTTTTATTTTTTGCTGCAATAAAATTAAGTTATTATTTGTTTTATTTTGAGGTTTATGTTATTTTAAAAACAAATGTGATAAAGTACATGTTGTCTCAACCATTGTTAAGAGGTAGAATTGGAAAATGGGTTCAATCTTGAAGTACATGCTTTAAAAAGTTGTCAAGGACCAGGCCTTGGTAGATTTTCTAGCAAATCATCCATGCGTCGAAGTAGAAGCGGATGAAGAAAAAGGTATTAATATATTTTTTGTAAATTTAGTTCCTTGAAAGCTTATCTTTGATGGGTCCAGCACAAATTCCATGTCTAGAGCAGGAATCCTCATCATTTCTCCAGCAAGTTTGCAAACCTTGATGTCATTCTAGTTAGATTTCAATTGCACCAACAGTTAAGTTGAGTATGAGGCACTCATTATTGGGCTGGAAGTGTTTGTAGAACTCAAGGTACCTGTGGTGGAAATAATTGGTGATTCATAATTAATTTTAAAACAATTAGAAGGTGAATATAAATGCACTAGCCTGTCTTTGGCGCTTTACTTTGCTTTGACAATACAACTTCTGGAAGAATTCAACAATGTAATCTTGAGGCATATCACTCAAGATTTGAACACAAAAGCAAATGACATGGCACAAATCGCCTCAAATCTAAAAATCCTAGAAAGTGTGATGAGCAGAACTGTTGTTATGGAAAAACTAATTCTGCCATCTATTCACAAGCGTAATATGGTGATTTCTACTTGTTCCATAGACATGACCAATAGATTGGCACTATCCGATCATGGAATACCTTAAGAATTCAAGTTCTAAGACCTCAAGAAGGATGAAGATGCAAGCCTTGAGTTATGTTTTGCTTAAGGGTGTTCTTTACCATAGAGGGCGTGATGAACTACTTTTGCACTATCTAGGTCTAAATGAGTACTGTTAGATCATATTAGATGTATAGAATAGAATTTATGGTGCACATCAAGCTGGAATCAACATGTGCTAGTTGATTCGCAGATGTGGATTTTTCTAGCCATCAATCTTGAAAAATTACATTAGTTATGCTAAAGGTTGCAAAGTTTACCATATTCATGGACCACTGTAGAAAGTTCCAGCATTAGAACTTCATCCAAATGTCAAACCATGGTCATTTTGAGGATGGGCCATAGATCTGATTAGTAAAGTCTATCCTTCTTCAACTAAAGGGAATTCTTTCATTATTGTGGCTATAGATTATTTCACCAAATGGGTGGAAGCAAAACCAATGAAGAAGGTAGATCAGATTGATATTATTAAATTTATCAAGGAAGAAATTACTTACAGATTCGATTTGTCAGAAACAATACCATCAAATTAGGGGATAGTTTTTGTTGGTTCACAAGTAGAGGCATTTGCAAGGGAAATGGGCATTTGCAAGGGAAATGGGCATTTGCTCACTTCAACCCCTTATGATGTTCAAGCCAACAATCAAGCTGAGGCTTTCAACAAAATAGTGAAAATTTTGCTTGAGAAAATGGTGGATGATAATCCAAGGCATTGGCATAAGCTATTATCTGACACAATTTGGGCTTACAAAACTTCACAAAGGAGTTCTACCAAGGTAACTTCATTTTCTTTAACTTATGGACATGATGTTGTTTTGCCTGTGAAGTTATTATTTGCTAGATCATTGTGTGTAGCGATTCAACATGGTCTTACTTCGAGAGAATATAATGATGCAATGATGTTAGAATTAAAGCACCTTGAAAAGATCCAATTGATGACCTTAGATAGGCTGCAAACGCAAAAATTAAAAATGGCTTAAGCATACAACAAGTCGATGAAATCCATAAGTTTGGCAAAAGGAGATCTGGTCTGGAAAGCAATTTTGCCACTTGGCCAAAAAGATCTCAGATTTGGAAAATTGTCTCCCAATTGGGAAGGACCATTTTGTATCCATGAAGTGCTTAGAGGGGGAACACATTGGCTTGAATCACTAAATGGAGAGTTACACCCTCGAAAATAAATGGAATATACCTTAAACCTTACTATCCTACAACATGGGAGGCTGAAAGTCTAGATACCATGAATTCTACCTAAGATAGATTTGCAATAGGAATTGTTCTTTTCTTTAGCATTTTATAATTCAAAAAAAGTGTTGAGCTGAATATGTAAGTAGGCCAACTTTGGTCATGAGCAATCACAACGACTAGATTTTGGCTGTGACAAATTTCAACCTACAATAGAATATGAACAGAACGTACAACAAGCAAGTTGCTACAAGCTTGGACAAAGAGGCCGTGAGAGAACAAAGTTGTGTTTTGATGCTGGAAAGTGCTTGTAGGTCTACTTTTAAATCTGTGTGGAGTTTACTATGCTGCATCGCCAAGTTCTGCTCTATTTGTTCTTCCTTTGGGATCTATTTCTTCAGTTTTGCAAGATTAGCATCAAGGTTTGAGATCTCCTCTTTCAGATCTTGAAGTTGTTTAACATGTGTATTTTAATAGTTGAAATCTTACATGTGGCATAGGGAGTTAAAGTTGTGCATGCAATTTATTTAATTTACAACACTTGGATTTATTTTCATGAAATCAAGTGTTGGGGGGCATTATTTACACCATAAATTGCAAAAATTTAAAATCATGCCATGTGTCAAAAATTTTTAATGGATGGAGGAGATTTAGCAATGTCAGAGATGCAATTTTACAATTTTGGGCCTCATAACAGATCAGCTTCCACATAAGAAAGAAGGAGGTAAAAAGATAATATTTTTTCTTCTAATTACTTTTTTGAGTCAAATTGGGTCTGTTTTAACTGAAATTTAGGAGGAGGTTTTAGTTATGGGTGTGGTTATCAGATAAGAGAACAGGTGGCGAAATTTGGAAGAGAGTCTGGCCCTATCAACTATTGAGGTGTCTCACTTCTTTAAGAAAACTGCTCACAATTTGTGTAATTATAGAAAGTGGGGAGTTGTAGTCGAGAAAAGGGAAACAAAAAGGAAATTTTGGATAACAGAAGACACAGCCAACCCCTACACACAACCTTCAAATTTTCATACTTTCAATTTCTCTACAATTGCTCACTTTTGCTTACAGATTTTGAATTTCAACACAGTTCCCAATAGATTTAGGTTGTTTTTCATCATTCCAATAGTCAAATTAGTTCATGTATTTACTTCAGCAATTTCGTTTCATGTAATGAACTTCAAGCTTTTGAATTTCTTTAAGGTACTGTTCCTTTTTTGATCGGTGTTAATTTAATGTTTATGATAAGTAGCATTTTATCAAATGATTACTTATATGGCGTTTATGTTTATTCTCAATTTTGAGCATGTTAATTTAGTTCTTGTTCGTGTTTGTTTTGGTGTTAATTAAGGTTAGATCTTGAAATCAGCAGTAATTTAATTTTTCGACATGTCTGTAGATAACAATTTAATATGAGAATAAACATGTTTAACTTAATTTGGGTACATCTTTTTCTCTCAAGTTTACTTTAATTTGCAAGCTATTTAGTTTGTTTAGGGTTTGTTAGCTTTGATTCACTGTAGTGTTTAAGTTCTTGGAGTTGTCTAAAGCAGATTTAGTAACTCATTGTGCAGGAAGGCATCTATCTCTCTTGCAAATTGTCTGTAGGCGTAGATTTTAATTTTAAACCAACATTCTTCCCATAATTTGCAAAGAGGTTGATTATGAAAAAGGAGAGGGTCATTGGGAAGACCCTTTTTTTTTTTTTTTTTTTTTTTTTTGCTTTCAACAAAGTAAGTGGTACACCCGTATCCAAATTTTGCACATGTGAGTAGGGGTGTTCATATCCGATCCAATCCGATTGATCTGACCTAAACTGATCCAATTCAATCAAAAACCAATCCAAACTGATATAAAATTGGGTTGGTTTGAATTATAAAATTTTAAAACCGATATAATTGATTTGGTTTGTGGTTTTACCTTCAAACTGCCCGAACTGCCCAATTATAAAATAAAATCCGATTACAAGATAACTTAATTAAATAATATAATATATTTTTTGTAGTATTTTAAAATTTCTTTTTCTTTTTTACAAAATAATAACTCCATTAA
>BPVZ01000025.1:1178286-1189852 GCA_020521535.1 Rubroshorea leprosula | reverse complement strand
GACCTTAATTGAGTATAATTAAAGTTTGAGTCCAACATTGCGAATTTCGTATAAGTTTGAGTCCTTATGTCATATTTATGCCTTGAAAAAATATATCTAATCCCTCGAATTTCACTATGTTTAAAAAATAAAAAACAAAAAACAAAAGAATGTACAGGCATTACAGGGAATTCCCAAAAAAGGAAAATACTATGTGCGGCGCGGCAGGTGTCATGTGGATTGTGGGCTCGTCCAGAAAAGATCCGACGGTAAAAAATTGAGATGAATGAAGAAAAAGGAACTGGAGTAATCAGATCCAACGGTGGAGATGGTTGCGTCAACTTAAAGCCATCCCTCCCTCATAGTCAGCCCTACCGTTTATAAACTCCCTTTCACGCTCGTCCTTCTCAATCACTCTTCTCCATTTCTCTGCAAACGCTAGCTAGAATCTCAGCTTCTCACCGGCGCTAACTCGTGATCTTCGATGGTGAATCTCTTTTTCTCTGCTGTCATCTTCTGTTCATCGTTTGGATTTTCCTGGCCAGGGTTTTATAGTGGTAGATCTTGATTTTTTTTTTTTTTTCTTTTTCTGTTTGGTGTGGTGGTGTAGGCTTTGCCGAATCAGCAGACTGTTGATTATCCGAGCTTTAAGCTCGTGATCGTTGGTGATGGTGGCACAGGTAATGTCTGCTTAGATTTCGTGGTTTTGGTTTGCAGGTTAGGGTTTGTGCCTTTTTCATTATTTGAAATTTTAGGGATTTTGTTTTCATTAATTGGTGAGGATTAGATTTGGCATTCTCATTTTTTATCACTCTGTGTGATACGATTGGGGTCGATGATATCAATGAAAACATGATCGGTGTTGGATTGAATTTTTTTTTCTTCTAATGATCGTCTATGGTGTAAAGTTAGATTTATATAAGAAAAACTAGGGGTGAATTGGCTGCATACCGCAGCCTGATGAATTATATATGTGTCGGATTTTATTTTAATTTTTTTGGGAAAATTAAAAAATTTTCCTTTAATGATTATACTTAGATTGTATGCTTCACTCCCTGAAACTTATTGAACAAAGCTGAATTGTATCTGGGATGGTGCAGGAAAGACAACATTTGTGAAGAGGCATCTGACTGGTGAATTTGAGAAGAAATATGAGCGTAAGTGTTTGTAAATTTTGTATTAAATGTTTGTGTGTTTTGCTGTGAACCATCTACTAGGTATTGTAGTAGGCATTTACTTGTTTTATTATTTTCATTGTACAGCAACCATTGGTGTGGAGGTTCATCCATTGGATTTCTTCACCAACTGTGGGAAACTCCGTTTTTACTGCTGGGATACTGCTGGGCAAGAGAAGTTTGGGGGTCTTAGAGATGGTTACTAGTAAGTGAGGAGTTCTGTTTATAATTCCTGGCTTGTTTGCGTAACCTTTTGCTGGCTAATATTTGCAGCATCTTTAAAATATTGAACTTGGTTGCCCTTTCATCATGACTATCATGTTATCAAGCTTGATTCATGTAGAACATGATATGGGATAATTCTATTTGCATATCCCTAGTACATGTGTCTCAGTGAGCTTACCAAGCCTAAGTTGTATTCTTATTATGAACTGGTATATGCTCTCATGGATAGAGAGAGCATGTGGCATGATATTAGGGCTATAAATCCCTTCCATTTCCGTTCTTAGCCATCTTCTATCAATTATAAAAAAATGGTCGATAATGGTCGATGAAGTGAAGAAGTTTGTGGGGAGGGGTAGATGGAGTTCATATTAAAAATATTTGTGCTATTACATTTGGTTTGTGAATCTTTTTGTTCTTTATGCATTTTGTTTGTGCTTTGGGTTTGCTTATGTAATTTGTTCATGTTTTTGTCATGCAGCATTCACGGGCAATGTGCTATTATAATGTTTGATGTTACTGCTCGTCTGACTTACAAGAATGTTCCTACATGGCATCGTGATCTATGCAGGTGTGCTTAAAACTTCCAGGATCTCGATTCAAAGGCCTTTTATTCTGTTTCCTTGTTTTTGGTTTTTATTGCATATTCTGCTAATTATAATACTGACATTTTTTGTTCAAAATGTAGGGTTTGTGAGAATATTCCCATTGTTCTTTGTGGTAACAAGGTTGATGTGAAGAACAGGCAGGTTAAGGCAAAGCAGGTTACATTTCACAGGAAGAAGAATCTGCAATACTATGAGATATCTGCCAAGAGCAACTACAATTTTGAGAAGCCTTTCTTGTACCTCGCCAGGAAGCTTGCTGGGTAATGTAACGTGCTTTTGTGTAGACTACTTTTTACATGAATTCTACTGGTCAGACTTTGGAACTGATTATTTTGTTGGTTATCTTAGAGATCCTAACCTTCATTTTGTGGAGTCTCCTGCTCTTGCTCCCCCAGAAGTACAAATTGATTTGGCTGCTCAACATCAGTAAGATTTTTAGCTATACATTCGCTATTTCTGTTACCTTTTTACCCCTATGCTCTGGCAGCATGGCTTGATCTGGGGATTCACTGATTGGGTGTTTGGCAAAATGGAAAATTGCCTTTGTTTCTTGTTTAATTTGGTGTTTTTGGTTTTCTTGTAGGCATGAACAAGAACTTGCAGCAGCAGCAGCTCAGCCTCTCCCAGATGATGATGATGATGCGTTTGAGTAGATGCTTGCTTGGATGTTTCTGCTGAGGGGCTTTTTACTACATTTTCCTCTGCTGAAAATTTCCAACAATTTACACCGGCAGAATTTGGTTTTCAGGAGTCAATGACAGTGGAAATTTGTAGTTAGTGTTTTCTTGACGTTATATATGTTTGGAGTCTTTGTTACTGCTATGTTATGCTTTCTCTTGTTGATCTACCTATGGCTGTTATGGGTTTTTTCTTTTATCAATGAAATTTTATATGTTTGAACTGATAGGTGAGGATGATATTGGATGCGCATTACTGCTAAGTTTTTAGTATACCTTTCTGGTTTTCCTGGTCATTTAAAAAGCCTGCCTCTCATGCAGGCAGGCTGGAAAGCAAAATCTGGTCTTGGAAACAATGAACCTCAACTGATCATTCAAAATCTGATCCAATTATGAATTATTGGGCTGGGACTTGTGGCGAATTCTAGTGATTTCGGTTTGGGAGTTTGCCTCTCAAAATTCAATCTGTCTTGGTATGGATCCAGCCTGTAAAGCAAAAATGAATCCAATCAACATGACGCTTTTCTCGTGTGCCAACGACTAGTAGGTCTACACCCAAAAAAACCTACTAGGAGCTCGCGTGAACTAGTTCTCACTTCTCAACTGGAGTTTAGTATTTTTTCGGTACCACATGGTTCGGCCCACGTCTTAGCGTGTAAAGGTTAGAGCCCATGTTTAGGCTCCAGTGGACTTCGGCTTTTTTGCCTAGTCCTCTTGTCCACGTAGAATGGACCACCGCAAGAACTCAGATAAATTCACGCTACATGCGGCTCAGACATCCAAGTTTCTTAGATTCATGATTCTATTTATGTTTTGTGCTTTAGTAATTGGTTCTCATCTATTGGCAATCATCTAGCACAACTCTACATAAATAATATAGTTACAATAGTATATGATATTATAAATTTATAATTCTAATGAGTAATTGTTTTTATTTAAAAACTTATTTGTAATATTACATGTATTTATAACATATTAGGATTATAAATTTATAATTTTATGTAATATTGTAACTATATTATTATTAACTTTTACAAATCTATGCCCCCGACAATCAACTGCGCCTTATGGCCCTTATACCTACCCTAATTAGGAAAAAGCATAACATCACTGCATTGGTTGTGCTATAGCCTGAAGGCCCCAAAATTTGTGCAATCATGTCATGTGAAACCCACATGTTACAAAAACATGCGTCTGCAACAGTACATACACGCACTTGCCTGTGTCTCCGGAGCTCTCATATGAACAAATTCACGCGTGATGAGCCTGACCATAGCCGTGGCTCTTCCAGGTAAAAACCAGACCCTACGTAGTCCAAGGGCCACCAGAGGAGTCCCTTTCGGTGTCGGCTCAATCGACACCCAACAGGGCTCATCCATTGTCCACAGTGGATCATCCATTCCCCACCAGGGCATCCACATCATTCCAACCAAGAGTGGGGTAAATGAAAGCTGGTCTTTGCCCTTGCTAGCATGTTTACAAAAGGTGGGGTGAACTCAAAAAAGACAGTGTCCTGATTTTCAGGGGCTCAACACCCTTAACAGGGCCCCATCTGGGCCTTGGTTAATTCAAGCTGTTGAGGCAACAAAAGGTGGGCAATTACTGTCGGTGGGTGGTCGGATTTTTCTTGGGCTAAAGCCGAAAGGCTATCACCCCACTCAGGCCCTCATCTGATAAATCCTTTTCAGAAGTCAGCTTCTATTGCTATTATCCTGAATGGGCTCTCTATGCTATGACCCTCCTGTCTATCTTCCTTTTGGTGAATTGGCTATTCTTTCTTTTTCTCCACTCATAACTCCTCTGCCCTTATGTATTCCCCCCATATGCATTTTGTTTCCATGTCTTTGAAATTTGTATTCTATCACACATTTGTGCAACAATGTCACATATTGTACTTTCACCAGAGACATATTTTGTATATAAGTTTCTCTTTCTCCCTCTCCCCTGTAATCCAATCCAATCTTCGAAACAACTCCATACATCATACATGATTCTACTTCAACTTCACCAGGAACAAATCAAAAAACATATTGAAAAGTTTGTTGTGTAGGGAGAATGCGGAAGTGGGGATAGGAAGCACTTATTGCAGATTGTGACCAGTCCTAGCATGGGTGCCCTGTCATGTGAAGAGAATTGAAACATTTTGGTTTTCAGCGGAAATTTTTTGAAAAATGGAAAGGATACTTGTATGACATGAAATGAAATGGTAGGGTAAGGATGAATGATGGATGGGAAAAAATGGTGTAAGGTTGGAACAGGACATGTTCTGAAATAAGAGCATGTGCATTACTCATAAACGGGAGAGGCATAAATGGGAGGGATTGGGAGCAACTGTCACTGTCTATCCTGTTTAGCAATTTTTGTGCAGACAGTATAGCCAAACCTGAATTTATTGGGATTAATTTATTGGTAGCGATTTAAATACTTCTTGCTTTGACACCACCAATCTCTTGTCGCTAAAAGGCTCAAGTGCATTTATCCTCATATTTAGAATTTCTTTTTTCATTCGCTACAACCTTCGTAAAATTTATTATATGATTTCACTTAAAAACTTAAACCCGGTATGTTCATTCTGAATCAATCTAGATTGAATGATTCTTTTAAGTCACAACATTACCTTTAATCATTGAACAAATTCATTAATTGTTACAATATTTATATAGTTTCATTTTATTTCGATGAAAATTTAATTTAAATTGAATTGAACCCGCAAATATTTTGATATTTGAGATGGTGATATGGGGATTTGCACTTTGGATTCCCTTGAGTCACAATATTATCCCTAACTACCGTCCAAATTCCTTGTTACAAAACTCAGACGTAGTTGGATTAGCATTTCTCTCCTTATTTTTATTTTAACATTTTCCTTTTTGCTTTCTATTCCTTAAAAGTTAAAAATTGCTGGTGAATTAAGTTTGTGGGTACTGTTGCAATGTTCAATGGATGGATTCTGGATTGACATTCCATTGGCATGCTAGTTGCAGTGTTCATGAAATCTGACTGCGTATTTCATCATGTCAAATCTTTTTCCTGAAAGAGTAAATAATCAATGATTCTTCACAAGGAGATTTTATTCATTGCACTCTTACTACTTACCTCGTTTCTTCTGTCATTCCAATCTCTCCAATCTCTCCTTACCCATTCCCATAATTTTTTTTCCTCCAAAAAGAAAAATCAGTTATGAATTTACCTATCTGTCCCTTAAATTTCAAACGAGGTACATTTTATAAGTTAAACCAATTCTCAATCATCATTTCAAAATTTCAACAATTAATGCAATATTTATTGACAAGAAAAAAAAATTAATGCACTACTTTAATTTTCAAAATAATCCTTTTATTTTTAAAATACGTGGAAAAATTAGTATAAGTATTTTTAAAATTTATACCAATATAAGTTAATGTATGCTCTAAAAAGGATATTCTTTTAGTAAAAGCAAATTGGACGTGGGCTCCTTTATGGCCTTATCTTTTGCATGGTATGGCTATTTGGATTGCACGAAATAATTTTGTTTTTAGAGGGGGTCAGTGGAATGAGAAAAGTTTGTTTGAGGGACAGTAAACAATCGGCTTGGCATTTTCTTTAAGTGATCCAGTTAAGTTTCTTTATCTTTGTTTTGGAAGGACTAATAGCTAAAACTTTTTGAGGATGGTTGTTTAAGAATATGGACGGAATGGGCTAAGATACCACTTATATCTCTTTAATAAAATATGGAGGTAATAATATAATAGTTAAATCTATTTATAAATAAATATTGATTTATGGGTAAATTTAAAATTCGAGTCTTAGAATCAAGTTAATATATTAGGTGTGCTTCTAAAATTATTTAAGAAAAAATTTAAAGTAGATATAACTGATTCATAAATATGCTGACTGTCCAAAAAATTATAATAATAGTAAAAGTAGAAGAAAGAAACCATCATTTTCTTGCCATTCCTGTCCCGTAATTAGCACTCTTCTATTTCTTTACTCACTTAAGGAATATACCCACATGTAGCTGAATATGCATCGTGTACCCTCTTTAATTTAAAAACTTATCTAAGTAGAGAAATGTTAGAATTGAATTTCTCATAATTACAAAACATCTTCCAAGGTTAGGATTGAAATATTCTCTAAAAACAGTATTTTCCCTGTTTGGATTGAAGTGAATTGTACTGAGCCTGCATGTAAGAGCATGGTAAGTTATGTGATGGGGCCTCACGTTCATACTAAATTTGCGTTTTGTACTAAATTTGCATGTAAATAGTGTTTTAAATATCATGTTGGAATAATAAGAAAAATATATGTGATTTAAATATAAGGAGAATTATTTTATTTATTATTAATTAATTTTAAATTGATTATAAATTTTGTGTTAAAACTCATATACTTAATTTTCATAAATAGTAAATTGAATTCTCTTTATCTTATACAAGTAAACTTAAATGGAAATAAAACAAGTTAAAACTTGTTATGTCTTCTTTTGATTTTAGGTTACACTATAAAAAAATAATTTTTTATTTTATTTTTTAACCTAATATATCTATATGTTATACATTTTAAATTCAAAAGCTCTTCCGTCTATTCATCCCTTTATGAAAAGAGATTCTACAAATCAACCACTTGGACTTGATCAACCACTTCCTATATTTTATTTGTTACTTTCTTTTGTGTGAAATTATGGAGTTTGAAAATCACATCCTGCACGTACGTATGTACTTGTCATAGAAACAGTAGTGACATACGGATACGAAAGGATATATCATACAACACCGATCACTCGACTGCCGAACAAAACAAACCTACAACTGTTTCCTACAATCAGCAATGCCTTTTCGGTGTCACAAAAGCTTCCACATACATATAAAATATCGACATTCACATAAACTTAATTTATTTTAAAATTTTAATTTTCAATCTATCATTAATAATATATGATATTATAACTCATTCACAATTTTATTAGATCCTTCTTTAACTTTCTAATTTAAAATATAAGTATTAAGATAAAATAGAAATATCTTTGTTAATGACACGATATAGAACTCTTTGTTTTGACTTAAATGGTTGAAAAAATATTAAGCTGTATGTAATTTAAAAAAAATTAAAAGTAAGAATTAGTGTGCATTTTTTAATAAGTTAGTAATATATACTTTAGAAAGAAAATGATTTTCCAAAGCAGAAACTCCAAGAGGAAAGCAGACAAAGGCAATGCAGTTGGAGAGAGACATTGGTAGACAAGGATGGTTTTAAAGGGACAAAACATAAGGCATGAAATGTAGTACCTTGTGCTTGGTTTCCTTTATTTAAAAATGTTAAATAATGAAAAAGTGTAGGGGGCAAAGAATAATATAACCTTAAAAATTGTGTATTAAGTTGAACAGAAAATCTTGGGAAGTTAGAAAAAGGTAAATATGGTCATGATAGGTGGCAGTGAACTGTAAATAAAATAAAATAAAAAGGCAAGGACTTATCTGAAAAAGTGGAAAACACAAACACTCTCCCTCGATTCACGAGGGCTCCAACCAAAGTACGGATTTGGTCTGTGGATTCTTATGTGATAACTGTCAGAGGTTGTTATCTTTGTACTCAGAAAACAAACCTGACTTTGTGTGTGCCTTTGTGGCGCTTTTCTTTTATATATAGTTTTATTTTTAAATGGTACTAGTAAATGAAAATGAATTTTAGGTTCATCATGTGATTTCTTTTCGTTTTCCTTCCCAAACTTGTCCTTGGCAGCTTTGTGCTCTCTTTCACTTTTACCATTTTGCATTTGGAGCAAATCCAAATCCAATTAGGGCTTTCTTTGCAACTTGGACATCCAAAACACACATGGCTACATCATCACCTAACCTAGATATTGGGATACTTATCCAAAGAACCAAAAAAAAAAAAAAAACCTAGTTATTAAGATGCTCTTCTTGATCCAATTTAATTGTCTTATTTTTTTTATTTATATAAAATATTATTATTTTAACTTTAATTATATTACTCTAATCTATTTGTAAGGTTGAAAAAGTTTTTATTAGGAATAAATATGTCTTTTTAACATTTAATTATGAAGTTTTATCTAGTCCCTAAATTGTCTAGGTATTGTAAAGTCAAAATGTGGGACAATTAAAATGTAATAGAGGGAGTGGTAATTATCATCTATAATGTGTTTTCTATTTCTTTGTTTAATGGACATATATCCCTATAGCAGCTTGTGTGCATATTAAAACTAGTTTCTTCTCAATCTAGTTAAATCAAGTCATTTATGCTAAAAATAAAATATTAATGAAAAATTACCTTCTCATTTACTTTTTTTTTTTTGTTTAATTGGAGTTATATCTATTATCGGATCATTTTTTCCTTTTTTTCAATGGAAAGAATTTCTAAAACACTGTTATTATTCATTGTCTAATAATCTCAAGATAACAATTAATTGCATTCTAATTTAATTTTAAAACTACAAATCACTTTTGAAAAATAATTACCAAACATGAATAGTACTTTTCATGACAACACAACACAATAAAATAACACTTACATCTACAACAATACGATAGCTACATCTACGGTACCATATCTCATAACAGTCCCAAACCCAACTTTAGTTGAATTCATAAGATATCAAATAGTGGAAACATCAGTTAATCAAAATAGAAATAAAAAAAAAAATCAAATAGTCCTTGTTCTTGTGAACAAGCATGACAATATACTAATACCGAACATTAACTTTGGAACCATTCTAAACATTTTCATTCATTTGGAGGATTTTATTGATTTAGAAAGTGGTGGGAATCCAATCAAGGTTTCTAATGCAATTCTTTAGAATTTAAATTATACTAATTTTAGCTAACAAATGAAAGTGAACCTCAAGTACCAATTTGAAAAACTATATAGGGTGCTAGTACTTAGTGGGAAAGGAATAATTTGCTTATTGCAAACAAGAGAAGAAAAGAAAAGAAGAAATGGTAAGGATATAATTGTAAATTGCGTTGGAGAAACGGGATGCCAAGGAATAAGGCAGGCAGAGGCAGGCAGAGGCAGGCAGTCTTTGGTTGAATTGACGCAACTGAACCGAAAGATAATGAGGACAAAAATGGGAAGGAAGCAAAAATGATTGGGTGACACGTGGCGCATATGGATTTGACGTTGCTCGTTTTGATATGTAGGACAAGGAAGGACCCGTCACACCATTGATTGCGTGGACGAAACTCCTTAGTTACGACTTATATAACTCAACTTCTCAATTATATATTCGTTTTTTGGCCTAACAAATACTATTATCCTTTTAAAAGTTAGGTTCAGAATTAAGTTTTGAGTTGAACATTAAATAAAATTACTTTTTTAAATATGTAAATAAGAAATATTTTTTAAATTAGATTATATATTAAAAATATAATATAGTTCTTAAAATTGTTAAATATTTTTAGTGAGTTTTTCTATATTTATTCATTAAGAGTTATTTAATAATTTTAATGTTAAGATTGTATTTTTACAGTTCAAACTAAAATATATAAATTTATATATAAAATTAATGTAAAAAGTATGTTTTAAAAATAATTTAAAAAATTAGTATTACATATATATAAAAATTGATTTATAAACACTTTAATTGTAAATATGTATAAAAAAAAAGCCAATATCCTTTTTGTTTCCTATTCCTTCCTACTACGAAAAATACTTCCTCCACGCTAGAATAACGGCAGGCATTTTTTAATTTAAAATTTATTTAAAATGATAGTTGTGTTTTTATATTTTAAGGAGGCTATTATTTTTTATTTTAATTTTTTCATTATTTATTGATTTTAATTATTCATTATATTATAAAAATCTATTTATTTTTATTTCTTTTTTAAAGATTAAAATAAGTAAAAATAAAAATTATTTTTAAATTTTTAATCTAAAAATAAAATAAAAAATTTATTATTTTAAGATGAAAAGAGTATATGCTTTTTATTTATATTTTATAGTCATTAATTACTTCATATTTTCAAGAGAGACAAATATTCTTTTAGTTTTATTATTATCTTTTAATTTTAATTATTTATTGTATTATAAAAAAATTTATTATTTTTATCTTTAAAAATAATATAAGTATTTATACATTATTTTGAAATTTTTATTATATATAGAAAGTAATACAAAAGATATCTATTATTATTATTATTATTATTATTATTATTATTATTATTGAATATGAGAAATTATGAGAGAATAAGGGGGTTTTTTCAAATAATTGATAAGAATTTAACTTTTGAACAATTAAATTCAACTATTAAGGTCTAAAGATGAATAAACAAAATCGAAAACCTGATTTAAATGTTTGTTTGTTATTATTTTTTTAAACAATTTATAATTTTAAGAAATTAAATTTTTTTTAAAATAGTAATAAGATTTGAAATCCTTATTAATTAATCCAAACACGGTTTCGAATGTCCATTCGTTTAGTAAGGAGTAGTACTTTTATGAGTTTAAAGAGCTCGACGCAGGTCAAAATTTTAAAATAAGGTAATTAATGATATTTTTGTCGTTTCTTGCTGAAAATTGCTGGGTTTTTGAAAAAAATTTTATTTAGGGTGAACAGTAAAAAATTGCACTCCATGCTATTATCCTTTTTTACTGTTCATTTCTTTTCCTCTATCTGTTAATCAGTTAATGTAAGTAAACAAATTGTATGCCTCGATCCTCTTCCGGAATTGATGTAACTACACGGAAAATCAAATTCATTTCTTTTCTACCTGTAGATGCTGTGACTTATGAGTAAAAAAATGATATTTTTGTAATATTTTTACAATATGAAATGAGACATTAAAGAGATAGATAAATATTTATTTATGTGTGATTATTTAATAAGAAAATAATTGATATATATTTTAATTTAATATATTATATAATATATTTATTAAAAAATTATTATTTTTATATAAATTAAAATAAA
>BPVZ01000025.1:1142696-1156553 GCA_020521535.1 Rubroshorea leprosula | reverse complement strand
TTGTAGTTATATATTTAATAAACGTTTGAAATCATCATTTTAGTGTCATTTGTATTTCAGTTGTATATTTAATAAACATTTGAAAGGATAAAAAGGATTGTTTGGAGGACAAGGACACATAATAATGGCTTTTTAATACAAAAAATAAAGGCCCAAGTGAAGAATAACTTGCCATTGGTAGGATTTTTAAATTGAAAATTGAAATTGCCAATTTACTAGACTGTTGAAATATTATACTTCTTACACTTTTTTGTAATATAGTTGGCACACTTACCTAATTGAGATAGTTTAAATTAATTATCCTGTTTTTTAGTTTAATATTATAAGATACTCAATAATTATTGTTTTAATTTTACCCTTATTTAAATGAAATAATGATATGTGACTTTCACTCTCTCAATATAATAATTGTTTTTTTACTAGAATTATTTAAAATTAACTATTGTTTTTTTATATTTTAAGGAGATGAATATTTATTTTCTATTTTAATCCAATTATTATTCCTTGACTTTTTTTTAAGATATTCCTTGACTTTAATTATGCATCATATTACTGAACCTATGTCTTTATCTCAACTTATTTTTACTCCCTCCGTTTAAGAATAATAGACATTTTTTTTAATTTAAAATTTATCTTAGAATACTCCTTCTTGCCATCTCTAGTTGTCCTAATCCCTCAAGTCGATATAAATTAATTTGATCATTTTATATAGCAAACAAGTGACAATTGAAATTTTTTTTAATATAAGTAAAAAAAAAAAAAAAAACTCAATAAGAACTACATATAGAAAAAAAATTTTAATTGTCATCTATTTTCCATATAAAATTATTTGATCAAAATTTACACTAAAGTTAAACTAGTACAACTAAATCAAACAAGAGGGGTAGTTGTTTTTTCATATACTAAGGGAAACAAATATTTTTTTTTTCTTACTTTAAACTTATAATTGTCTCTTAACTTTAATTATTTATCTTGTCATAAAATAGTTTCTTTATTTTTATTTCTTCTTTCAAGGCAAAATAGATAAAAAAAAAAAAAATTGTCTCCCAATCCTTAATTCAAAGGAAAATGATTGGCACTTCTTCCAATTTAACACACATTTCAACACCCTGTTTAACTATTAAAATATAATATAAATTCAACAAATTCAGTTAATTTTTGCACGTTTTATACATGACTGTATCTTTAAGTTTGTCAACCTTTAATTTTAAATAAGAAAATAATGATTTTTAATTAGTGTATTGTGTAATATATTGAACCAATGATATACTAATCAATGTCCAAAGATAAAATTAAAAAAACATTTATTTTTTTGAGACAAATGGAGTAAGAGTAATATAGATAAAAACCATAAATTACTTCTAAGTTTTAACATGGAGAAAAAAAAAATCAAAAAACAACATACTATTCCAGGACAACTTGAACTCCACCAAAAGCGGTCTGATGACCGAGCACCTTATTTGAGGAGGTGGAATGTTTACCCGATTTGGGAGATCCCAGTTGCTAACAACTAATTCATACTAACTTTCTGACCATTACCCTTATCAAAAAAAAAAAAAAAAGCACCAGTTATTATATTAAATGAAGTTTATAATTTCTGGATGATCTTAAATGAATAATGTAACACAACTAAATTAGATCCAATATAGTAGTTATTGTTATTTTTTATAATTAGTTTTAGATAAAATATTTTTAATAAAAAAGCAAAAATTTGAAAATTAAAATTGATAACTTGTTTAGTACATGTTTTTGAAATTTATTAAAATGTTCATTTTTTTTAAAATTAAAGGCCACAATTTTGTTGATAATCTTTTAATTGGCTCATGGAGCATACGAATATTATTGGGCATAGCCCTAATTTAAAGAGACCTCCAAAGCATGCCAGTTGACCCTTTAAAAACAAAACTATCATCTTACACCACAAGACTCTTCCCTCCTCTCCATGTGTATTGGTTGCTCTTCTATCCTTCTTGCTTCCCAAGACCACCACCATCCTTTTTGGTCCCTTAAGAAGTTTCTTTGGCTTTGTGCTTGTTCTTATGTTATTTTGCGTTGGCTTCCTTGCAAAGGTGAAACCTTTTAACCTACCACTTTTCTCCTTCAATGATGGTCTCTCTTTTCTCTTCTTTGAAGTCATAGAAACCAAAGCATTCCTCCATGATCCAATGGCATCACTTTGGAATAGGAGTTCCACCAAATTGTGTTTGTTGAGTCCTATTAGGGAAATATTCTCCACCTCTTCTTACACTCAAATTTCCTTAGCCTTATCCTACATAACCTTCATTGGCTCCACATAGTTCTCTTCACTTTATTATTTCCTCCAAGACTTGGTTCACCTTTCTCCATTCTTGTCCCTTCTGTCCTCAAGAAAGCAAAAAAGACATGAAGGGTTCCATTTTATGTTTAGTCCCCACAGATAGTGTTGTGATGCAAATTGGGCCCTTTCATACTATTGTTGAGCCATCATTCCTTTTCATGAATGTACTTGTTTCTGTCAACATTTGAACCTTGAGCTCAAAAGCATGTTCTATACAAATAAAGTAATCATAATCATAAGAAATCTCTAGAAAATAATCATATTTGAGAAGCACAACATGAGATTCATTGTTTTTGAATCTTCACTTCTTAGTTCTTATTAGTGGTTTAGTAACATTGACACACACCCTAGCTCTCAACTGAGAGCCTCATGCCAACACTATTTCACCTACATCATCTTCAACAACTTCACCTACCTTCCCACCTTTACTTCATTAAATTTATTTAGAATGCACAATGAGAGAAGTCCATCTCCTCTTGTGGCAACAAAGGATTTGTAGCCCATAACACAAATATATGTTTATTGAAAGACAATGGTCCTTATTATTGTACCCTATTGTTTGATCAGACAAAGCCTCAAATACAAACTTGTAAACCATATCTTTAGTTTCTTAATCGCTAACCCTCTTAACTTCCTCTAAACCTCCTTTAGTATTGCTATCATTACCATCACATTTGCATATTTCCTTGAGTGGAGTTAATCTATCGAGTAATGTTCACCCACTTATATCATTGTTTCATTCTCCTTTTGTCGAACCTTTACCTCCACATCCTCCTTTATGAGCAATAACTTCACCCAAAAATCTTCCAAGGATAGCTCCATACCTTCTATCTTGCCTATCCTATCCAAACCACTTACTACCACTCTTGTCCTCTGTTCCTAACCACCCTGCACCTTAGTTTTGTTAAAACTAGTCATGGTTTGCCAAGACAACCCCATATGCATGTTGACACCATGAACCCTAGTTGGGGCCATGCCAAGTACCCCTATATTAGCTAAGAAACTACCCTTCTAACTCTCTTCTACCTTTCCCATCACAACTCAAATGCTCAAGTTTGCTCCCCAACACTTATGGTATTTAAGCATTGACTCCTTTATTCTAAGCCACCACAACTCATCCCACCCCTCCCAACAGCTATGACACAGCCCCTTCCCGTTCTTGGGCACTCTTCACTATCATTTAGAGATACCACACCTCAATCCACCTAAGCTTCCTTTAATTGTGCCTTATCATCACTTCGATCCACCCTTTTTTTCTATTCCAGCCATCACTCAAACGCTACTTCATTTGCATCACCCATGTACTACTCAACCTCCAGACAACTCATGTTGGTCTAACCATTGCACCAAAACCCTAGTAGGAAGGATAAGAAAGAAGAGTAATGTAATTGAGTGAAAGAAAAAAGAGAGAAAGAAACCCATATAACAGCGACAAACCCCCATCACTAGTGAACAACCTCTCAACCTTAACCCTAACCTTAGAGAGCATATCAAACTTGTTTATTTTAATATAATATTACTAACTTTTCAATAACTAGATTTAAAATTAAAAGTGATCGAACACTATATTAAATGAAACCTTAGTACAAAAATGGGATGAGCATTTTTAGTCTATTTTTCAAAGGAAAAGTTAAACCACACCCTAGAGCTGTGATTGTCCGAATTAACAATCTTTGGCTGGGGTAACTATAAAAAACACTTTTCTTTTTATAAAAAATCCCATTTTTATTTTCCTAAATTCAAATATTATCTTTAATATATTATGAACAACAGAAAGTATATAGAAATCCACCTCTTTCTTAGCTATTTTCCCTAAATCATCCTTCACCCATATTTGATTTTCAACGGAATAGACCTTCTAACTATACGGGTCAGCTGCCTTCAACTGAACATTTTTACTTTTTTCTTTTTGGTTACACAAAAAAATTTAATTATCTATTTATATTTAAGATAACAGGGAATTTAGTATACTTTTTGCTGTTCAAAAAAAAAAAAAAAAACAGGGAATTTAGTAGAAATTGGGTAAGAAAAAAAAGGGTTGTCTTTCCATGTTTAATTGTTTTTTTTTTTTTTCTAGATTATAAAAAAAGGCTTGTCTTTCAAAAGTTCAGTTTTTCAGTTTGTATTTTGCATGTGGCATGCAATTTTATCTAACAATAAACCACATAAAATCAAATGAGTTCATTTATGGTAATTCGTGTGTATTTTATAGAGTAAAAAGAGTTTATTATAATTATTTATACATAAATGAAACTCTTTTAAGAAATGGTTGTAATTTTTTTACAATAAAAATTCATTATAAGTTTTATAATACCCATATGGCACTAAATAAGTAAATATATATGAGTTCATATATCCCATCTAAATTAAAAAAGTTATTAAAAACTGCATAACATTATATTGTATAAGAATTTGTTGTCATTAAACATTATAAATAAACCATTTTCCTTTATGAAATAAGTTTGTGTCATTTTTAAAGAAAAAAATTATTTCTTTCCATATTTTACGGTTTTACTGTTGTTCCTTTTTGCCTGCTTTCTAAGTGCGTGTTTGGCATGGAAAGTAACTCTACTCCCTCACCCAAGGAAAGCTTAGGGACAATTTAGAAATTTTATACCTTAATAGCACTGCAAATAAAGGGCAAAATTAGCACTTTGAACCTTTATTTCTCTTACAAAATTCTCAATAAATAATAATATTTTCTTACTAGCATTTTTTAAGAAAAAAGTTTTTTCCTTTATTTTTTTACGTGAAACATCCTTGACAACTTTCTCTTAACTTTTCAATATCAATTTCACACCAAACATGGAACAGTAAATAACCAAACAAAATTTCAATCAAATTTTATTTATAAAATTTATCAACTTTTCATAAGTAATTTTTAACCTTTCATATGTACTTTTACAGCCACTTTTTCAGTAAAATCTTTTTTTATAAAGTTGGTTTCTAATCAAAGAGGCCCTAAATGTTTTATTGAAAATAGGTACAAAAATGATATATTCACAATGTTATGCAATAAGTTTATAATCATAATATGTTTTAGACTTATTGTAAATTGTAATATTTATTTATTTAATAATAAATTTTGATTATAAATTTATAATTCTACGTTATGTTATAAATATATAGTTACCAAAATAAATAAAGACTTGTCTTTCCAAATCCTTTTTCCATCTGTAATCATAATTATGATAACTACTATTAGTAACTATTTTGCATTTTTTGTTATTTCACAGCATAAACATTTTATTTTTGAATATAAAATAATAGTATTGTCTCTCTCCGACATTTTTGGTTCTTTCTCTACGAGCTTGCAAAATTCATTTTAGAATATAGGAAAAAGTCCGTCTTTCCATATTTTGCTCTCGCCAGCTTTCAGATTTTATTTTTGGATATAGATGAAAGGTTGTCTTTTCATATTTCATATTTCCTTTTTCTTTTTTCTAGGAGTCTTATTGAACTTGGTTTTTTCCTTTTAAAAAATGTGTCTTTGGCATTTTATCAATGGCAATAATATAGTTAATTACCATAGTGGCTACTCACGCAACTTTAATTACATAATTTCATAATTTCATTTAAATTTGACGTGACATAAATAATTGATGCTTTTTATTTAGAGGTTAATTATTGATATTATATATATTTATTTAATTAACATCATATTAAGTTATAAATGTAATTGCATAGTTAAGATTGTGTGTATGGCTTTTTTTAATACTTACAATATCAAGTAAAATTGTAAAATCATGATATATTATTGAATAAGTGGATATATAAAATATTACTAGCAAATTTCAAATAAAAAGAATCAATCATATCTTACTCTTTTAATTTGTCATTAAATAATTAAAAATTTACAATATCATCCAACATTAAAAATAGATTATTTTCATCTTTTTTTAATGCTTATTTCAATTTTTTAGAGAATTAAAAAGGTTTAATGTATGGGTTTGGTTCCCTTAATTTGTGGATTCTTATTTTGGTTCTTTAATTTTTTATTTCTAAAACGTCTCTCAACTTTATTTTTTTATTCCCAAGATGTCACTCAACTTACTCCCAACGCCTCAGGGTGCATTACAGCTTGTAGTTAGAGACTTTTTCATATGACTTTACGGAACTTTTAGATATATATATATATATATATATATTTGGTCATTTTTTTAGATTATTTTTTTTAAACCACAGAAAATCATAACTAATTTACAATAATTTTATATATAAAGTCAGAAGTTTCATTTTTTAACTTTTTAACTATGATTTTTATGAAAAACACTTAATATTTAATATAATTATAAAATTACTCATTAAAACCCAATTTCTTATAATTTAATTATATCATAATTTATAATATTTTAATAATTATAACAAATCTAAAAAATCTAAATTATTAAAAAATGGTAAAATATTATCTATTTTAATAATTATAAATCTTATAATATTTTTTAAACTTTAATTAATAATTAATAAAATCTATTATATTTCATTCATAATATTTTTTAAAAATAAATAACCAAACACAAAAATAACTTTTAATCACAGTTACAACACAGTAAAACTCAATATAACTACAGCCATAGTGACAGTTACAGTCACGACACTCAATCCCAAATACATCTTTAAAATAACAAACAATTTTTTTACTTTTATTTTGAGATTAAAATTTTTAAAATAATTTTTATCTTTACTTATTTTATCTTTAAAAAAGAAATAAAAGTAAAGAAATTGTTTGCAATAAAATAGATAATTAAAATTAAGAAATAATTATAAAGTTAAATAAAAAATATTTAAATTTCTTAAAATATAAAAACAATTATTATTTTAAAATAAATTATAAATAAAAAAATGTCAATTATTCTAAAATAAAAAGATTATTATTTCTTCAAAATGATTTTCCTTAAATGCAATGCTCGAATATTTTTCAATAATTTTTAAAAAAATGATGTTGAAGTTAAAATGGCCCACGTGGAGGATGACGTGGCAAATTGCATTTTTATGAAATATTATAAAATTACATATTTAACCTTTTATAATAATTAATAAATAAAGAATCCAGTGTTTTACAATTTAGATTATATAACACTTTTTGATCGATAAAATAAAAAATACTAAAAGTAATAATTAGGGGGTGTTTATAGTATAAATTGGATTAAATTTTAATATTTTTAAAGTCAAACTAAGTTAATCAATTAGTAAAATTTTCAAACTAATCCAATCTACTATTATATTATAACCAAACTCATCCAACTTAAATAAGATCAGTGTAGTTTGGTTAAATTAATCAATTTTTACCACTATTTTAAATGTGTTTAATTGGGTAAAAACTCAAAATATTAAATTGTATAAAACAAAATTATAAAGCACAATAACATTGTAGACAACAAAATAATAATACCAATTGCTAAATTGAAGTAAAAATTAGGAAGAGAGAAGAAAAATTATAAGAACCAATAAAATAACTAAAACATGCAAACTCACATTGTTGTTGCTCAAGAAAGTAGAAAGTTTTGAGAATAGAGTTTTTGTCTGTTAAGAGACGATTTAAAGTTGTATTATTTTTAAATTAAGTTAATTAAATTATGTTGTATAATTATAGCATAAAAATAAAATAAAATAAAATAATGATAGTCAATACAATTATTATGATATTACAACTATAAAAAGTATTACCCTAAAGAAATAAGAAAAGTAAAATAAGAAAGGGAAATTTAAAATACAATTTGTATTTTAAAAAATCTAAACATGTATCATATTTTTTATCACCAAAAAATTATAAAAATACATTTACCAAAAAAAATAAAAATAATACTTCCTTTATCTCAAAATAACTTTTCATTTTTTGATTTTGAATTTGTCTCAAATTAACTATCATTTTTTTTTATTTTTAAGGGTAAATAATTTTTTTTTCCTATTTTAACCTTATCATTATCTATTTACTTTAATTAATTATCCTATAAAGTCTCACTTTATTTTTTTAGTTTTTTTAAAAGGTAATATAGGTAAATATGTAAGTTGTGCTCAAATCCTTAATACTGAGAGAAAAAAAAAAACAACAATTATTTTGAGATAAATAAAATATATATTATTTAATTAAGTTATTTTGTAATCAGATAATTTCATCAATTTAAAAGCAAAATCACTAACCAAACTATTTATATCAATTTTAAAATTTTATAATTCAAATCCATCTAAATTAATGTTAATCTGGATTAAATTTTAATTGAATTGGATCAATTTTAGTTGATCAATCAATTCGCATTGGATACAAACAACCTCAGTAATAATTAAAATAGAAAGGCTCTCTTTCAGGTCAATTTGTAGAAAAACAGTGCAAGAATACTTGTGAAAAAGACTCAAGTATCATTAATAAATCAATATATATGGATGATTCATTAAGAGTATTTAAATAATTTTATGAATATTATTGCATTTTTTCTTATAGGTTGACATAAATAACACAAAGATTTGTTTGATTAAATAATAAATCAGTTAACTTTAACAATCCCTCCATCCAAAAATAACTATCATTTTTTAACATTTTTATTTTGTTTTAGTGGTTAGGGTGTCTCCAACTTTTACATATCTCAAAACTAATCACTTCTCAATTTGATCAAAAGTAGGTTATCCATGTTGAAATTAAAAAATTCATGAGAAATTATCTCCTTATTAGCCTCCCTACAAAATCAAATCTTAATCAACAAAGTATGGAGCAAATTCCCTTACCAACTAAACCACAAATCTATGGGTTTTTTAAACTTTTATTCACTAATTAAAAATTTAGGAATAATTTATATATTTACTTATATTAACCTTAAAAAAGAGATAAAGAGAGGAGAAAATTTTGATAATACGGTGGATAATTGAAGATAAGGGACAATAATAAGGTTAAATAGGAAAAAAAATATTTCTCCCTTACAAAAATAAAAAGTGATAATTATGAAATAAATTTTGAATAAAAATGGCAATTATTTTAGAATAAAAGGAATAGTATTCAAATTAATTATAAGAATATTCATTAATTATCAATAAGTGATAAATAACAATTATAACTTAAACAAGAAAATAAAAATGTTATTCTCTTTTTTAAAAAACAAAAAATGATTGGTACATCTTCCTGTTCAATATATCTAACAACATCTATTGATATAATTATTAAATTATGTATCTTTAAGTTTTTCTGCCTTTAACTCAAATTTAAAAATAATAATATTTTAATAAATATATTGTAAAGTCTTTTAAATCAAAAGGTATACCAATAATTGTTTTTAAAAAACCATTCTATACAAAGGGCCTCTATCAATATTCAAGGCAAAGAATATAGTGAGATATATGTTCTCTCAACTTAACTGTGCGATTTAGATTAACTTTAGTTTGTGATTTCATGTTCTTATTTCAATAGATTTTGATCAAAAAAATAAAACATGATTCTTATGCATGTAGAACTTGTTCATCAATTATTTGAGTTTGGATTGATTGTATTATTTATTATTAAAATCTAACAAAATTTTAATAAAATATGATTTTAGCTAGGCCAAACCCTCGAATCCACTCCTAAATAAAAGAGTGAGAGTAGATTTGTCTTAAAAAAAAAGGGGACAAGTTACTACTCTAAATCATCAATAAAGACAAATCATTCATTATTTAACATGTGACGCCATCATACGCTAACCTTCCATTAAAAATAGACTTAAGTGGCAAATGAATTCCAAATGTGTGATGATATCCTACATTAACTAATGAGTGATTAGTCTTAATCAATAATTTAGAGAGATAATTTATCCTTTTTTTTTTAGGGCTAAATATGTCCCTATCATCTTATTTGGGGTTGAATTTGAGAGTTTTACCTTTTAGTTATCAATTCAAGTTGCAGAGAAAGAGGTCATCTAAACCACAATATGAAAATAATAAGTTATTTATCTTGATAGATGATTTGGAAAGGCAATTTATTTTCACCTTTTTTTTTAGGGGTATATCTATTCCTGTCATCTTAGTTCAGGGTGAATTTGAGAATTCAAGCTTTTAATTGTTAGTTCAAATTGTAGAGAAAGAGGTCATCTAAACCAAAATATGAGGAAAGAGACTCACTCGTGTTAAATTATTCATACCTTAATCATAGGATAATGATTAATACATATTTCAATTTAACATATTTTACAATATATTTATTTAAAAAATTATTATTTTTTGATTTAAAATTAAATACAAATAAATTTAAAAATACAACTATACATACAAAATGTAACAATTAATTAAATTGATTGTGATTATATTATATTTTAATAATTAAACCAAAATAAATATTCAAAAATATATTAAACTAATTGTCATACCAATTATTTTCCTTAACCATATTGATCTTGTGCAAAACTTGAGTTGTCCTCCATTTGCATATTAACTCATGGCGAACTCGATCAAGGGGAAGAGAGAGAAAGAGAGGAAGAGAGGGTGGAGAAGAGGTAGAAGGGGAAGTGGTTGGTAAATTTGTAATTATGTATTTTATAATTAGTTTTTTATATTTTTTTATGGAAAATAGAAAAATATATTAAGTAATGAGAAATTACAACAGAATCTCCATCTTATGACATATAACCAAAATCAAAATAACCTAAGGACAAAATCAGAAGTATAACCTACAGCACTAGTAACAGCCTTAAACTATAACCATGATGGATATAGACAATCAAGCAAAGAGAGTCATCTGCAACTAGGGATTGAATTTATAATCATTGTATAAGTTAAATAGGGCTACTAATGTAGAAAGGGGAGTCACTATGAGCATTAAAAACTACTGGACATCCTCACCTATTTAACCAGCTTCTTGGGGAGAGCAAGGGATTCCAACAACAAACAGTCCCCAAGCCACAAGTTGCTGCCCTACTTGTTCTTAAAGAAGAACAACCAAGAGGGGTATGGGCCTTTTCTTGACAAGCACAAGGCCCCCAGTTGCCTCCATATACTCCCAATCATGTTCCCATCTTTGCTGATCCTCTTCAAACCCATGCTGTCAAAACTCATTAAAGGAACTAGAGCCTCTTTGTTGGCTTGAAAATTAGGCTTCACACGCAAACCATAGTTGGCCTTACCAACAGCATCCTTTTCCTTCAGCAATCGGCTAGTTGATCGAGAACTGGTGTGAACCAGATTCGCTGAATTCGACCCCGCCAAGATCTCATCCGAGGAGATGCACCAAAGTGAGATTCTTGCCCATTAAATAGGAGAAACCCACTTCACCAGCAAGATCAATTCTAATTGCAACCTTCGAAAATCAATAGATGTAAACCCTAGAAAACCCAAAAAGCCACAGCCTTGTGATCCCTTGGGTTAGAGTTTCCAAAGCAAGACAATGATAAGAGGAAGGAGAAGATCAAGAGGAGGAAGAGAGGGGTAAGAAGAAAGGAGGGATGAAGGAACTTCTATGCCAGAGAGAAACCCTAGGGAGGAAAACCCGTCGTCACTGCTCTCAACCCTAAAAGTAGTGCACAAGAGAAACCCTAGGGAGGCCAAATAGCTTCTTATATTTTAAGTTAACTTAGGATTAAAAATCTCATTTTAAGCCTACAGGCTTGGCAAATAGTTAAAATATTATGTAATATTATAAATTTATAATATAATATATTATTATAAAATTAATTTTTTATTTAAAAATTTATTTGTGATATATTATATATATTTATTTAATAATTTATTATATTGATTAATATTATATTATAATTAGAAATTTATAATTTTATGTAATATTATAATTATAGTATTATTATGACAAAACACTATTAAAGTCCAAAATATGTCAAATAAGAAAAATCTTGATTTTAAATTTTTCGCATCATTTTTATTAATTAGGAAGATAAATTTCTTGACAGATGTTTCAAGTCAAACTTTCATTAACGGAAATACTATTTCGGGTGCAAAAAAGAAGTTTAGGAACCATTTGAGAACTGAAAAAAGCTGAGCGGCCGAATATGGACAAATCAACAAATTGAGGAACTGAATGGAACATTTTACCAACTTTAATCAACGAATTGAGAAACTGAATTATTATATATGAGGTTTATGGAAAAGAAATTTTATATCTAAAAATTTTCCACAATTCTGAATGTGGGAAAAAAACATCTTTCGAATTATTTATTATTAAATTTATATAAATTTATATCAAAATGGTGTTTTGCATCCTATATGAACTACAAACACTACAGTTCCATGATTAATGGGTCTAACTCTAAGAAACTTTGCCACCCACTTCCTTCTCTTGTTCCCTCCTTTCCCTCTCCCTCAATCTCTCTTCCTTTTCTTATTTTCATTTTTCCCTAGTAGTCACCTTCTTTCTCTCCCTTGGTAGTTAGCCTAGATGGTTAAAGGAGAGTACTCTCTATTCTTATAAGAGGTTTTTCCTTTCTTGTAGAAGTTTTTTTCTCTCTTTTGAGGATTCTTACCTTCACTTTCTTGATATTTTTTATTGGGATTTGCTATTGTTAGAAGAAGATGGCTATTGGAACACGAAATTGGTTAGTCTCAAAATAATTGTTGTGTATGCTTTAGTTGTTAAAGACATGGTGTCTAAATTTTTCAACCTTTGAAATCAGTTTATCTTTTATTCAAATGGATTATTGGATTATGTTAGAATATGATTTAATTACTAAATTTTATATTTAAGTCTGATTATGATATTTATACAATATTAAATTATTTAATTTTATATTTTGATACATTTTATAAATATAATAATACTTCTAACTATTACCCTATTTAAATGGATCTTATAACTTTTATAATTTTTTTATATTAATGAAATTCTATTCCTCATCATAAAAGGTTAAAAATAATATAGGTTGTATGTAATTTTATTTTATTTTTAAATCCCTCAATCGTTGACCCTATAGAATTCCAATGGCGGCCCCTACGCCGTTGGCCTTGCTTGCTTGAATCTCTCTCCTCTTCCTCTCCACTGTAATAAAAAGCCCAACAAACAGTATGAGAACTAAACCAGCATAACATAAACAGACAAACCCAAGCCAAGGAGAGGAGACCCATTTTTTTCCTCTTCACATACCCTTAATTTCTCTCCTTTGTCATGGAGATGGAACTCCTCTTCTGCTTCGAGATACTTATCGTCACCTTGGTGGTGTCTGTGTTCGTGTTGAAGCTCGGCATTCTGCTTTGGTGGAGACCTCGGAAAATCGAAGACCATTTCTCCAAGCAAGGAATTAGAGGTCCTCCTTACCAGTTCTTCATTGGAAATGTCAAGGAGCTTGTTGGAATGATGCTCAAGGCTTCCTCTACACCCATGCCTAATTTCTCCCACAACATTCTCCCTAGAGTCCTCACCTTTTATCATCATTGGAAGAAAATCTATGGTACTGCTTACTTTCCAATCTTCCTCCTCTCTTTTTTTTTTTTTTTTTCTAGTTTACTTTTCTTTAAATTTATCTTCATCCAATAAAAAGTAATCCTTTTGCTTCTGTGATAAAAACAGGATTCGATCTCAGGTCCTTGATACAGCTTATTCTTCTTCTTTCTTTCTTAAATTCTCTCTTCTTCTTCTTCTT
>BPVZ01000025.1:1121534-1137058 GCA_020521535.1 Rubroshorea leprosula | reverse complement strand
AAGAGTCATGTGTCTATTTTTCTTGGATGAGTAAAACCAAATTGAAAGATTTTTAATTCTTTGTCTTAATGAGTTATAGACACTACTAACTAACTTGTCCAAGTTTTTGAAAAAATCAAGTTCTAACTAATAGGTACCAGCTGGAGCTCAAGTGCTATAAAATCTTGATTTTGGGTCAATATAAGAATTTGAAAAGTTTTACAATAATTACACAACTAACTTTTATCTATAATAATTCATTGACAATAAAATCTCACAACGACTACATAATATCAAACTAATAATGCATATATATATATATATATATATCGATTCACACATTTTACCAATTGAAAAAAGTCAATCAATAGCATGTATGGATTTTGTTATCAACGAGTTATTTGTGAACTCGTAATGTACTTAAAAGAAAGAAAGAACTACACATGAAATCTAGATGCTAGTAGATACTAATCGAAACTAACAATAAGCTTTACAAAAGTATGATTATGAGGAAATTAAGAATTAGTAGAAAATAATGGGTTTGTACAAATCCCCCTCTAGAAATTAAATTTCATAACAGATCTACACAAATGATCAACAACTTAATAATCCGGTAATGATCTCATTATTTAGCAGTTAAGAGGAAATGATTTTGAGGAACAATACTCAGACAATGTTGTAGAGAAATAAAAGAGTTAGCAATAACAAGATATCTAAATTTGAGGGATGAATTCAAGAAAATGTGTAAATAAGGATATTAATTTTACATTTTTTTTATTTAAAAATGTTAACTTTGTTAACTTTTAAATAAGGATGTTAACTTTCAATTTTTTCTATTTAAGGATGTTGATTTTCAATTTTTTTTATTTAAGGATACCAACTTTAAACGTTTTCTATTTAAGGATTAATTGAATAATGATGCTAATGTGGTAAATGGATTTTTAACTAAAACATTGAAAGTTAGCATCTTTAAATAACAAAATTTGAAAGTTAATATTTTTAAATAAAAATGTTGAAAATTGATATCTTTATTTAAAAATTAACAGAATTAACATTTTTAAATAAAAAAAATTATAAAATTGATATTCTTATTTGCACATTTACTCATGAATCCAATGGTAAACAAATATCATTTTATAGATTAGATTAATAGTTCAAGTTTTGGATTTAATATCTAAAAATTTTAATTTTCTTAAATGTATTAACTTGATAAAGGGATATACCCTTATGATTACTTGAAAAAAAAATATTAGTTTTAAAATATACAAAAACTTATTTAAAAGCACCTTGATTGTGAATAAAAAATAAATAAATAAAAACATATCTGCTGCAGCAGAATATCATGCATAATCAAAAGCCCTCCATTGGCTTATTCTTCAAATGTCTCATGCCTATGTGATTGAGCTGGCTCATTGTCTACCGCGACCTTGTCTGTGTACTCACTCAACAAATGGCAAGTTGGCATGTCCTCCCCTTCTCGGGTTTTGGACATACATTATTACTACCATATATTCATTGTAATTATGCACCATGAGCGTGACAATCCCCTATAAATATCTCAATATTCATTTTGTGATCTCTCATTCTCAGTTGTCATATCATATTAGCTGTGGATTTTCAGTTGAAGAAGATACTTCGATTTTCACTTAAATATTCATGATATGATTTTTATTTTTTTGACGATACAACACTATTTTTTATTCTGAATAATAAGATTCATTAATAATAAAGCAAAGAGATTATATAATGATACTCCTTAAACCTATAGTATTAAAAAGTGATTTTGCCCATAACATATATGGATAATTATGTATAAAAACATTGGTTATTAGAGATTATATAAAAAAAACCTTTATAAAAAGAGCAAACAGATTTAGAAAGACTGCCCAATTGTGTGTCTAAAACATTTGAGAAATCCTATCCGATACTCTAACTTATGGACCAGAATGATTAGTTAGCTATGTCATCATAAACCAAAATAATCACTAATACCAATTATAGCCTAGCCAGCTATACATCCGTGTTATCTTCCTTGACCACTGAAAACTTAATGAAAATATATTTAAAGGGTCGAAACAAAAATCTCTAAAATAAAGAGAAACTCTCACCCAAAAAAAAAAAAAAAAGAATTTTAAAGGGGAAAATTTCACATTTATTCATCCTCTCTAAAACCAAAAAACATAGAGGAGGAGATAATTAAGGACAAAGAGAAACTAAGAAAAAGTGAAGGAACTAAGGAGAAGGAGAGAGAGAGAGGATGTAAGTTAACCTTAATAGTCTCTCCTCTTTGAACCGAAATATCTTTTTCTAATTGAATTAAATAATTAATCAGAACAATTAATTAAATTAACAATGACCTAAACATGTCTTTTTCAGTGACCTATACAATTAGTGGTAAGCTTTCTCTTTTCAAAACTTCCATTGCCCATCCTAAAATTTCAATAAAAGACTTTCAACCTAATAATTCCAGAAAACACATATAAGCATATTGAGACGAGCACATGGAAGAAATTCCAAAAGTATCATAACAATTAACAAGACAGTAAAAACTAATATAATATTTACTAAAGGTATCCACATCAACATACATACTGGTATCTCCTTTATTCCAATAAACATATATATAGCATGAATAATTTTAAAAAACAGTTAAACCCTAATCAAGCTGAATATTTACATCTTTAAACTGAAAATAATACTAATCTGATAGTAGTAACATATGTCTTAACAAACTAAAATTACCTTTCCCTGCACATAAGATTTCCGCCTAAAAAGCCAGAAAAGAGAGTTTCTTTGTTTTTTATTTTTTTTATTTTTACATATAATAATAAGTTATACAAGATAACATAATTTTTTTATTTATTAAATTTCTCTTCACGAAACTTAAAATTCAAATATAAAATTTTTAATTTTTAATTTTTAGTTTTTAATTAATTGAGCCACCCTTCAGCAAAACAAAGAGTTATCACAGAGTTAGATCCAAACTGGAAATAAAGACATTAAATAGGGAAAGCAAAAACCTCATTGCTGTCATTTTTCATGTAAAGTAGTTTTCTATTGACAACAACAACGTATGGAATCAGAGTAATAAAAGAGTGACATGAAAGGTAGTAATAATACTTAAAATCTTCAAGCACTGTCACATGATGGTCACATTTAAGATTGGGACCAAACGTAACTGTCCTGCAAAAAAAATTTTCTCAAGAAATGAGCGAGTGACATTTGTCTGAATAAGTTAGGTTGCTTAGTCGGCCATTTAAATCCACGAAAGCAGCAACCCTTAGCATTGCGACTATTCAACGATGTTTCTCCAACGACACATCAAAATGAACAGGATTATAATATGCTGACCTTCTAAGTTAAAAGTACAGGAATGAAGTTTCTAAATGCATAGCATAATGCTAAAAAATTCGAAAATGATTGAGCTACAGTGTTTTCTCTTATATTAATGGTACAATATTTTTTTTGTATAATACTTTGTATTATATGACATAATATCAAATAAATAAATACATAATAATTTATATATTGTTTTTATATAAAAAAGATCAAACATTAAAAATCATGTCAAATTGTTCAGAGTAATATCTAAAATCATAGTATGTCTATCATTTTTTTTCTCTTACAATGTTTTTAGTATGATATGGTGTAGAAGCTACAATATCATTTTATGATTGACCTTTTTTACTTAATAAGACATATATATTAATATGCATTTACTTATTTGATACTATTTCACACTATACAAAATAATATAAAGAAAAATATTGTAACTAAATCCTTATTGAAAAGAATTATGTAGGCTTATCAACTAGAGCTTAAGCTAATTGATTCCCATTAGCTTGGAATATTCCTTTATGAAATTAACGTGGAAAGTTCAAACTTGCACCATACACCAATGAAACAATGGTGGTAGCTGATCTACTTTTCTACCTCTGATCAAAAAGTGATTGACAAGTTTGATCTGCTCTTCTTGAATTGCATTATATATTTATATGAAAAAGATTACATGTTTTTCTTTATTTTCGTTTTTTTCGTAACTAAAACTGAGATAACCATTATAAAGGACAAAATATAGGCCTGGGTCCAGCTAAAACCTAGAGAAAATATGTCCCTCATTTAGCAGGGGCATGGTCACATGGGAATACCAATCATGAAAAGATGCATATGAGACAACAGCAGAGGATCTGGTGGAGCCACATAAATGCACAACTGAATTGTAGGCATCCCATCCATCAAACCCTCATCAAAATGGAGAAAAATAAAACTCAAATCAGTATCTAATAAATAAGAATTTGATTTAAAGTTCAGAATTATCACTATTAAGTTGTCTGTATATACTGACCAGAGGAATGACAGCTTGGAACCTTGTTGGTCATTCCAGTGACAGAGCCAACTATGCCCTTCTCCTGTTTATTTAATGTATTCCCATTTCCCTTATATTAGTTTAGGGGCAACTGGATGTTTTTGGTTTTCTACTGCCTTTATTAATTTGGCAACACGGTTCATACGCAGCATGCCATGTCTTCTAAAGATTCCTTCCCTCTGAGACAAGAGATCAACATAAATTAGGCACCAGCGGGGCAGCAAATCAACAAGTTAATGAGATGTTAAAATCATCAGAAATATGTCTTTTTGTCGATAAATTGCATCAGCAAATTCAACTTCATGAAAATCTAGCTTCCTAAGAGTTAATTTTTTAGGAGGAACTTCATGAACTGGATTTACTAAAACTTAACAAGAAATTTACCCACTAAAAGGCACTCAAAATAAGTACTTATGTGACTGGAATCTCATAATTGAAGATGATGTAAGCAGCTGAAACTAAATTAGAAAAGCCTTCGACTAGAATTTGCTGCATACTTCCATTGAACTGAGTTTGGTACTCGTTGGAAGTTCTGGTGAAGCAGATGCTGGGGGAGGCAGAGACTCTACTAAGAAAAAGATGGAATAAATTCTTCGTTTATAATGGAAAATGGATCAGACCACTGGCACAATAGCATTAAATTATAATGGAATAAATTTAATTGTTGAACATGTTCTTCATTCATGGGGACAAATGAAGCACCCACTTAAGCATATCAACAATGAAGTACCCTATACAGAGGTGCCCTTGCTAGGTGATAATAGAGGTGATTTAGTCTGATATGCCATATTCGTAAAACCAAAAAAATACATGGATAGAGTGACAACAAGATGGTAAAATCTTCCCTCAATTTGGTAAAATTACCAAGTCTGTTCTACAATCATATATTTGCAGTATTTAGCTAACATGTTATGTGGATACTATACCTAATTACCATGTCTACTCGGTTTCTAATGAACCTTCCTTTTATTACTTTTAAAAAAATAAATAAATAAAAACGGTAGTGTTCAAGGTATAAGATTATAACCAACAAAGCAGATACCCTAAACAAAGTGTTTGTAGCCGTCCATTTTAGTTCCCATCCCCTCAAGGAAGTAAAAAACACAGAAAGGAAGCAACGTACAAAAAAGTTCCACAATGCTCACTTTTAAATGAAGCTACCAATAACTGGTGAGCTACTAAAATAAGTTGATTAATTTTTAATGTAGGAGAAAGAAACATGAGCAGGAAATAGTAAAAATTACCGTACAAGAATATTCCTGAAATGAAGCTGCTACTTCGGTGTAAAAATTGGTTGCACCGATGTCAATCCTTTGTTGCAAGTAAGACCTACAATACAAGATTGTACAAATACAAAAATTATTCATGCTTTTCATAGATGTTGAATCAACATTAAATTTTTTTCGTCTGGAAGGGAGGGGGAGTGGGGTAAGACGTGATATGAACTTTGATGGGGTTTGCTTTGGACAGTAATGACTGGCCCAAAAAGAAAAGCACGTGGGCTAACACTAACAGTTACCATCAGACTAGCACTAAATTACCATCTGCATCTGCCTTGAGTTATTTTGCTTGCTTTCAAGCTCATCCACAATTCAAATTGAAGAACCAAACTGAATGGATCTGAGAGTCCAACTGATTTTCGTGGGGTAATCACAGAGCAGGTGTGGGTTCTGTAACTATCCTACACTATCCATCCATCCATCCATCGAACCAAACTGAATGGATCTGAGAGTCCAACTGATTTTCGTGGGGTAATCACAGAGCAGGTGTGGGTTCTGTAACTAAAAGAACTGAATGCACGGAAGCATCCTCCAGTGTTTGATCTTCGCCTGTGACAAAAACAAATAAAAGCATTAACTAGTCTTAATACTGGCAACGGATTAGCAGAAGAAAAATCCATTTCATCACCAAGAATGTGATTGAATGACTACTTAACTAAGTTAACAATCTTTTTGGAAGAGTCTGGAGCCCCCACAATGTTCCTCCAACGTAAAACATACAAATATAAACAGGTAGGACCAGGATCCAAGAAGCAAAATTCTTGTCCATGCAAAAGCTAATAAGGACAATGCAGGGAATTTGCTTCAGGACAACATGTCTACAGGCTTCAACAAGCCCCACCATGGATTTAGCATCAGGCTACAGATTGATTTCCTGCAAAAGACAACTTCACTAGAAAACAAAAACCAGAATGAACTTCACATGCAGACATACAGACTAGAGAGAAGCTTATCTATGACACAGCTGTTTTTTCGACAGCAAGACATCCTCAGCAAGATCAAAAATTCTGAGAGCAAACTAACAAGATCAATACTAATCAACCCTAACAAGACACTGCTAAGCTTGAAATTATTTATTGAGTTAACTTAAGAAAAACTGCTGCTAGAGATAATTAGAACCACAAAACAACAAAGATTTGTATGTACTTTTATAAAGGGAAAATAAATATAAATCCATGAATAACCATTTAAAAGTTAGAAGGCCCACCTAAGCTAGAAATACTATTTAAGTTTTCCTACCCTTCGATTACTTATATTGCAATGATCACTGGTCATTATTAAGGGAAACATGACTTCCATGGAAGAATGCCATTTAAACAATTTCCCAAATGAAGTAAAAAGAAGAATCAATCAGTAACTGTTTCTGCCAGGAAGCTATACCAGCAGGCAAATGCTGGCTATCAACATAGTTTATTTTTTGCAATTGCAAATATCATCAACCATTGTCCATTGGCACAGTTGTTACAATATAATAAAAGGGACACAATTATGCAAGACATAAAATGTTTGTTGATCCTTAAAGACTCTATCTTCCATGACAAACCACACCTGGCTAGTGGAATTTAGGGCCATTTGATTCTGGAGCTTTTAATAGAAATCTTGTTAAAAAGAATCTGTTGTAGAAATATTATTTTTAAGAAGTTAAAATTGTTTGGTAAAATTTTTTATAGTACTTGTAAAATGAAAAGTTGTTTGGTAAAATTTTTTATATAAGATCTTCTAATTTTGAAATGATTAAAAAAGACATTTTCTTTAAAAAAGTATTGTTTCTCTTTTTTTTGACATTTTGGTAGAGTTTTAATTTTTTTAATTTAATTATGTTAAAGTTAATGATTATAAATAAAATTTTTATATTTATAAAATATAACTATTAGTAATTAATAATTTCATATTAATAGATAAATAAATTTTTATATTTTAATGTTAAAAAATAAAACGTACTACATTTAAATTTTATAAATAAGAAAATAAAAATAAAAATTGATAATAAAAATCATTTTAATTTTCTATTAAAAATGAAAAAACATTTTTAAAAAAAAAAGCATTATTTCTCTTTTTTTTTTTTAATTTAATTATCAAGAAACCTATATCATTTATCAACAATTCTATAATTATTTTTATTGAAAAAAAATCTAAAGACATCAAGGTATCATATATATAATCAAAATCTTAATGCTAGTCTAGTAACCAAAGTACTCTAAAAAAAATCACTACAATATAATTTGTTGCATAAATCCTCACTTTCAAGCTCATGCGCTCAGCCAAGCCCATTCTTTTGTTTGCGTTAAATCTTCATGTTCCCTTTATGTTGTGAAATAGCCATTATACAATCCATCAAACGAGGTACCCATTTTCTTAAATGTCACTACAAGAAAACAAGGAAAATACAACATTTTTTTGGCTAAAAGCCAGCGTTTTAAAACGCAACAAAAAAATGTTCCTGCATTTCCAAATATATATTTTTTTATTTTGCAAAATTAAACAAATATCAAATACTTACTAAAAATTAAAAATGAATTGAAATTGACATTAAAATCCAACATATAATATATTTGAAGATAGAACCAAATTATTCAAATTAAGTAGTAAATAAAGATTAATATTTAAAATAGATAACAATTGTAGCACTACAGAATTGTATCAGCAACTAAGTTGTATTGTCACACGCCCTTTCCCACGCATCCATTTTCTAGGTTCCAAATATGTACACTCTGTAGACATTAAAGTAAAAAGGGTCAGTTAGATAGTCGAACAATTTTCAAGCAATTCAATGAACTGCAACTGCAAATCTATAAATCAACATCATCTCTATTCTATACTTTCTTGTGATAAGCTTAAAACTAATTAATGTATTAATTACTAAAAAGCCATTTCCCTAAACATCAAGTTTGCCGCAATGGGATGCTCCTTGTGTTGATGGTTAGAGTGCTGAATTTATTAGGATGGTATCTGATCAAACAAATCAATCATATTCCATATTGTGTTCACTTAATACTGACTGACACTAGCAAGAACAGCTTCCAATTTGGGTAAATAAAAGACAATTTAGGATGGATAACAATATTCCAAGTCAAAGCATAAAACAAAAAGTTTATGACTTCACATGGACTTTACCTCTAAGCTGTCCTTTCTAGCCCATTTGCTGTAGATCATAGATACATTCCGTAATCTTCTTTTGCTCCTCAGCATTGAAACCCCAATATGAAGCTCGAGTCCTTGAACCACATTAATGTTTTGCCCCTATATCCCCTCCATATGAACAAAGTCCTTTTTTTTACCAACTTGTGACAACCTAACCCTCTCCTTTTGCTCCTCTGACAATCCATTGCTTCACTAAGTCCATCATTCAGAAATTGAGTGTGTGCTCACATTTTGCTTGCTGCTCACAGATTCAGGCATCTTGGTTGAGTCCAAAGGTTTGAAAGTTGTCCACAAGACCACACTACAGAACATTTTGAACCATTTAAACTAGATAATGACCCTGTAGAACCTTGACTGCCACTGTCTGATAAACTCAATTCATATACTTTTCTGCAAATTAATAACACAAGTCTTAGTTTCAGACATTTTAACCTTAAAACAAACAAAGAGAAATAGGTTTTATAACATACATTGAATTGAACAACAACTAGATAAATAACCAAAAATAGAATTCCTTTTGGGTTTCACATAAAATATATATCATCATAATCATGGGTGAAGCAAACAATACGGCATCAAATCTACTCAATGCAAAATCCTATTTCCGAACAATCAAAACCCATGACAGGTGAAATCAAGTCTTGCTTACTTACTTGGAATCTGAGCTTGATTTTGCTCAAGCAGCCTTTGGCTCCTACACTCACATATGGCAATCCATTTGCAAATTAATGCTCACACTACATCAAATGAAATCATACACTTCACAAAAAGGAATCATCTACAGCAAGTTTCTAATTCCAAGGCATACAATTCAAGGTTTAGAAATTAACATTCGTAACTTTTTCTAATCACTTAAAGAAATCATACACTACTCACACATGAATATTCCACAATAAATCTCATTTACGATAATTCCACAAAAATATATTAATAAAGGGTTAAAGAGAAATCCTTTCCTCAGCAAAGACCAAAATTTATTGGACTAATTCAGCAAAGACCAAAAAACAGTACTCTATTCTACTCTTCTTCACCTTTCCTCAGCTTTCTTCACAACAAAAATAATTTCAATAGAGAAGAAAAATTTACTGCAAACAGGAGGCAGAGCACACAAGCATCACGATTTACCAATTCTTTGCCACAAACCCATGAAGCTTATCATCCATAAATAGAAACAACAAGTTGAAGAAAAATGCGGAAACAATGGCAGAGTACAGGACACATATTCTTCTGACATGAGGAAGTAGAAGAAGAAACAGTAATAACCAATAAAAAATCTTCAAACAATCTTGAATCAAAAAGAAAAGAAAGGGGAGCAATGGGAGCATACTGCAGGCTTTGTAGATCCGGTAGCAATGGGTCCGCGGTCTCACGGTAAGTAACAGATCCTCAAGATCCTCAAGCTCGTTGCAGTCTCACAGTAAGTAACAGCAAATAGGGATTTTCAGGGAGAAGACGATGATTATTGCAGTGGTCTGGGCGGTCGTCGGTGGTTGACCATCGTCGACGGTCGTCACGTGGCCCAGATATGGACGAAGACGGGTAACGAGAAGGGATTTTCGGTTAACTCTCTCACCAACTCACATTACCAACCAACAATCATCATTCATCACCACCAAATTAGTAGCAGAAACACCAAAAAAGGAAAAAAAAAATCAGAGAAAAGGAAGGAGACACACAGAAGAAGGAAGGAGAAATGGGATTTTGGTGCTGAATTGTGCTTTTCTGCTTTGAAAGTTAGGGAGAAAGAAAGCCGGTAACTAACGGCGGGGATTTTCCAGATTTCTCTTGGAAGAAGATGGGCAGGAAGGCAGGGAGAAGAAACGCAGGATTCTGCTGCTTGAGAGGAAAGTTATAAATGAACCTTATATATAGTGGTTTTTTTGTAAATAGAAGGAAGTGTGAGGATAAAATGGAAATATTATGTCAATTTCATTAATCCTAAAGTGAAGCTCCCCGCAGAAGCACCAAATTGATGCTTCCGGGATTTGCAAAGGAATGGGGAGAAGACCAACTTCTGAGAAGTTAACCACATTTGAGAAGCTATGGTGTTTGGTGCAGTTTGTGTTTTTAGGTTCAAAAAGCTCTTCCCACAATCTGAAGGCAGTTACTGGAAATCAAATCCTAGACCTGCTACTAGAGAACCAAACTCAACCATAGGGCAAACACTTCATCCATTGGGTGCCTTCCAAGCTTCATTAGGAAGCTTTGTTCATGTGATAACCACGGGCATGTTGTATGTGCATCAGCAGATACTCGCCATGCAATTTCATTATTACAAGGAACTCAAAATTTAACATGCACAATTTGCAGGGATCATCTATCAGTCTTCTATGAGAATTTCCTAGAATTCGCTATTGAAAAAAGAATCAAATAGGAAAGAGGACTACAAAGAACATGAGCATCATGGCTTCAATGTGATTACTTTCCAGAATATGAAAGAGAAACATATTAGGAAGCAGAATATCAATACATCGATGATGTTATGAAAGGTTTGGAATGGAACCTTTTGAGCACCCTCAAAGTAGGTCATCCCATGGCAGCCACAAGATTCTGCCTTGCATCCACCAGCAACACAGAGATCTAAGGCTCACAGGAGGCCTGAAATGGATGAATCCAGAAACCAAATAAATTAGCAAAATTAGCAGCTCATCTTTAGTTTTTCAGCAAATTTCCCCAGATTTTAACCAAGAGAAATGTGGCAAACCAAATATCGTCAGTGGAAACTTGGAAGTGAGGTCTACAAGCCCCCTACTTCAGCCCTGGAAAGGCAGGGGAAGCATCAAATAATGTCCACAAATGAAGCTGCTTTACACTGATAAATCATATGGCAAGCACCATCTATTCAGACTATTATTCCCTGAGCATATTCATATCAATAGGAGAAAGGAAATTTATAAAACTATGGATACAGGTGTAAAAATTACAAATGACTAACAGAAAACGGGAAACAATGATCACAATAATCAGAGGTCTATTTTACAAGATATCATTGCAACCAAAGATTCATATTGAAAAGCATAAATCTGATATGCATCCAATATGCATAAAAATGCAAAACATAACAGGATAGTGTGAAGAATACAATCATTTTTCTGTTTTAAGCAGATAGAATACATATGGCAAAAATACCAAACAGAATACATTGTCAAGATCTGCCAATTGTTTGCAAATTTGTGATGCATTTTTGAAATATATTTTACAATATGATGCAAGATGATAGAGCACGTTAAAGGGGAACACACACACACACACACACACAGATAATTCGTACACAATGATTTCCTAAAATCATATACTGCTTTGCAGTTTGGGTGTTACATTCATTTCAAAGTAGATCTCTGTGTTGTAAAACAAAAAGAGAGAATTTGATAGAAAATTTTATCGAGCTTCTTACAATGGGGAATGACCATAAAAGAAATGATTATCTCAGTCTATAGCTAAGTAAAAGAAAAAATGGAGAGAAAAAACCAGCAAGATTCCTGTCATCTACTAGGAATGCTGTTATCAGCAGAGATTAAGTTTCTTAGCTCCATCAAATGTTCATCATTAGATATATGTAGTGAAAGACGAAGATTTGTCACTAAAGCTTCTTGTTCCCAAGTTAAAGGTCCTGATGCATGCAATGCCTCCATGGTGCAACGATAGGCATGCAACTCTAACCTATGGATTTCAGCTGCCAGTTCTTCTTTTGTAGGGAGGAGACAATTTCCCTCTCCATCTCTCAACTGACAAAAAGATTCAGCATCACTACACTGGCCATCAATATTTTCATTAGGACCTGTTGAAATATGACAAGGCAACTTACAGAAACTGTTACTACCAATGCTACAACTACCAACAGAGCATGTAACACTATCAGCATCATCTGACACTATGTTTTCTACCAAAGGACATCCAATGGCACCAGTTGGTTTTCTCCTCTCTGCTTCCACTTTAGACAACCCAGTTATTCTGTTGTTAAGAGAAGCATGTATGTCTTTTCCCACTTGAATATTTCTGGGAAAAGCAATGGCATCTACCTGTTTATGCAAGGATGGATTTGCAGCAATCACTCTGTGCAATCTGCCATCTTTCTCAACTGCTCTATACTTCTGTCCAGCTGCAAAAGTATCAGTTTGAGAATAGAATTCTCTCTTCAGTGTTTTAATAGAAGCCTCATTCTCAATAGGATGATAGTCATAATTTCCATATTGTTGTGTCCCTTTGTTTGTACTCTGAAATTGGAAGCTCAAGTTCTGATTGTGCTTTGGGGTAGAATTTACACCATAATTACAATCTTCATAGCTGCCAGAACCCTGCATGCACGCAACAATAAATGACTATTTTGATTTCTTAAGAAATGAACAGCTGGACCTTGGTGCAATCTATCTAGCCATATGTCATTTGTAAAGAATGTACTTCATTTAAAATGACAGGCTAAGCCAAAGAAATCTAACAAATAACAACAATGATGGCCTTTTTCCAGTAGAGAAGATATCAACTATGGCACAAGGCATAACATTAAACCTTTAGTGAAAGAAAACTAACAAATAAAACGTTTAAAAATACTCAAAATTTGCAAATGATTATGCAGGAACAGGAAAATAAGAAATGGGTGAGGAACATAGAGGTATAGCAAAAAGTACCTTTCCAATCACAACCCATTTATCATTTTGCCATGATTGCCTCAACCGAATGCAAGAATTTGTGACTCTGAATTCCAGAGATGAACCAAGCAACCTAACCAAAATGTACTTTTTCCCCAAAACCTTTAAAACTGTTGCCATCTTCCAGGAGAAATTGTCAAATACCTCTACAACATCACCAGGAAACCAATTATCTGAAACTTTCACTGGAGGAGGACAAGGCCTAATAGCCATCCTAGAAACCCTCTCCAAAGTCATCTTGTCAGTCGCATCTGAATGGCCATCATATCTTACTGTGTAGTAATGACCATTGCCGCAGATTATCTCAGCATGGTGCCACGACCCTGATGGCACTGATTTTTTGCTTAATACTTCAACTTTACTTCCTTTTTTGAATCTCATGACTGCTATCATATAAAGTCCCAATGTGCAAAAAGGCTGCTGAATAATGAAATTGTTAATGTAGGAAAAGAGCAAAACTAAAGCAACAATGAAATTTTAAAAAAGCTCATGCAATCAAAATATAGTAGCATAGTCTAGAATGGTTGATATGATGGAAATCAAAGAATTGCAGCAACAGAGGAAAAATTTTGAAACAAACACAATTTTTGCAATGATTTATAGTCAAATTTTACGTTTGGTAGCTAAGAACTGTAAAAGAAAGAAAGAAAGAAAGAAAAAAAATCAAAATCCTAACAATGTTATTGGCTACTCAAATATAGTAAAAACAAATCAACTAACTGCATTTGGTTAAGCAATTTCTTTGATACCAAAGGCTAAGAATTAAAATTCCAAATTTATTCTGTTCACCTTCACTTTTGAACAGCAAGACAAAGAAATAAAAACTAATGTAAATCTTATTTATTCTCAGAAGAAAATTTAGTTAATACCACAAAAGAAAAATTGAACACAACCCCGCAGCGCCAGCTATCTTCACCAAAGATATAATGATGGCAAATGTGTTTCGTATGTAACAACAAACTCCTAAGGTTCTGTTTGGTTTCCAAGAAAATGCAGGGAAAGAAAACAATCTGGATCATAAATGTTAGATTTTCATCACTCCAGCCACAGATAACAAACAAATGCCAGAAGCATTAACAGCATTAAAAGAAGAATCTACAATCGATAAAGCGTATCCGAAGTGATCAACTAAGTTAAAGACTTGGTTCGATGTCGAAAACTAAACAATCAGCAGAAAACGAACAATAAAATCGACAAAAATCGTCTTATTTTTTTTCTTCTCTGTTTCCACCGTTTTCTCAGCAGCCAAACAGGAAGTCAATAAAAAAAAAACATTTTTCCTTAAAAAAAAAAAAGACTAGAAAAGGAAAAGTGGAACTTTTCCGGCAGGACAATGCAATCAAAATAATCAGAATACACCACAAAAAAATTCAATCAAACTGAAATTCAAACGCAAAAGACGAATTAAAAGTTCAAAACGGAAGAATTAATTCAATCTTTCAAAAGGAAAAAGGAAAAAAAAAAAAAAAAACTGATTAAATTGAAGAAGAGAATTGACTAACCTTTGGTGAAGGATTCCAGAGAAAGGCTTTCACTCTGTTAGGATGATTGTTGTTGCTCTTGTGGTATGAAATTTGGTTGTGATTGGGAGTAATGTATTTTTATTTTTTTTTCCAAAAAAAAAAAAAAAAGGGAGAATAAGGGGAAAATTAGTGGAATAAACAAGGAATAATATAGTAAGGTAGGTTTTGTTGCCAAGTTGCCAACTGCCCAAGAATAGCCGGTTGAGGCGTGGGATTACAACTGTTTGCTTTTCAATTTTGTGTCCAAGAGGAGGCGTTTGTTTTTACATTTTAGAAATATCTATCAAGTTAGTTTTAATTAAATAGATTAGATATATTAAATTATAAATATTTATCAATTATCAGATATTAATCATTAATTATCAACTAATTTGAAAAAGTTAATCCAGACAGCCTCATAACCTAGTCATGTTTGGATTAATTGTTTAGTTACATCTCATAGATAGTATAGTTAATATTCAAGATAATAATCAATATATGAAGATTTATTATTGATTAAATTAATTTAGAGGATCTAATTTATTTTGATTAGAGCTAAGACCACACCTTCTAAAACTTTTTTTATAGGCTATTTAGGACCTGTTTGGTA
>BPVZ01000025.1:1111332-1121434 GCA_020521535.1 Rubroshorea leprosula | reverse complement strand
TTTTTAATTATAAATTAATATACAAAAAATATTATAATCACTTAATGTTATTAAAGGTAAAAAAACAAAACTGAAATTTATTAAATAATTATTAATTAAAAAATGTGACCAAAAATTAAAAAATTAAAATGGATAAATTTGTCAATAAAATTAAAAAAATTCTAATCCGCTAGCGGTTTGGTACAAAAAGTTACATAAACTAACTTTTTCAATCCGCTAGCGATTTGGACCATAACCGCTATCCGCTAGTCTCAAACCGCTAAATAAAAATTTTACCAAACAATTTAGTTGTAGCGGTTTTGAAATATATAAATTTACCAAACACTTATATTTAGCAGTTTAGGTAAAACCGCTAACCGCTATTTCAAAACTGCTATACCAAACGGGGCCTTAGTATAGCGGTTTGAAATTAAAAGTTAGTAGTTTTGTTTAATTTGAGAGTTAATAATTATTATTAATAATAATTAAACTATTCTAGTCATTAGATTAGATAAAATCATTAATTGTTAATTTCAAACTATTATATCAAACAACCCCTAAATCAAATTTTTGTTTCCAATGGTAATCACATTTTTTAGGGCTAAGGTTATTGCCACCAATAATTTTGTTAAAACCACTAATTTTAATTGTAATTTTATTAATTTATAGATTTTTCTTAAACAATTGGTTATAATATTTTAAAAATATTTGTTTATAAATTAATTTTAATATGTTAAATAATAAATACTAATTATTTTATTAGTTATTAATTATTTTTAATAATCGAATTAATATAAAAATTTGACCATTTTAGTGGCCTTAATAAATTTAATAGTGACCTTAACTATAGCCACTTTTTAGTAGTTCTTATATTTTATATTTTAAATTGCAAAGCAATAAGCTTGACCCTATAGTTAAGGAGCCCCATTCATATGATGATGGTAGTGTCTTCCAATCCAATGTAGTCCATACTACAAAATCTGATTTTACTTTGTAATAATATAAGAATTTCATGTTTCATAATTCAAACTACAAAACACTAGTCATTAGATAAAAAGGGCCTAGTCCATTATCAAGAAGCCCCTCGTAATATAATAGTAAGACCTCGAGATTTGAATATATTGGTAAACAAATATCTTCTTATAAGAAAAGTTTAGAATCCTTTTAACAAAGCCTCTATGGAATTGAGTGAAAAGAGAGAGAATCTACTCATGACAAAACCCTCCCCCCTATCCCCTCGACCCCTCGCAACCAGTGTCTTATCTTTCACCACCTCCTACTTCTCCTGACATTGTTGCTGCCATCCCTAAGGAGCCGCTAATTGCTTATATGTCCTCCCTAAATCAACATCTTGCCACCACAAGCCCAACTCATGTTTTGACCAATACTGATTTGTCAAAATAATTCCATGACACCTTCATCGATGGTTCTGCACAAAAACATCCTCCACTAGTAGCATATGAGGAGTTGAAGGCAACAAACCTCGCACAGGAATCTCTTATGACAATTGAGGATGACTATAACCCAATGAAGGCGAAGGTGCCAAAAGTGAAAATTCCAAAGGCAATTTGGCAACATCTATGTGCTTCGTGGAAGAATGCAATAATCATTAAGCTTTTAGGCAAATATATTAATTTTCATGTTCTCCATGCTTGTCTTCTCAAGGAATGGCAAATGGAGCATGAGTTTGAGGTCATTGACATTGGTATAGGCTATTTCATTGTGAGGTTTGCAACCCCGAAAGTCTTTTCCATGGTTTTAACTGGGGGGCCGTATAAGTTTTTCAATCATTGGCTTGTTGTTCAACTGTGGGAACCTGGTTTTCAACCAGCAAAAGCCAAAGCACCGAAGACAACAGTCTGGGTGAAATTACATGGGGTGCCATCAATGTGCTATCAGAAAGCCATTGTTTTGTATCTTGGTAGTAAGTTGGGTAAGCCTATAAAAATTCATAGCACAACTCTCCTAGGAACTAGAGAAAAATTTGCTCGTGTTTGTATAGAGGTGGATCTTAGCCAATAGTTGTCATCTTTAGTGGATTTCGATTTGGAAGAGTTGCCACAATCTTTAATTATGGTTGAATATGAGGGTCTGCATAAGATCTGCTTCCACTGTGGTGAATTTGGGCACATGAGGAGACTTGTCGGTTTAAGAACCTAGGGCAACGTCCTCCATTGGGCAATCCTAATGCCCAAACCATGATTGAACTCACACATGCCTTGAAGCCAAACTTGTCAAATAATCACATGGTTTTTGGTCCATAGATGGTTCAGCAACGTAAGCCATGGCGGTGAAGTTTGGTGGCCCAAAACCAAGGTCCGGTAACTAGCTCATGTGCTATCCAATCTCCTAATCCTTCGCATGCTCTAGCCTTAACCCCGACAATCAAGGCTAAATCTGGGGTAGTATAAGGGCATGATAAAATAACGAGCCGAAATCCACGCAGCAAAATCGCTTTGAGGTGATTACAAAACTGATGGATGAGGATGTTGATCTATTGGGTTCTAAAAAAAAGGAAATGAAGCATCATTGGTGGGTGATTAAAAAATTTCAAAAAATGTTGTTTTTCTTATGGACTCCGGCAACTCCCCAGACCCAAGTGAACTTTTGCCAGCTTTAGCCCAAGTTACCTTAGACCAACCCATTGCACAAGTACCCATTCCTCCTCCAGTCATGTCTACCGCATTCGTTAAACAAAAATCCAAGCCTTCTAAAAAGAAAAGCAAGTCTCTTGGCCCTATTGTTAAAGAAACTAAACTTAGTTCTTAGAAACCATATGATTTGCCCTCAACCCCCAAGAAGTAGGGCAATCCCACACCAATGATGTTGCCTTCAATCCAATCCGCCTCAACGACCGCTCCTCCTGTGTCTAGTGGCCAAGATAAGCTACCCATGTAACCACCTACGCCACCCATACCTCACTCCATGAATCCGCCACAAGCCTTACCTCCAATCATAACAACCTCACCTCCATCACATATTGCCTCTTCCTCCATGTTAGGTTTAATATTGTCGTTGGCTGGCCAATTGATTCCCATGGCTGTAGTTCCCAATATAGCCACCATACCTTCTACCTCTTCTCAATGAAAATTGTGACTTGGAATAGTAGGGGAGTGAAGTATATCCATTTCAAAAGGGAGTGTCGAGAATTCCTCAAAATGCACCGCCCTGATGTTATATGCTTCCTTGAAACAAAGTCAAATTTAGCTATAGATGCTTTAAAGTTCCTATGACGTTTTGGTTTTGACAAAGAGCATCAAATTTTGTCATAGGAAATGGCCGAAGCCTCTGGTTATTTTGGCATTCCTCCATAATTAGTTTGGATATTTTGAGTAACTCCTCCCAATTTATTCATTGTTCTATATCTCAATAAGAAGTTAGCTGTATGGCCACTTTGGTTTATGTGCAGCCACAAGTTGCTAAAAAAGATTCTTTTGGTCTAAGTTAGAGAATCTTTCAAGAGGCATTTCTGGAAGTTGGGTGGTCATGGGTGATTTTAATGATATACTCACTATCGAAGAAGCCTCGCCTAGAGCAACTAGGGGATTTGCAAGAGCACAACATTTTAGGGATAGAGTAGCAAGGTGTGGTCTGCTCTCCACAAAACCTTTAGGGTGCAAATATACTTGGTTATGAAATCAAAATGGAAGAGTGCTTTTATGAGAGAGACTGGATAGGGCTCTCTTCAACTTTGTGGCACTTGAATCTTGTCTAGATGCTAAAGTGATTAATTTGCCTCATCTTTATAGTGATCATCATCCTATCTTGCTTTGTCTAATCGAGCCAGCCCCAATAGACTTACATGCTAAGCCATTCAGTTTGAAGTAACTTGGTTGACTTATTAAGCCTTTAAATTTGTTTTCACCCAGGTGTGGTTGCTATATGGTTCCTCCCTAACAAATGCCATTTAGTCTATTCAAAAGACTTACCTTCAATGGAACCAAGAGCTGTTTGGTAATCTGTTTCACTGTAAGAGATAGTTAAAAGGTCAATTAGAAGGTATTCAAAACTCTATACATTACGCTAGCTCAAGCTTCCTATAGAATTTGGAAACTGATCTATTGAAAGAGTGCCATTAGGTGCTACATGCTGAAGAATTATTTTGGTGCCAGAAATCATGTGTAGAGTGGATTGCATCCAGGGATAGGAATACAAGATTTTATCATGCTTCAACCATAGTCCGTCGAAGTAAGAATCAAATTACCACTTTGAAGGTTATTGATGAGTGGTTGACAGAGCCTAATATTTTAAAACAACATATACAGGATTTCTTTATACAGCTATTCATGAGGAGGGACACTTATTTCTCCCTTAGAGATTACTCTACTTACCAACCATGCCTCTCTAAGGAAAAAGGTATTTCTCTTTTACAACCAATATCCTTAGATGAAATTCGGGTGGCTTTTTTTTCCATGAAAGGACTTAAAAGTCTAGGGCCTAACGGTATTCAACCTATTTTCTACCAAAGGCACTAAGAAGCGGTTTTAGGAACTCTACACTCCTTTGTCAATAAGGTCTTAAAAGGTGGTTGCTTTGAGCATTCTCTATTAAAGGCTTATATTATTCTCATTCCAAAAGGAAAGAATCCAAATGTTATTTAAAAATTTCGTCCCCTTTGTCTGCTTAATGTTGCTTATAAAGTGCTTTCCAAAGTTGTTAATCGACTAAGGCCTTTTTTACAGCACCTAATAGGTTCTTTCCAAAACAGTTTCTTGGCGGGTAAGAGCACTACAGATAATATTATCCTTACTCAAGAAGCTATGCAGTCCATGCGCAAGAAGAAAGGAAAGAAAGGTGCCATTAGGGGTGTTCATATCCGATCCAATTCAATTGATCTGACCTAAACTGATCCAATCCAATCAAAAATCGATCCAAACCAATATAAAATTGGATTGGTTTGAATTCTAAAATTTTAAAACTGATACAATTGGTTTGGTTCGTGGTTTTACTTTCAAACCGCTCGATTACAAAATAAAATCCGATTAGAAGATAATTTAATTAAATAATATAACATATTTTTGTAGTATTTTAATTTTTTTTTTAATTTTACAAGATTATAACTCCATTAACTTAATTAAAAAAAAATAAAAATAGAAGATTTCCATATTCCCTAAGTCATTTCTCTATTTTAATCATGCACTCTAACCTTAATTCTAAATTTCTAATTCACTTGCAACTCTATCATCTCAGAATTGATTTGCGCCTTTACTCTTAGAACCCTAAATTTCTAAATTATTCTTAAAATCTTCTTATGATTCTCCTAACTAAATTTTAAATAAGTATCATTCTAAAAGCCTTAAAATTATATAATAAAATTAGTCTTAATATTCTACTATTCTTGGATATTTGGTTTAGAAGTTTTAAATTTGATTATGAATGCTTCTAATCAATTTTAGTAATATTCATGTTAAATGTCATTCACTTTTAATAGGATTTAGAAAATGAGATTAAATTATTAATGCATTAAAAAAAACTAATTTTAATCTTCAAGAATTATTTACGTTGCTAGAAATTTGAAGTTATTTATATTGTTTTGGTGCCTCTAGTGATGTAACAAAGAAGAATTTTCAAAACTTTTCAATTTTTACAAATGTAAAGAAGTATAAGAATTTGTTTATAATTTTTACCTATTATTATGTTTTTACTGATTTGGATGTTAATGTATTTTATAGTTATACATTCTATTTGATGTTAAAATATTTTTACATTATCTTATATACTTAATAATATTAAAAACCGATTAATCCGACTGAACCACACCAATATGATTTAAATTGGATTGGTTTGGTTATCACATAATAATGGATTAGATTGGTTTAAACATTTTATTAACCAATTAAATTGGATTGGTTTCAAAAAATAATAAAATCCAAACCAAGCCACACTGCGAATACCCTTAGGTGCCATAGACCTTCATAAGGCTTTTGATAGTGTTGATTGGAATTTCCTTTGTTCAGTCTTAGTTGATTTCAATATCCCAACTCCTTTGATTCTCTTGATTATGTTTTCAGTGTCTTCTTTGCAATTATCAATTCTTTGGAATGGGGAGGAGTTACCATCTTTCCAACCACAAAGGGGCTTGTGCCAAGGTGATCCTCTTTCTCCATACTTGTTCATTATGCTTATGGAAAAGCTATCTCACATGATCTAGAGTAGAGTGCAAGCTAAGTCATGGAAACCATTCAGAATTTCTCAAAAGGGGCTGACTTTATCACATTTATTTTTTGCAAATGATCTTATGCTTTTTTGTGATGCATCCCAATCCCAAGTACAAATTGTTATGGACTATCTTACTGAATTTTCTAGGAAATTAGGTCTTGAAATCAATCTATCTAAGATATATGTCTCACCCAATATCTAGAATCGAGTTGCAAGTTCTTGGAGCGAAGCTTGTGGTATCCCTCTAACTTCAGATTTGGGCATCTATTTAGGGGTCCCTATTCTCCAGGACTGTCCAAGGGCTTCTACCTATAAGCACTTGATTGAGAAAATTTAGTTAAAGTTAATAGGCTAGAAACAAAAACTATTAGGCATGGCCGGGAGAAAAATTCTAATGTAGTGTGTTACTTCTTCTATTCCGGCTTATACGATGTAGTCTAGTCTGTTACCAAGTAATGTTTGTGTGGATATTGATCAAATGAATAGGGGGTTCCTTTGGGGCTTTGATGTTACAAGTAAGCCACATTAAGTCCATTGGAGCATTGTATGTTTACCTTGTGATTATTGGGGTTTAGGCCTTCGGTTAGCAAAAGAACAAAACTAAGCCTTAATTAGCAAGTTAGGATGGCAATTGATTATGGAACCAAATAAGCCTTGGTGTCAAGCTTCTATAGAATATAAGCCTAGTTCACTATCCTTTTAATCCATCAGCTTCATCAACTTGGAAAAGCATACTGAGGTGTCGAGCAGTGCTGCATTCTGGCTTGCGATGGAGTGTGGGCTTTGGACAAAAAATCAAACTATGGAAGGATATATGGATACGTGATTGGCCATTATTGGAGGATGCTTTAACTGGAATTTTGCCTATGTAGTCGTATACTCCTGTCTCCTTTGTAATTACTCAAGAGCATACTTAGAACACTTCTCTTCTAAGACAGCTTCTTCCTGAGACTATAGTTGAGAAAGTATTAGCCACTCCAATTCCAACTTTTGATGGATAGGAGGATAGGGTGTTTTAGAATGGATCACCAAATGGCATTTTTTTTTTTTTGTCAAATCTACTTTCTTATTATTGCAACAATGGCACATTGGTTTTGTACAACAAACGGGTAGCTAGTGTTGGATCTAGAAGCTGCAGTGTTTGGAAAGGATCAAAATATCTGTTTGGCTTCTTTGTAGAGGCCACGTGCTCACAAACTCCATACATTTTGCTCAACACTTTGTCGCCACCCTATTTGTCCAAGATGTGAGGATGGTGTTGAAACTCCTTTACGTCTATTGTGGGACTACTATTTCTCTTGGTTGGTTTAGGATGCTTCCAGTGCTCTTCCAACTAATTTTTACTTACTAGAAATGGATGATTGGCTCAGGACAAATGCAGAGAGTACACGCCCTGCTAGAGTGTTGATGACTACTTGGAACATCTTTTTTTTTTTGGCTACTATTTAGATTATTTGGAAGAGTAGGAATGCATTGATTGTTGATGGTATAAGGTCATCTTCTTACATCCTGCACCAACAAGTTTGTCGCTTGGCTGTTGACACAAAAATGGTTCTTGGTTCCACCATTCTAACTCCTGATCGTGTTCCTAGATGGGTGAGATGGCACCCGTCGGACTATCCCTTTCTTAAACTAAATACTGATGGGGCTAGGAATCTTTCCACTAGGAAAGCTAGTGCAGGTGGTCTCATTCGAGATCATGGGGGATGATGGATACATGGGTTTACTTTGAATATCGACCCTCAATCAAGTTACTCACCTGAGCTTTGGGGCTGTCATGCAGGTTTGCAATTAGCCTTTGATTTGGGTATTTCTCACTTAACGCTAAAAATGGATTGTCTTCTGGCTGTCAACATGATTAAGGCAAGGAAAGCAGGGGAGGATCCTACTACAGTCCTCTTGTTCGATATTTTCCACTTGCTTAATATGTTTATTGAGTGTCAGGTGCAACATGCTCTCCATGAGGGTAATTCTGCAACTTACTTTATGGCTACAATTGGTTTCTCTCTCTCACAGGGTACTACCTTTTTTCCATCTCCCTCAGCAGGTATTGGAGGCATTCTCCAAGGAGATAACTTAGGTTCCTTAGGACTTAACTTGTTTTTGGCTTCTTATGTACCAAAAAAAAAAAAAAGTTTAGAGTTCAATTCTTAAGACAAAAATAGTAGACATTTTTTTATTTTATCTTTAGATAAAGGATTTGGGAAATAATTTCTATTTTTATCTATTTTATCCTTAAAAAAGGATAAAAATAAAAAAGCTTTATTATTATAAGATAGATAATTAAAGTTAAGAAATAAAGTACACAAAGAAAATATTTCTCTTTAAAAATAGAAACAAATGATTGGAACCAATTTTAAATAAAACAACGTTTATTATTTAGGTGATTATCTTTTATACCTTTACTTTTATATACAATAGTGCACATTCAATAGAGAAAATATGCTTGTTCAATAGGGCACCTTTACTCTTAGATTATGAATCCTTTCATTCCCCTCCCCACCAAATATTTTGCTAACCAAATATAAAAATTTCACTCTCCCCTCCCCACCTCTTCACTTGTCTCAAATCAGATATACTATTAGGGTCTTCCTTACAAGTTAATTTTATAGGAAAAGCTTTTATTGAGAAGGTAGTTGACAAAATACCGTAAGAAAATTTAATAAATTTTGTAATAAAATTTTATTGAAGTTTTGTTGGAATTATAAATTTTTCTCATTTGGTAGGCAGCTAATATTAAGAAAGTTAGTGACAAGATATCAAGTGGATCCCACATTAGGAAAATTGGGGTAAAAGTTTTTTTAAAAGATTATTTATTAAAAATTGTGTTAAGAAAAATAAAAATTTAAAATTTCAATCTTATCCTATTTTTTCTGTAGCACTAATAGGGGAAAATGGTAAAATAACCCAAAGGATTTGTCTGGTTAGTTACCAACTTTACTAGAAAAATTTTTACTAAAAAAGTGATGTACAAAAAGTGAGAAAATATTGTACAAAAAATTAGTGAATTTGTAATGAAATTTTGTTGGGATTATAACCTTTTGTGTTTAACAAGAAGTTAATGTTAGGAAAGTTGGTAGAAAGATATCAAATAGACCTCACATTAAAAAGGTTGAGAGAGTTTTTTCCTTTTAAAAATGTGAAAAGAAATATTAGTCATTTGAAATTGTGTCAGAAAAATAAAAATAAAAATTAGAAATTTTGCTTTCTTTTTATTGTAATATTAAAGTATAAAAATACAAAAATAACCATAAAAAATTCTAATAAGGGAAAAGTTAGGGGGAACTTTTCCCCCAACCAAACATGCCCCAAAGAATTTGTATAATGATTAATGAGGAATGTTAGGGGAGAAACTTTCCCTCTCAACCAAAGGTGCCATAAAGGTGGATATTGTTTAATTAGAAGAAAGTTTAAAAATAGATTGTGCATGATAAAAAGAGTAATGCAAGATGCATGAGTTGAGAATGGCATGCATTTTGTTTTTATGAGTCATATGTACAGATGTACGAAAGGATGATCATGTGATTTCAGCATGTTTTGAAGATTTTTATTTTTTTGCTCTTGATTTCCAATTGTAAAATTATTGATGCAACATTTTAGCAGAATTTGGTATAGTCTCTCCTGCCTGAATTAATTTTTTTTTTTTGTTTTGGGTAAGCCAAAAGATTTTATCTATTAAATACAAGGATAAAATCTTTTAAGTGCAAAGAGTATTATAACCCATATACATCCTTTACTTGACATTTCTCAACATTTGCACTCAAATACCATACTTAACTAATTCGTTGCTCTCCGTCTTAGTGCCTCTTTTGGGGTCGGCCTTCCAAGATTCCAATTGCAAGTCTGAAGACAAATTTGGCCTTACCCAACAAAAGGATTTATACTTAATAATGAGTACAAGCACCTCCTCTTCATTTTCTTGCTCATTCCCAAAAACCTTCTGATTTCTTCACATCCGCCTGAA
>BPVZ01000025.1:1079768-1090562 GCA_020521535.1 Rubroshorea leprosula | reverse complement strand
GAGTAATATCTAGTTTCCTTCCTTTTTTTTCTAAATATTTACTAATCAAAATGTACAAAGGTTTATAACTTCATTGATACAATCATGACTGTAACTAAGGGAGTTCTGTGTACAAAAATTTCTAAGTCAACATGGGTGACTAGCGGCCTAACTACAAAAAAAAAAAAAAAAAAAAAAACGTAAGTCCAAATAGTGCCTAGCCGTTTAGCTCGTCATTTCCCCGGGCTCCCCATGCATCGGGTCTCACTACCTGAAATGGTAGACAAGAAAAATAGTGAGATAAAATATCTCAGTAAGTAAATATTGATGCCCGTGATCAAAATTTAAAGCATGTCGAATAAACCATCTAAATATAAGCAGAGCGTCTCAATAATAAACCATTAATGCAGAATAAAATTAAGTAGTGGTCTCCTTTATTAGTCATGACCAGTGTTATAAACCTCTCACTGGCAGGCACACGATTACTAGTGTATAATCCCACTAGTAGGATAACACAAGCGAACCGATTCTATCAGTAAACATGTCGACATGTGCTAACGTTTATTAACCTCCCACTTGCGGGCACACGAATAACATGACTATATCAGAGACAAAACCAAGTAAGATTTACAAAAAATTCCACGATTCACAATCATTTTCACTTTCAAGAATAAACCGAAGAAATCTCATGTGGGCATGCTCAATTCTAGAAAATAAGGAAAATGATAAAAGTTCAATTTCCATTTAATCATGCTCAAATGCAAATAAACCCATTTAAACCTTGCCACCATCTCAAAAACAAGCTAAAATATGCTTTAAAATTTAAGGGTATTACCATAATTTACTTATCTTAATCACACAGTACAAAAGCCTTAACTAAGTGCTAGGGTCACAGGACGATCAAGAACCTAATCACAATATTTCCGAATTAATATCTATAAGAAAATTTTATTTATTTTATTTATTTTTTTATTTTTCTCCTATCCGAAATTTGAGCACACAACAGTAGATTGCGCATATATATATACATAGCTACACATATACAATTTTTCCAAATTCATGGACAGGAAATGGGAGAATCGGTTTTGACAAAAATGGGCAAGTCACGGAATTTTCCTCTTTTTCTTTCATACAACATCACAGCAGCCCAATTAAAGGATTTCCTACATAATTAGACTTAAAAACTCATTTCATGGCTGCCAAAATTCATCCCCCACTTCCAGCAGATTTTCGGACAACCCAAGCACCCATACAACCAATTAAGCTCAACAAGGTAGCAATTAATCAACCAACTTTCGGAAATTAGAGAAGCCAACCTACCAGAAATCCTCAGCAAGCAAGGCTGGAGCTGGCGAGTATGGGGAAGAGCTAGCGGAAAAATTGGAGGCTTTCGTGGGGACTACTAGCAATTGAAAGAAATGAAAATTAGAGTGAACCCACATACATCAAGGCTGAAAAGAGGAGTTTCATGGCTAATTTTTACTAGGAAAACCGAAGCTCACACCCAGCAGCAACCGGCGGCAGGGGAGGAAGAAGACAGCAGATTTGGGGAATTTTCTGCAAGGGGGAAGATTTCTAAGTCCTAGACTTGTTCTTGAACAAGAAGAGAACAAAAAGCATCAAGTTCTCTTACCAATTTCTCAAGTGGAGGCGTCGGTGATGGCTGGGCTCATTTCTGGCTGCAGGGGAGAAAAAGAGATAGAGCAGACACACGAAAATGGCTAGGGAAGAAGGAGAGAAAGAAAAAAAAGAAAAAAGAAAAAAGTCAGCCGGCCTTATCCAAAAATCTTTTGAACCCCTTGGAATTTGAAAATTTGACTCTTAGGTCCATTAATAACGTTTCCTCACCATGAAGTCCTTAATTCAACTTCAATGTTCTTGAAACTTTTGGGGTATTACATCCACCCCTCCTAAAAAGGAGTTTAGTCCCCTAAACTCATACCTCAATCTTGGAAAAGGTGCGGATGTTCCTGCCTCATCTTGGATTCGAACTCCCAAGTAGCTTCTTCAACCGAATGGTTATCTCAGAGGACCTTAACAAAACGAATGGTCCTTCTCTGCATTATCCTCTCCTTGAAATCTAAAATGCGGATCGGGTGCTCATCGTAAGTGAGATCCTCTCGGAGTTGAATTGGTTCGGGATTAATGATGTGACTCGAGTTGGGAACATACTTCCAAAGTAAGGACACGTGAAACACATCATGCAGACCCGCTAAATTTCCAAGCAACTCCAATCTATAAGCTACCTTGCCAATCCTTTCCAAGATAGGATATGGTCCAATATACCTCGGACTCAATTTTCCCCGGATGCCAAACCTGAGGACACCTTGAGTGGGTGACACCTTCAAAAATACATGGTCACCAACTTCAAACTCAAGGTCTCGTCTCCTTCTATCCGCATAGCTTTGCTGCCTGCTTTGTGCAGCACGAAGGTGTTCCTTAATCAACTACACAATCTCAGAAGATTGTTGCACCAATTCTGGGCCTAAAATGCTCCTTTCGCCGACTTCCGTCCAACAAACAGGTGATCTACACCTTCGACCATACAAAGCCTCAAATAGTGCCATGCAGATGCTAGATTGATAACTATTATTATATGCAAACTCAGCCATGGATAAGTGTTGATCCCACGAACCCTTCCAATCTAGAACACAAGCCCTCAACATGTCCTCAAGTATCTGAATAGTTCTCTCAGATTGCCCATCAGTCTAAGGATGGAAAGCCGTGCTGAAATTTAATTGAGTACCAAGTGCCTGCTGCAAGCTTGTCCAGAAATGAGATAGAAATCTGGTATCTCTATCCGACACAATAGACACAGGGACTCCATGCAGCTTGACTATCTCATCCATATACATATTGGCAAGCTTCTCAATGGAAGTGCCAGTCTGGTAGGGTAAGAAGTGAGTTGATTTGGTCAATCGATCAACGATGACCCATATGGAATCATTACCCTTTAAGGTTCGTGGTAAACCAGTCACAAAGTCCATGGTGATGTTTTCCCACTTCCACTGGGGAATAGGTAAAGGCTGCAATTTCCCAGGAAGTCTTTGGTGTTCGGCCTTGACTTTTTGGCAAGTCAGGCATTGTGAGACAAATCTAGCTATCTCTCTCTTCATGTTCCGCCACCAAAATGTACTACACAAATCACAATACATCTTGGTGCCATCTGGGTGAATTGTATAGCTAGTATAATAGGCATCTCCCATAATCTCACGCCTTAAAGCATGATCTCTTAGTACACACAACCTGTCACCAAACCACAGAGTCTCATCATCAAAAATTCTGAATTCTTGCATGTGGGGTTCCCCAACTCTTATTTTTTTCCTTCATCTTCTGTAAGAAGGGATCTTTTTGTTGGCCAAGTTTAATTCTATCTATTAATGCTGGTTGTGCACTAAGAGTAGCTAGATAAGCCGTAGTACTATCCACTCTCAACTCCACATCCAGTTTTACAAGATCCTCAAGTAACTCCTTTTGAGTGGCAAGGATGCTAGAGGCAGCGCCAGAGGACTTCCTACTCAACGCATCTGCTACTTTGTTAGCTTTGCTCGAATGGTAGCTAATGGTCAAGTCATAGTCCTTTAAAAGTTCAAGCCATCACCTCTGCCTCATATTAAGCTCCTTTTGAGTGAAAATATACTTAAGGCTCTTGTGATCGATGAAGATTTCACAAGTCTCACCATACAGATAATGCCTCTAGATCTTGAGTGCAAATATCACAGCTGCCAATTCCAGATCATGGGTAGGGTAATTTTCTTCATAAGGCTTTAACTGCCGAGAAGCATATGCAATAATCCTATCTTTTTGCATCAAGACACATCCCAAACCCTTTTTAGAGGTATCACTATATATAGTGAATCCTTCCCCATTGATTGGGAGTGCAAGTATAGGAGTAGTGACCAACTTCTCCTTAAGGGTCAAAAAGCTCTTCTCACACTCTGGAGTCCACTTAAACTTGGTGTCCTTCTTGATAAGACGAGTCATTGGCAACGCAATTCTAGAGAAATCCCCCACAAATCGGCGGTAATAACCAGCCAATCCCAGAAAACTACGGATTTCTGCAACACTATTCGGCCTTTTCCAATCAACCACGGCCTCAATCTTCTGGGGATCAACCGAGATTCCATCCTTAGTGACAACGTGACTTAGGAATGCAACATTGTCTAGCCAAAATTCACACTTCTTAAATTTAGCAAACAGCTTCTCACTTCTCAATGTCTCGAGGACTGTCCTTAAGTGCTTTTCATGAAGAGTATGGCTAGAAGAGTAGATCAGGATGTCATCAATGAAGACAACCACAAACTTATATAGGTACTTACTAAACACCCGATTCATCAAATCCATAAATCTGGCAGGGGCATTTGTCAAGCCAAATGGCATGAGTATGAATTCATAATGACCATAACGGGTACGGAAGGCAGTCTTTGGCACATCATCAGGTTTAATCTTCAAATGGTGGTAACCAGATCAAAGATCAATCTTAGAAAATACTTGGGCACCCTTGAGCTGGTCAAACAAGTCATCAATTCTAGGAAGGGGATACCAGTTCTTCACAGTCACCTTATTCAATTCCCGGTAATCAATGCATAGCCTCATGCTCCCATCCTTCTTCTTAACGAACAACACTGGAGCTCCCCAAGGTGACACACTAAGGTGTATAAACCCTTTTTCAAGGAGTTCCTCCAGCTGGACCTTTAACTCCAATTCTACAGGAGCCATACGGTATGGTGCTTTGGAAAAAGGTCCGATGCCAGGAACAAGGTCAATAGCAAATTCAAGCTCCCTATCCGGAGGTAAACCTGGGAGATCCTTCGAAAATACATTTGGAAACTCACGCACCACCGGTATGTCTTCTAGTCTCGATGTCACACTACTAGCATCAGTGACGGAAACTAGGAAACCCTGGCAACCATTTACAAGATATTTTTGAGCCTGCAAGGCAGATATTAGCATGGGTGGAGCAAAAGAACCACTGCCTTGGAAACTAAATTCTGGCTCACCAGGGATATTAAAAATTACCCATTTCCGATGGCAATCTATAGAGGCAAAATGTTTTGACAACCAATCCATCCCCAAAATGATATCAAAATCAGAGATATCTAAAACAAACAAGCTAGCACTCAACTGTCTACCATCCATGTAAGTATCCACAGTCCTACACACCTCCCTAGTAGTCATCACCCCTCCTAAAGGGGTGTCCACATGCAGTTTAAGATCAGAGGTATCAATAGGCAAAGCTCGTTTCAAAGCATAAGATCGGGCAATAAAGGAGTGCGATGCACCCGAATCAAATAAAACATGTGCATAATCAGAGTTAACAGGTAAGGTACCTGTGATTACGTCGGTAGCCGCAGCTTCCTTGTGAGTCATCACTTTCACTCTTGCCTATTGGGCTTTTGTCCTAACCCCGGTACTCTGTTTCTGTGCCCCTTGACTGGTAGAACTCTACGGAGAGGTAGGTTGAGTACTCTGAGCTTTGGGGTCTAGCAGTGGACAATTTGCAATCCGATGTCCCTGCTTGCCACATTTGAAGCAAGCCCCAGTAACGGTGTGGCACTGATCTTGGGTGTGCCTAACCTTCCCACAAACGTGGCAAGTAAGCTGAGTAGGACGAGCACGTTGGGCCGTTGATGCCTAGCTCACAATCTTGGTGGCTCCTAGCCCTTTAGAACCCTTGTTGACCTCAGACTTAGGTGGTGCAAGGACAAGGGACCTACGGCTCCCATCAAATTTTCTCTTCCCAAGGGATGACCTAGCATTGTGCTGTCTTGAGGACTTGACTCTAGCCATAGCCTTTTCTTGATCTATGGCTCTGTCCGCAGCCTCTCTATAAGTGGCGGGTTTGAATTGATTCACTGTTAGATAAATATCGCGATTCAAGCCCCATAAAAATTTATCAGCCTTGGCTAGCTCATCCCCAACCTGACTACCCACAAAAGGCAGATAGCGGTCAAACTCCTTCTTGTATTGCTCAACAGTACCCGACCCTAAATTTAGATCTGAAAATTCCCTTTGCAGTTCCCACCTTTTGCTATCTGGTATGTACTCTTGCATGAACACCTTTTTAAAGCCATCCCAGGTGCTCAATTCAAGCTCTCCTTGGTGTAGCTTCAGATAATTCTCCCACCAAGTTAATGCTTCACTAGTAAGCATATAACTGCCTATATCGACCTTAAGGTTGTTAACAATCTTCAGTAGGCGGAATCCCCGCTTCACCTCGGTAATCCACTACCCCACCTGCTCAAAACCCGCGGTACCATCGAATCTCTTGGTCACCACCTTCTGGAATTCTGTATAGACCTTCCAGCTAGACACCGCAAGAGCAAAAGAAATAGGAACAGGGGAAATTGGAGCAGGGGTCGTAGGAGTGGAAACCACTGGGGATGGAGGTGGCACACTTGTGGTAGGAGATGCTTGGCGTCTTATCTCTGCCATAAGTTCCTGAACAAAAGTGGCTATCTGAGGATTACTCGTCCTTCCCTCTTGTGGAGCAGCTTGGGCAGGGGGACTAGCATCTGGGATCGGAGGAGTGCCCTGATCCTTACGACCACCCCTTGGGCGCCCACGCCATTTTGGGGCCGTCTATAATCACATAGAAGGTTTATAGACTATTAATCAAATGCTCCAACGAGAAATTTCCTGGCAAGTTTCCACTTCCGGGACCAAGCAACACAAAAATATTAAAACAAAGGAAACCAACACACATTAAGGAAAGAATCAAGCAAGCGCCTTTAATCAACCCCACTCTCATGCCTCACCACGTTCCTATCATTCATTTGCTAGCCAAGTTCTAGACTAATCCTAGGCACTTAATTAAACCTAGGCTTTGATACCACAAAATCTGTCACGCCCCAAAACCAAGAGCGAAACAGACGCCATGCACTCGGGAACGGGTCCCACAAATGCATAAGGCTTGAAACTTACTGAGTTCATAATTACTAATTCAGATTTAGAAACTCGGGTAATATCTAGTTTCCTTCCTTTTTTTTCTAAATATTTACTAGTCAAAATGTACAAAGGTTTATAACCTCATTTATACAATCATGACTGTAACTAAGGGAGCTCTGTGCACAAAAATTTCTAAGTCAACATGGGTGACTAGCGGCCTAACTACAAAAAAAAAAAACCTAAGTCCAAATAGTGCCTAGCCCTCTAGCTCGTCACTCCCTTGAGCTCCCTATGCGTCAGGTCTCACTACCTGAAATGGTGGACAAGGAAAACTGTGAGATAAAATATCTCAGTAAGTAAATATGGATGCTCGAGATCAAAATTTAAAGCATGCCAAATAAACCATCTAAACATAAGCAGAGCATCTCAATAATAAACCATTAATGCAGAATAAAATTAAGTAGTGGTCTCCTCTATTAGTCATGACCAGTGTTATAAACCTCCCACTGGCAGACACACGATTACTAGTGTATAATCCCACTAGCAGGATAACATGAGCGAACCGGTTCTATCAGTAAACATGTCGACATGTGCTAGCGTTTATAAACCTCCCACTAGCGGGCACACGAATAACATGACCATATCGGAGACAAAACCAAGCAAGATTTACAAAAAATTCCACGATTCACAATCATTCTCACTTTCAAGAATAAATTGAAGAAATTTCATGTAGGCATGCTCAATTCTAGAAAATAAGGAAAATGATAAACGTTCAATTTCCATTTAATCATGCTCAAATGCAAATAAACCCATTTAAACCTTGCCACCATCTCAAAAACAAGTTAAAATATGCTTTAAAATTTAAGAGCATTACCATAATTTACTTACCTTAATCGCACAGGACAGAAGGCTTAACCAAGTGCTAGGGTCACAGGTAGGGATGTCAACGGGGCCCCGCGGGGTCGGGGACTCCTTCCCCATCCTCGTCCCCGCAAATGACGGGGACGGGGATCCCCGAGGGGATTTTTGACGAGGGGCAAATTTTGCCCCCCATCCCCATTCCCTGCAGGGAACGGGGATTCCCGCGGGGATCCCCATTCCTCGCCAATTAACATCAAAATACATATTTTTTACATAAAAAATAAGTAAAAATTAATGAGGTGTGCATCAAACATATAGTGAGTGAGGATGATGGGATACTGCAGCTTCGACAGCAACTCTAGGCTTCAGCAGCAGATTGACAGCAACTCCAGGCTCCAGCAGCAGATCGACAGCAGTTTCAATAGCAGATCTCTAGCAGCAGCAGCAAATCTGTAGCAGCAGTAGCAGCAGATTTGTAGCAGCAGCAGATTTGTAGCAGCAGCAGTAGCAGATTTGTAGCAGCAGCAGCAGATCTGTAGTAGCAGTAGCAGCAGCAGCAGATTTGTAGCAGCAGCAGTAGCAGATTTGTAGCAGCAACAGCAGATCTGTAGTAGTAGAAGCCAAAAAGGAAGGGGAAAGTCGAAGGTGAGGTTGTGAGAATGAGTGAGGAAGAACCGCAGAAGCAAGAAGGGGAGGCCTATGAGGTGTGCTACATGAGTGAGAAAGGGAAATGAATAGGGTTAGGAAATTAGGGTTGGAAAGAGGATGATGGGTTGTGTTGAGGTGGGTTGGGTTGGGTAAAGTTTAATTTTTATTGAATTGGGTTTGGGTTTGGGTTTGGGTTTGGGTTTAATTTTAAAAATTAAATTAAATTTAAAATATAATTAATTTATATACATTTTTTACATTTTTCGCAGGGATGGGATCCCGCGGGGCTCCACAGGGCGAGGAAAATTCCCCGTGAAATTTCGCAGGGAAAAAATGTCTCCCATCCCCACCTCACGGGGAGGAATATTCCTCCCTGCCCCGTCCCTGTAATGAGATCCCCACGGGGCCCCGTGGGGATCGGGGCAAATTGCCACCCCCTAATCACAGGACGATCAACAAACCTAATCACAATATTTCTAAATTAATATCTATAAGGAAATTTTATTTCTTTATTTATTTTTTTATTTTTCTCCTATCCGAAATTTGAGCACACAATAGTAGATTGCGCATATATATATATATATATATACATAGCTACACATATACAATTTTTCCAAATTCATGGACAGGAAATGGGAGAACCGGTTTTGACAAAAATGGGCAAGTCACGGAATTTTCCTCTTTTTCTTTCATACAACATCACAGCAGCTCAATTAAAGGATTTCCTACATAATTAGACTTAAAAACTCATTTCATGGCTGCCAAAATTCATCCCCCACTTCCAGCAGATTTTCGGACAACCCAAGCACCCATACAACCAATTAAGCTCAACAAGGTAGTAATTAATCAACCAATTTTTCAGAAATTAGAGAAGCCAACCTACCAGAAATCCTCAGCAAGCAAGGCTGGAGCTGGCGGGTATGGGGAAGAGCTGGCGAAAAAATTGGAGGCTTTCGCGGGGACTACTAACAATTGAAAGAAATGAAAATTAGAGTGAACCCACATACATCAAGGCTGAAAAGAGGAGTTTCATGGCTGATTTTTACCAGGAAAACCGAAGCTCACACCCAGCAGCAACCGGCGGCAGGGGAGGAAGAAGACAGCGGATCTGGGGAATTTTCTGCAAGGGGGAAGATTTCTAAGTCCTAGACTTGTTCTTGAACAAGAAGAGAACAAAAATCATCAAGTTCTCTTACCAATTTCTCAGGTGGAGGCGTCAGTGATGGCTAGGCTCATTTCCGGCTGAAGGGGAGAAAAAGAGACAGAGCAGACACGCGAAAATGGCTGGGGAAGAAGGAGAGAAAGAAAAAAAGAAAAAAAAAAAGTTGGCTGGCCTTATCCAAAAATCTTTTGAACCCCTTGGAATTTGAAAATTTGACTATTAGGTCCATTAATAACGTTTCCTCACCATTAAGTCCCTAACTCAACTTCAATGTTCTTGAAACTATTGGGGTATTATAGAAAGATAAAAAATAACCTCCGTTCTCATACCCGTGGAGAATGATAGGTTTTTGCGGTATTTGGAGTCCCCACCAAATAAAACATAATGCTCGTTTCTCGTTTGAGAAATTAACTGAAGATAAAACGAATTAAGAGTTTGAATGAGTTTCAAAATAACAATACGATTATTGTTCGCTGCAAATGCGAGAAAGAAGCTGCGTAGGCATGTAACCAACGAAAATCACATTCTAACAATCTTGCGAACAATCGGAGGGAAAATGAAATCAGAAATAATAAGGCCAAAAGAATGAGATATGCTTTACCTCAAAATAAATCATCAAGCACAGATACTCACAAAGACTCACAATTCAGGCTTAGGCAAGCTACAAGTAGCCGATTGAAGAATAGAAACAAAGCTATGGGCACTACCTTTCGAAGGTTGCCGAGAATAATAGGTTGAAAGGAATTGATTGATTGAAGAACAGAAACAAAGGCAGTGAGCTACAGCATAGAAGAGAGGAGACTGGAGTCTGGAGAAGAGAAAATCTCATAAATTTGAAATAGTCCTTCTAGTTCTAGGGTTACTAGTAAATTGGGTTGGGTTTGGGCAATTAAGTTTAAGAAGATTATGAGTTGGACTGGACTATATAATTGGGTTTGGAAAAACTGAAAAAGAAAAAAGAGGATTGGTCAATTAATTAGGTTGAGTAAGTAAAAATTAATTGTTAATAAATTTAAAAAAATATATAAATAAATTTATTTATTTTTTTATTTTATATGGGTCTTCACGACTCCCCATAGGACGTAGAAAATTTCCCACAAAATTTTACGGAAAAAAAAATGCCTCCATGCCCGCCCACGAGGAGAAATATTCTTAAAATCTCCATCCACATGATGGAGAAATCCATGAAATTCTACGGGACGCGAAGAAAATTGTCATTCCTAGGTCAGCCTAGTAACTGATTAGTTGTAAAAGTC
>BPVZ01000025.1:1058483-1073827 GCA_020521535.1 Rubroshorea leprosula | reverse complement strand
AAATTTGGTCATTTTTTATTTAAGAATATAAATTTTTTGAATTTTTAAATTAAGTGATAAACTTTATTTTTTTAATTTAAGGATATGAACTTTATTATTTTTTATTTAAAATTATAAATTTTGTTATTTTTATTTAAAGATATTATTTTTAATTTGATTGAATATATATAACTAATTTAGTAATTATAAAAATTTTATCATCGTTAAATGTATATTAAAAAATATAAAATTTTTAATCAAATAATTATTATAAATGTTAAATCAACTTGAAAATTGATATTTATGATTAATATCAATAAAACATTAAATTTAAGGATTAATTTTTGAAAACATTTATTAGATCAAAGTGGTGTTTTTGTAGTTAGGATTATAATATTTTTTAAAAAATTGATATTAATATGCACTATTTTTCTAATATAATAATTTTTGTTTTGAGTGGTTAGGGATGTTCTGACCCAAAGTTGTGTGTACTTGAGACTAATATTTTGTGGGACAATCTTAAGAGTATATTTGTCACAACAATTAATGTATTAAGAAAATTAGATATATACATATATATATATATATATTTCAATCTTGAATTGCACAATAATATATCATTTTTTTCTTTCATCCCTTTACCTACCCTACTACACTCGCATATTGATTATTGACTGAAAAAATCTATATAACAAAGAAATATATGGATTAAATATAAAAAGAATTATTTCATTTATTATTGATTGATTTTAAGTTGAATATAACCTTTGTTTTGAACTTTACATACACAATTTTTATATCTACAACTTAAACCTATGATCTCTTATTGCTCTACTTAAAAAATAAATTGTTACTGGACTGTTTAAATAGTTGGAAAAAAACATATATTTCCTTAAGTGTAAACTTCAAGACTTTAGATTTTCACAAAGTGACACATCCAAATGAATACAACCCAAAAGAATTACAAAAATAGTATAACAATTATAGTATAGGGATTAGTAACACAATAAGAATTTATATAACAATCATTAAAATTGAAAAATAGAAAATAAATTTATTTCTTTTCCAATTTTTCCTAATTTACCCGTTCTTTATCTTGATTTTAAGCTGAATGTATCCATCTCAAAAGTGTTACAAACCAAAAAGTTACCAATCTTTGCACCTACGGCTTTAGCTTTATTGGTTACATCAAACTCTTGGCAAATGCTAAAATTCTCTCCGCTACAATAGCAGCAGCTAAATTGATCTCCCCTCCCTTAAAATTCCCAATGTTCAAAAAAAGAAGAAAGCTACCAATCTTGAAAAGAATTTTAATTTTCATGGAAAGTTATACTAATTGGATAAAATATATATTACTAGTTTCACCCCTTGAATTGTATCTTGCTGCTTGCAATCATAGTTTGAATATCAGTATTTTAAAATAATACAAAACTCATCCAGTTTTCATTGATATTCATGATTTTTAGTTTCAATGGCATGAATTCTTTAGAGACAAGATTCAATACATAAATCAAACACAATTCTGGACTCAACTTACTTTTAGATATATACCTCTTCCTCCGAAAAATAAATAAATAAATAAATAAATCAATCAAATATATAAAATAAAATAAAATAACCAAAGAGTAATTTTTAGAAAGTTTCTCAATTCCTTTTGAAATAAAAATTCATAATCTTTCATTGTATAATATTTCAGGAGCTTATTCCGCAAAACTAAGAATATTTTCCAATACTTTTCAATATGATTACATAGAACTTTGAGTGACAATAGAACTGCATAAGGAGAGCCTTTAAATGAGAAAGAAAGAAAAATGATAGAGAGGTCATTCAATAAGGAATAATTCAAAACAGGACACTATATTCAAATTCATTTGGCTAGTTTTTTTGCGACATTAACACTACAATTCCGCTGATCAAAAGAAAAAACAAAAAAAAAAAGTACTACAGATCCTGACAATAACCATAACAAAAAACAGAGTATGAAATGGATTTTTTACTCACTCTAATATGTTTATTTAGTATCCTCCAATGTTTTTTTTTTTTTCTTTTGACACTTGGGGAAATTGTGGAAAGGGGATAGTTGTTAGGTTAGAACTCAAGGTTTGGATGTCCAGGCACGGTCTCTCATGGGGATGGCCAATAAACCATTTGGTACCAGACATCAATTTTTTAGGATAAGGGAAGGGAATTGAACCCAACTCATAGGGCTGGGGACACACACCAATTACCGATCGGCCTTACATGCCAGGTTCTTACTCCAATGTTTTGTATCATAACCTATATTACTTTCTAATTTCTCCATAACTTGAATAACTTCTCAAGTTACTTCAAATTAAAAAGGAAAAAAATGGTTTTTTGGGCTTGCGTCACATGGTATATGCTTAGCTTGGAAGCAATAGCAGTCTGTACTTATATCCAATAATAAAAGACGAACCACGTTTTCAGTTGTTGCAACTCACATCATTCTTATTGATCTTCATAACATTTTTCTCGTTTTGGTTCCTTCTTTTCCAACGCCGAATCTCCAAAACCGCTTTTATGCTTTATTTCACAAAATCAACTAGACTTTTCTTCCGAAGGCCAAAAGAAAAAAAAAATGAAAAAAAAGGAGAAAAATTAAAGTTTTCTTCACAAAGACTTAAATGGTACAATAATAATCGTTTCAGTAAATGTGAGGAACTTTAAATTTGAATTGCATGAAAAATTAGACGAGTTTAGAAATGGGATGTGCAACCCAAAATCAAAATAAATAAATAAATAAAGTTTTCTTTATCGGAACAAATTGAAAATAAAATGGAAAAAACAGTCGGAAGAATATGTTGCCTGAAAATAATTGCCTTACATTTCCCTTCTTGTCAGAAATCAAAGCTATAATTTGCATCACCAAAATTACATATAAAATAAAAAGGAAAAAACAATATATATATATATATATATATATATGCTTGTCTTCGTTTATTTGATCACGGTTTACCTGGATGAGAAGAAAACCAAAGAATCAAACCGCACAGAACTAACACAACAGGGATAAGGTGAATGGCTTTTTCTGCAGTTGACTTGTGATGCGGTAATTCAGTCCCCTTCTTCTCCGCATCAGATCTGGATGTATACACTGGCAAGTAACTGGCAGCTGCGAGGGGAAGAGCTGTGGTAGTCTCTGACAGATTGACAGAGAACTCATCAGAGTCACGGGAATTGGTGCTCCACGACCTCTGCATTTTCTTACCAAGGAAAATGAGGAAATAGAGAGAAACTATGAGGATCATACAACATAAGAAATTAAGACAGGCGACATGATCTTTTATATAAGGTAAATTCAAGAAATATTGGATAGATCTATGTGTGAAGCGGATCGTTCAAAGCCTAGGGTGAAGGAGAGAAGCAATATATTGCTTCAAAGAGGGAACTGGTTGAGATTGCAATTGGATCTTTAATATCTGAGTTGGCAATTGACAATTTCTTGTGATTTTTTCAGCTTTGCTTAAGCTACTTGCAACGTAATTAAAGGCATGCACGTGCTTTTGAAAAAGAGGGGCAAATTTTTGAAGACCCATGTGTGAAGTTAAAAAACAGAGCCATTTCATTTAATTGGAAAGGGGTCAATCGACTCAATCCCATCTCCCCATGAGGAAGAGAAATGGCTACACCTTTTTCTAGAGCAAAACTATTCGGATTAAAGAACACAATGAGAGCAGTTAATTACAACAATACATCCTTTTTCCCCATACAATAAATACATACTTTCTTCGTGTGGAGAATGTACATGGACATGGAGATAACATTTCAGGACGGTAAAACACAGTTCTAAAAATGGTGACATATGTTAGCATTTCAAATGCTGCAACCAAAATTGTCTGGAAGTCAGGTGCACTCTCAGGAGAACATAAAAGGCAGTCAGCCCAAACATAGATGCGTCATGTTGTGCATGCAGACACTGAAAAATTGCGAGGGGGGGCAATTGATGTTAGATACTAAATCTTATGGTCTAAGTCCTAATTTATAGTTTAGCGCAGAATAATATTCACGGATAAGTTTGGCATAGTCTGCAGCTTCCGAATGAAAAATAAACTATTCATGTTAGAAAAGCAGTTCATTGCCTGTACTTGTTCTTGTATGTCAAGATTTAAATCAAAAGACCATGATACCCAAACCCAAAACAGCCAGACACAATCAGCTCGGAAGAGGAAAGCCCATGGAGCTTGTTTTTAATAAGCTAATAATATCATCACTAACTAGCGCAACAAGATATCGTGGAATCATTATCAGACCATTTATGTTTGAGTCAAAATCCACTTACACGTGTAAGTATTACGCAATTTATCAGTCATTGAATTCAAATCCAACGGTTGAAAATGAAGGTGTTATATTTAGTAATAATATCTAAAATTGTTGGATTTAGAAATCAATGGTTGATAAATTGTGGTTGATCAAAAAAATAGGAAGGGTGATAATTGTGGATCCTAACTCTTTTTGTTTTGATTTTTTTTTATCCCTTCTTGGGTGGGGAGTGTAAATCCCAGTAATAAATACATATTCAAGAAGCTGCAACGTATACCTTGTTAAGGTTAAACTTCCAAAATTTCCATTTCCTTCCTCATTCTATGTAGAACCTCTTCTTGATTAGTGGATGCATCTTGCCAGAAGAATGTCTGATGTCACAGCCAAACTCAACCTCCATTAAACGATGATTTTCCTTGGAACCATTCATTGAGAAAGAAATATTGATATCACTCCCTTCACTAACTTGAACAGAAGGATGCAAGAAAAAAACCTGTCCAAAAGAGGTAAAATTTAACCAGCAGGAAAATCTAACAGATGAAGAAAACAATCAATGTCCAAACAAAACCAGTTCCTTGGACACATCATGCTTGGACAAACAAATTTGTATCAATACAATGGTAGGAAAACTACCCTACTTGAACACAACCATCACTAGCAAGGCATAGTTTAGAGTCTATCATTAAGCATAGAGGACTGCTATGTGCGGGCGGCAATCCATCCTGTACATAAGCACTCGAGACTTCATTGGTCCCTCCTCTTTGGTTTTTCTTGGAAAGGGAAAATGCACTCAGCATTTGCTGAGTTCAGCTAGAATTTCCCTTAAGCATAATTAGCAAAAATTTAAATAGCTCATGTTCATCATAAACAGTGAGACTCAGGCTTTCTAGAATTGCACTGCCTTTCACTAGCACAATTTATGCATGAAAGAGGTAAAGATAAGGAAAATCATTCGGGTAATATAATACCTGCTGGCCCCAATGTGTGCCATTATCAACACTAGAAGCTGTTGTCAGCTCAATCTCTTGCCGAGCTGGATTCCCTCTCCTACCCTGAACCACAAACATAAGAATAAGAGTTATATTGCCTACTTGCAGAGATGCCCCTTTAACATACAATTCCATAAACAAGGAATCTTAAATCTCAATTTACTCAGAAATGGACATCAAACCATCCACCAAACCCAGAAAGTATTGTCTCCAAAGTGACTGATGACACAAATGCTGTCTCCAAAGTGACAGATGTCATCCACAGTGGCTGTTAAACAATCAATCTCCTTTACAACAGCAGCTGTCCCAATAATTTGATGTGGATGAAGATTGTTCCATATTGAAGTCTGTAAAAATTTATATAGCTCTTAAAAAGGTAAGATGCATCTGAAGCTAAGAACTATTTTGGAGGAATGCTCAAGAGCCAACTTGATTAACAGCCTTATTAAGTTTCATAATATAATAGTTGTGTCACACAAACCAGACAACCAATCACCTAGTTTAGCTCGATTAAGAAATTAATGACCACATTTACATCAACAAAAGGAATTTATCTGACATTACCTTAATAACAAACTAGTGCTTCAATGCTTTAGGTTCAAAAGGTCTTTCTATTTCTTTTTTTGACATGTTAATCATTTCATGGAAGGGGAAGGAAAGGCAGGTGCCTGGAATGGTGCACAAGAAAGGTGTGCTCAGATAGGTTGCTTAAATGATAAATTACATTCTGAGAGAGGAAGTAGGGTAAAAACACAACTAGCTGGAGTTTAACTTCAATAATGATTCAAGAAATGTCAAGAAAAGTCAATTTTCAAAAGAAGTCTAGAATTCACCTGCAGGTAATAGTTTTTCTGTTCGTCTTCAAAAGGCTTTGTTAAAACACCCATATTGACGCCATAATAAGTCTTGGTTTCACTAAGGAAACTGTACCAATCATCCATTGCTGCTTCATAATCATTCCTTTTTTTTTTTCCCCCAGCCCAGACCTGATAGGTGCCACCCACATGTGTGCATGGCTAGGATACCTATCAAATCGAAGTCTGTTTTGTCAGCTATGAAGTCTGCCAAATAAAAATTTAAAAAGACCCAGAAATTATATAGAGATTTTTAATGAACTGACAAAAATTACAAGAACAAGCAAAAGACAGATAAGAGCATCAACATAGACAAGAAAATTTGTAAAAAATACTAATTGCTCCACACAGGTATTATTTATCTATTGATGTATTTCCTTTTCATTATTTGAAAGGTAAGATTTGAATCTATCCCTCACATCCCTATAGCAGTCCCAACCTTGCTTTACCCCTTTGGCTAGTGCATTAATTAGTTACAACTTAAAGTTCCTTGGTTTTACTTTGTAATAATCCAGCCTTCCTATACATCATAACTTAGAAGGCATAACATTTCTCTTAACAATTCAAAAACACCCTTGTTGGTTATCACCTTGCTCTTCATATAATACCACATCAGTTGTTCTTTACTGTACTTCCAAAGCCTCATCTCAAATCATGGCAAACTCTCTCATTACGACTTATGAGTAATAGGGTAAGGAAACCAAATTAAGTTTCACAAAAGATAATGGTCATGAATCATTCTAACAGCTTGTAGGACACACAAGGAGAAGGAAATCTAAATGCGGGTGCAAATGCAGATAGCAAAAATCAGATTAAAGAATCTGGTGAATGATGCTTTTAAGCAGCATTATGCAGTATGAATCCCATAGTTACCCAAAGAGCAGTATAGGATGGCCACATTAAACTGAAAACATTTTGGCAGTCCAGAGGAGACAAAAAATGGTAAGACCCTTCAACATAAATAATAATACCTATTTGATAAAATACAACGCATACAGAAAAATGTTGCAAGTTGTGACAAAACAAGTGAAGCAGATATCCAAAAGCTTTTACTTAAATGACCCCAGAGGGCTTCAGCCAGCATTCATGAGCAAAAATCACAGAATCAAACATGGACTTAAGCAGGAGAAAGTAACCCATCCACTCTGATATAATAACGTCAACTGCAACCAACAAAACTATAGGATTAGAGTCAAAAACCAAAACCCCTCAATGAACTAAACCTAAAGCATAAATGTGATGAAGAAAAGTCAAATTTGAATTTAGTAGTGGTAAGTAAAGTAAAATACAATACAGCAACCTTTTTCTGGTAGCACAACTTCCTCCATAGAGCCCTTAATCACTTCAACAACATTTTGAAGATTGTTTGCTTTAACAAGGGTACAGGCATGCTCAGACATCTTAGTTGCTTCCACAGCATATACCTTTCTTGCCCCTGCTTTGGCTGACCAGATTGCAAGAATGCCGCTTCCTGTTCCTACATCCAACACAGTCTTCACAATGATCCAAATTGGTCTCATTTCACTTTTAACAAATTGCTACACATCATAACATACACTAAATAATCAATCCACGAAAAAAAAAACATAAGGACAAGAAGTATATTAGAGACAATGCATTCTTGTCTCTCCATTAAAACAAGGATTCAAATCCTCAAAAATAAGAAACACCAACATGTCAGACTAAAAAATATTCCCTGAGGGCAAAAAACGCAGAATCTAACCCATGGGAAGGAAGGGAAAACAAAGAAATACTCAAATCCATGCATCCTTCATATAGAAATTAAGTAATACTTGTTCAGGCAAACAAGCACCTAGCTAAATGAATTCAATTTTCGATTTGAATTAGTAAGAAAAGGCTTACCTTTCCATGGAAGTGATGCTTGTTCTTAAAAATCGCAGTGATGTAGGCGTCCGTGCGAATCCGATCGCAGAGCATGTCCTTCTGGTGATAGAGAAAAGCGTAGGTGCAGAAATACCGCGCGAAATCAACTCCCTTGTCCACCACTCCATTGCTGCTGCTACTGCTGCTGCATCCTCCTCCTCCTCCTCCGCCGCCAGCCACGCCGTTAACGTGGCTCCCCATTCCTCCTAACTCAGTAACTCTTCAATCTGCCAGCGCACCGTTTGGTCTGTGGGGAAGAGTAAGTGTTCTTGAGATTCGTAGGGCAACCTCGTAGCCGTAGGCGGTGATTACTAAGAGGATGCTACGTCATTACAGAAAAATATTGACACCGTCATTACTTTCCCTTGATTGTAGTCACCATCTGATTGGTGACACGAAGAGCGCCATTGCCAAAGTTCTCGTTCGTCACTTTTTTTTTCTCAATAAAAATTAAAGGGAAAGGAAAAATAAAGAATGGGTGGCGATAGAAAAATTTTTGTTATTATTTTTTATATAATTTTTATATATCATTAAATATTCTTAATATTATAAATTTTAAATAAATAAAAAAATTAATTATTTAAATAATATCTAAAATTATAAAAAATTTAATAAAAAATTATTTTTAAATCATTTTTTTATAAAAAATTGTTGTTATATAAAATGTCTAATAACATCTATTAATCATGTGACATATAATTTACGCTTAAACTTTATTAAATTTATATATGTCTGTTATTAGACTTTAAGACATTTTAATTTTTTCTTTTCTCAAATTTAAAAGACTTTGAGATATTTTCAGTTTCGTTTTAAAAAATAAATAAAAGACTTTGAGAAAAAAAAACGTTTTTGAGAAAAAAATATAACTCTTAAAATCTATTTAAGGAATTTTTTTAATTTGAGCTATAAAATAAGATTAAGAGTATATTTACTAAATTTTTTTATTTATTTATATTAAAAAATAAAAATTAATTTTAAGTTTACCAATCATTTAATAAATTGTTTATTGTAACATTAATGTTAAAAATTTTATAATTTTTATACAAGTTAATAATACAAAGTATAATAAATGTACCATTAAACTATACCGTAAAAGGAGAGCTCATAAAAACCCTTGAATTTAAGAGAAAGATTAAATGGGGCTTAGTTCTAAATTTTTAATTTTGAATGGTTTTAATGTGAATGGTTATGATCACTACTTATTTTGTTAAAATTATCAAAATTTGATTAATATGTAAATAATTTTTTCTTAAATAGATGGTTATAATATATGAATATATTAATTTATAAATTGATTTCAATGTAATATGAAATAAATATCAATTTTTCTATTAATTATTAGTTATTTTTAACAATCAAATTAAACATAACCAATATTTTTTAAATAGAGGTTGGGGGCCTTAATAAGACAATTGGTGGCCATAGCCACACCTATTTTTAGTCTTCAACTATTTTTTGCATTTTTTCATCTCTAAATTATAAACAATATACATTTTTAGTTCTTATTTAAGAAATTAAAATTTTACATAAACGATATGCCTATTAGACTAATTGATGCCTAAAAAAAAATATGTTTTTTATAATTCAAGGGTGAAAGAAATATGAAAATAGTCCAAAAACTAAAAATACTTAAAATTAAAAATTTAGGTACTAAAAATAACATTTAACCTATCAAAAAAATAGTAGAGAGGAGATGAGGTAAGAAAAATCGTTTTTATGGTTAGATCAACATATTCATTTATATACTTTAAGATTAATCATTTTTCAAGTGATCTTAAAAACGCACACTCAATATCAATCTATTGCATTTAGGAAAATTAACTTTGGTCCCAAGTTTTAAATTTTAAACCTAACGTATAAAATAGCACTTACTTATCAATTGATCTTAACATTTGGGGTTTAAAGAAAAAAAAAAAAAAAAACTTAGCTTATAAACTACTTAATTTATTTATTTGCTTAAAAAATAACATCCTTGTTCCCCTAAAAAAGAATTAAAGAACTTTAGACATGATAACATTGTAGGTAAATTAAGTAAGACCTTATCAAACCAGTGTTGAGATTACCAATGTTCACAATATTTGACTCAAGAAACACTCCAACAATATCAATTTCATTTATTGACTTCCAACTCCCTAGTTATGTAACAAGTTTCAACTTTATTTATGCAATATGGTTGATGGAATCAAGTAGGACCTTAGCAAACCATTTAGGTGATTGTATATCTATGTTTTGCCCTTTAATTTTTGAGTTTAAGGGTTTTTGCTCTTTAATTTATAAGTTAAGATTATTTACCTTTAACTTACTGAATTTGAGGGTTTTTGCCCTTTGACCAAACTTCTCATAGTTTTGACTCTTATCATCACTCTTCATCTTTTGTAGAATTGATACTTTAGTCCCTAAACTTATGTTTGTTTTAGAACTAATTTTTATTTTATCTTGCCAAGATTTTTAATTCTTCCAGAGCTAGTGCACTTCCTAGTTCAAGAATATATCTATCCCATAATAATTGATTAGTTCTATAAAGGATCATCCCTTTTATTTCTATAATCTTTGAGATTATATCTATTTTATTGTTCACAAAATTTGACTTCTCTTTTTAAATACATTATTAACATCATTGTGTTTTAATTCTTTTATGGTTTTGATACTAGATTTCTAATGGATTTTCAGAACCTAACTTAGATTATTATTGACTAATGAGTAACTGGTATATTAAATTCAATAAACACAAAATTAAATCTATTAGACTACTACCAGAGATAATGTTTGCTTAGCCTTTTTTAATCTTTTTAGTTCTTTATTTAAATCTGCTGCTATTTGCTTCAACCTTTTTAGATTCTTGAATAGATGATAGTCATCTTCAATATTAGTTATTTTTTTTCTAAAATGTTTACTTTTTTGTTTCTATATTATTCACATTGATAGTCATAAACTTTATTATCTACAACAATTTCCTAAATGAAATCAAGCATCTTATAGTATATAGAATTGATTTCAAAAATGGATTTTTCTATTTAAAATATAAGAGGTTAGGTACTATTCTCCCATTGTTCTAATCTAAAAAATAATCTAACGTTAAAGAATAGTAAAGCTGTTTCTATGCCCACGCTGTTTCTATGCCCACCTTGCTTCCACATGATAAAATAAATGAGTTAGAAATTTTCCTAAAAACCTTTTAGTCTAGCCTTCGGTCAAGCTAATGCTTCTTTCTTTTAACCCTCAATGCCACACTCAAGCTACAATAGGTATTTAGACAGGATAAGTAACTTCACTATTGCTTTAGTTTTTTTAGGAATTCTTCTGATTGTATTTTATGATGGAAATAAGGAGGGATAGAAACACAAAAATTATTCTAAAACATTTTTTTTATTTCTGAGAAAAGAAAGGAAAAGCTCCCTTTTCCTCTTGAAGGGTGTTTACATATGCATGGTAAAAGGCTTTCAAGTAAGGTATTTGGGTTTTCAAATGCTCGATACCCATTATAGCTTATATAAGGCTTTTTATAGTACTTCTTGGAATCTTTTCTATCATCATTATTGATGTTTAAAGTTTACATTATTGTTTGGTTGTTCTGACTTACTTCCTACTTTTGCTAAAGCAAATTACATAAAATCTTTTCTTTATTGACGCAAGAACTTACATCTTCTTACATTGGGTTCTTCATAGGATGATGAGATCCTGTTCACTATCTGAGGAAGTGGTTCCTTCGTCACATGTTGCCTTAGCTTTTTTTTTTTTTTTTTTTTTTTTCAGATTCTTTTTGGTAGCAAAAACCATAATGATTATTGTGTGTTAACTGTTTGCATAGTCTATTATGAAATGCTTTACTAGCTGGGATCAAATTCTTCATAGATTTTGTACTCCTGAACAATGTTTTTGGGCTCGGCCCGGTGGTTGGCCTCTTTTGACCATCGGGTTTGGTTCAACCGATTGAACCGATTCACCCGACCAGTTCAACCGGTCAACTAAAAAAAACATTTTTAACATTTTTATTAAATTTTACTTTTGTATATTACTTTCACTCTATTTTTAAGAAATAATCATCATAAGATCAACTTGAAAATCATCATTTAAGCAATTTAAAATAATAAATTGAATTAAATACATATAATTTTTAAAATCAAAACTAACAAATATTAAAATACATATAAGATAAGTTCACTATGATAATAATGAAGAAATCAATCTTAAACTAAATTTACTACAAAATAAATACTAAATATAAAAAAAATCACTAACCTAATTCACAAATCCACTACAAAATAAGTCTTGAATATATATAAAAAAAAAATCTCAAACCAAATCCATAACAAAAACAAAAGTTAAATAGATAAAGTATCATTACTAATTCATTTGTTTTGAGAAGATTCTGATTTCTGTTGATGCTTCTGTTTGATGGAGCAAGAGAAGATAGCGGAGATGAGGAAGAGAAGGAAGGTAGTGATGGAGGAGATGATCTATTCTGTAATAGTGTAACTTTTGTTTTGCTTTGTTGTTTCAGTTCAGTGAAGGAAAGAGAAGAAGGTGATCAGCAGTCGACAGAGGAGATGAAGAAGAGGTGCTCAACAGAGGAGATAAGGTAGACGAAGACGATCTATTCTGTTTTGAATAGAACAGATGAAGTAGATGAGGTAGATGAAGACGATCGGCGAAAGAGAAGAAGGGCAACGACGGAGGAGACGATCAGTGGAAGAGAAGATTTGTCCTTCTGTAGTTCTGTTGGTTCTGGGTTTTGCAATTAGCAATGTTAATTTGTTTCCCACTTTGCCGATCATCTTAGGGTTTTTAGTTTGATTGATTTTTAATTTAAGTTAAAAAAAGATGATGAAATTCAGCCCGGCTGGTTGTAGCAGGTCACACGAGTACAGCAGGCATGACGAGTGGGGTAGGTTTCAACGGGTCATTTAACTAAACGGGCTGAAGTCTTCAATCGACCCGTTTTCAGGCCCAGGTCTGATTGAACCGGTTCAATCAGCCGAGCTGGGTCGGGTCCAAAAACAACGCTCCTAAACCCCCTACCAGCTTTTCTTTATATATATTCTCTCACTTCACCCAACAAAGCTTATTTCTATCCTCATAACCCCCCACAAGAATCCTCTCCTAATTGAATCTATCATTTTAATCACATTTTTTGGAATAAGGTACCTAGCTATGAGAAAGATGGGAATATTAGAAAGTAGAGAGTTTAATAGGGTGATTCGTCCACCCAAAGAAAGTAGTTGTGACTTCTAAGATGCCAACTTATTTTTGAAATTTTCTATTAGAAACCTCTAAGATGTCATTCTCATCAAATTTGCTCCAATTGGAATCCCTATATAAATAAAAGGATTTTGCCCACTTCACAATGTAGGACTCTTGCCATTTTTACAAGCCAATCATACTCCGTATTGATTCCCATCAACTTGCTTTTACAATAGTTTATCTTCAAGCCTAAAACCAGTTCTCAAGTTCTCAAGATATATTTTAAAGCTCACACATTTTGCTCAATTGTCACCACAAAAATAATTGTGTTGTCCACAAATTGCAAATGGGATACATGGTATTCCTTCCTACCAATTGGAGCTCCTTTGAACAAGTTTAAACCCATTGTAGATCTCATGATGCTATTAAGACCTTCTACAACTATAAGGAATAAAAGGGGAGAGAGTGGATCACCTTGCCTCAACCCTTTACTCATTACAAATTCCCCTGTTGGACTCCCATTACCAGCAATAATACCAAATTCATCTTGAGGCATTCATGAATCTAATTTCTCTAAACTTGGTAGCAAGCCATTCTCTCCAGCATATAAATTAAGAAGTTCCCACTTACCTTATCGTATGCCTTCTCGAAATCTACCTTAAAAATGATGCAGCTCCTCCTTTACTTTTTCACCTCATCTACAATTTCATTTGCTATTATAACACCATCCATTAACTACCTTCCTCCAATAAAAGTAGATTGTTCACTCCCAATTATCCCATCCATCACCCGTCTTAAAATAACTGGTCTTATTTTGCTATTATATCAATTTTAAGTGTATTATTTTATTTTTAAATGCAATTTCTATAATTTAATGTGATATATAACTAAACCTTTTGGTGAAAATATATATAAATTAATAAATTAATAATTATTTTTGTAGGTTAATATTTTACTTCATAGATCCTCATTATATAGTAAGTTTCATTTTCACTATATTTTTTTAATTGTATGGTTAAATATTTATTTTTTGTTAAATAAAAATTCAATAATTTATTTATGAAAAATTTTGTTGATGAATGAATTTAACATGTTCATATATTAACTTAATAAATAAATTATAAAATATGTGAAAGATATTATAATTGTTTTGAGACTAGTCATGTTATTTTTGTATCATTAATTTAATAAGATTATGTATCATCATAGTTGAATGTATAGACATTAAACTCCTTGAGGAGAAATACATGAGGAGTTCTACAATGGAGTTGAATATTTCCTTCAATTTGAATATATGATACAATCAAATATCCTTGTAGTAAATGCTTTAATTTACTATTGATGACTTGAGGAATGATATGAAATCATATTATTGTGAATGGTTTTATGATTGCTTATTCTGTTTGGTGGGTGCATGGTGAGATGTTTATGAATTTAGTAGATCCATGGTTTGCTGCTAATCTGAGCACATCATTGTACAGCCGAGATGTGCACCATGATGAAAGGAATGACTTTCGTGAGATGGTGTATGATGCATTTTGTCTAGAGGATGATGATTATCAAGAAATGAAAGCTAATTTCCCTAATCAACATCTAGACAAGAAATTCAACAATCAAACAAAGGGATTTTATGACTTGCTTCATGCATCTACAATATCGTTTTGTAATTTTAGCAAAAAATGAGACGATGCTCTGCTGGCTCTACTATATGTTGCACACTAAGATTGTGAATAATTTAATTGGTGGTGATTTTAATGCCATTGTCAAAGGATGTAGGAGGCTGTTAAGTGCAAAGATCAAAAAAAAGTTCTTAAAACTTTTATGAAGTAAAAAAATTATGAAAGGGCTTGGTTTGGGTAATTTAAAAATTGATACTCATATTAACAACTAATTTTTATATTATGAGGAGCATACAAAGGCATTGACTATATGCTCAATTTGTGGAGAAGTAAGGTATAAACAAAGAAACTAAGAGAGGAAAAGACAAAAGGACATTTTAAGGAATTCTCTTTGGTACTTGCCAATTATACCTCATGTTCAAAAGCTATATATGTCTCCAAAAACAACTACGCACATGACAGCATCTAAAATGTTGTGGTGATATAAATGAGGTCATTCATTTAGCACAATTAGAAGCTTGGAGATATTTTGATTGAATGCATCTTTCTTTCAAAGAGAA
>BPVZ01000025.1:1046386-1058383 GCA_020521535.1 Rubroshorea leprosula | reverse complement strand
GTCTCCGATATGGTCATGTTATTCTGTTGCCCGCTAGTGGGAGTTATAAACGCTAGCACATGTCGACATGTTACTGATAGAACCGGTTCGTTTCTGTAACCCTGCTAGTGGGGGTTAAACACTAGTAATTTCTGTTGCCCGCCAGTAGGAGGTTTATAACACTGGCCATGACCTATAGAGAAGACGTCTATTTCATTCCCGTACTGGTATTCGTTTTTTTTTTCTGATTACACTTGTTGGCATGCTATATGTTTAAAAAAAGGCACTCCATATTTTACTTACTGAGTTTATCTCATAGTTTTTCTTTGTCCACCATTTCAGGAACCAAAACTGAGGACGGGGAAACCACGGGAAGTGACGAGTTAGAAGGCTAGCCATTTCGAGATTGATGGAGATTTTTAGAAATAAATCATGATCTTGTAAACTAGAGTGTATTGGAGATTTTATGATATGAGAGAAAATTTTAAAGATTTGATCTTCAGATTTTTGTGGTATCAAAGTAAAATATGATAAGTTCCGAGCCTTATGCATTTGTGGGACCTTTTCACGAGTGCACGGCGTCTGCCACGTCCCCGGATTTGGGTTCTGGGGCGTGACAGAGAACCTCATAATATTCAATTAGATCTTACTATTGATGGTTTTAGCCCTAGGGGTCATTCTTCAACCCCCTACTCTTGTTGGTTAGGTTTTTTTATTGTTATTTACTTACCGCCACAAATGTGCATGTAGTTAGAATTTACATTTCTTACATTGGTCATTGCAAGTCCAAAATGCCTAAGTAGAAACATGATGAATTTTTTGACCTGTAATTCAAGACTTAAAAATGTTATGGTCGACTAATGTGAAAACATACGATAGTTACCATAAGCAAAACTTCATAATGTGCACTTTATTAATGTGGACCATAATTGATTTTTTGAGTAACAATATGGTATCTAGTTGAAGTACTCATGGCCGATTGTCTTGTCTATATTGTATAGAGATGATAGATTTTTCTATCTTTTAAATGGTCAAAATCCATCTTTTTTTACTATCGTCATTAGCTTTTACTCTATTCACATCCTTTCAAATTTGATCAAACTAATTTTCTAAGACGTCAAGTTGAATTCAATACTCTCCCTCCTTTATTGAATGGTGTTTCAATGCATCACCAAGTTAAAAACCTTCCTAATGTGTTGTAGAGGAAACCTTTTGAAAACCAAACAAGTAAGGGTTTTGGAACACCCACAATTGGGTGAAAAAGTGTACTTTTTTGGAACTTCTTGATTGGCAAAATAGTCTTATTATGCTTAATTTTGATGTAATGCATTGTGAGAAGAATTTCTTTCATAATATAATACATACTGTTATGGATGATACTATAACAAAAGATAATGTGAAAACAAAATTGGATTTACCCTTTTATTGTGACCGAGAAAAACTGTACATGATATATGATAAGCATGGTCAGGCTGTTAAGCCTAATGCTATTTATGCACTTACCTCACAAAAACAGAAGCTTCTATGTGAATGGATGAAACATTTGCATTTTCTAAGTAGCTATGCTTCTAACATATCAAGATGTGTCAAGTTGAACGAGTCTAGGTGATTTAAGATGAAAAGTCATGCTTGTCACATTTTCATGCAACAACTAATTCTAGTTACTTTTCAAGATCTATTGCCATCTGCTAGTTATGGTCTTTTGACCGTAACTTCTTTCGTTCACTTTGTTCTCAATCATCAAACTTAAGGAGATGTAGAAATGGGAGGCAAAGGTTGTTGAAATAGTTTGTAAGTCAGAAATAATATTCCCCCTAGCATTCTTCAATTCTATGTAGTACTTTGTAATTCATCTTCCATATGAGGTCAAAGTTGGTGGTATAGTTCAATTTCGTTGGATATACCCATTTGAAAAGTAAGACATACAACAAAAAATTGAAAATATTAAAACTAAGTATTGGTTAACTTTTTAAATTACTTTTTTCAATATCTTCTTTCAGGCTCATTCACAAACTTAAGAATACCAGAGGGAATAAAAATCATGTAGAGGCATCAATTGTTAAGGTATTTATATTGTATGAAATAACCCATTTTTGCTCTTATTATTTTGGGAATGATGTTGAAATGGCCAAGGAACTATGATAGCATTGGGAGTAATGCCCTAAGTCAGTTATATATGTTTTATTGACATGGTCAATCAATAAGTGCACAATCATGTACACAATGCTTAATATTGGAGGAGAAAAAGGTAGTTGAACTATATGTTTTGCTAAATTATAAGGAGATTGATGTTTGGCTAACATAAGTTTTACCCTTTATAACATAAAAGCCAAGATTGTTGACTCAATGTACTCCAAAAAGGGGGGTGACTTGAAGTTCCAAAAATTCTCCCTTTTTTGCAACCACAAAACCAAAATTAAAGAGAGTAGAGAAGAAGAGCTTGCTCAATGATTTATAGAGGTTCGGTCTAACCAGTTGGAGCCTAGTCCTCTACCTTGGCTTCACTCACCAAGGATTTTCTCTGCACTCCCCATTAACAACAACAAGGGTGGCTTAAAGGAGCTATTCAATCCTTTTACAAGAAGAATGCTGTTTCTCTCAAATCTCACCCCTTTACACTTAAACCCCAAGAATTCTCTCTACAAATCACTCTAGAAGGATTAATTACACCCTCAAGATCACTCACAAATAGAACAAAAAGAGGATTACAAGTAAATATCTTTCAAAGATCAAAAACTCAAGTTAAAGCTCATGTAGGTAGGTAAAAATATTCAATGCAATGCTCTTTAAACTTCTTCAGATCTGTTACCAACCATATTTATAGCCCCTTGATGGAAAATAGTCATTTCTAGCCGTTGGAGGTCATTAAATGCATTGAAGGACGTAAAGCTCGAGTTGTAGGATTGTCAAGAGAGCTGGCTTAACTTTCTAGAGCCGGCTCTGAACAGCCGGCTCACCATTTCCATAGCCGGCTTTGTGGGATTCTGCACATTCTGTTTTCTTCGTAGAGCCGGCTGCAAAACGCAAAGCCAGCTTTGTGGGTTTCCTGAAGATTCTATTTTCTTGGATAGCAAGCTACAAAAACATAAAGCCGACTTTGATATTCCGACTTTAAAAATATTAATTATTCTTCAAATAAGTCGACCGTTGTGCATTAAATGCACCCTTACAGCCGGCTGCAAAGTTAGAGTCGGCTTTGCTTCTTTTCTCCGCGTGCACCAAACAACGGACCTTTAAATCTTTACCCGTAGAGCTTGCTGCAGCTTCCAAAGCCAGCTCTCTGCATTTCCATTTCACCAGAGCCGGCTGCAGCTTTCAAGAGATAGCTCTTTGCACATACTCAAGCCATTCTAATCCATTTTTAAGTGTAGTCCAAGTTTACTTGCAATCTTTTAGCAATTTAACTACACACTTAAATAAACCAATTAGTCACTCAAATGTGTTTTGTAATCATCAAAATCATAAGTACAACAAAGATGATTTCCATCAAGTCTTAATTGATAAATAATTGTAATTTTTCAAAAAATTTGATGAAGAAGTTAGCGTAAATATGACATTTGAACAACTACAAAGAGCTCAAACAGATAGTTTGGTTCGATGGTTTAAAAATATAAATTATTATATACAATTTTCTCAAATTTTTAATTAAATATTAATAAATTAAAACTATTTAATGTAAAGGTGCTTAGTAGATAATACAAAATCAACGAAGAACTTATCCACCTTGTAGTTGGCTTGACTTTTTAGGTGAATATTTATAATGGGTTCTATGTTAATGACTTTAGCTTTTTGACTAAAGAGTTTTCTAGTATTAGAAATCCATGTAACTGTGGTGTTTGTGTTAAAAGAACCACCATTAGCTCTGAAGATGAAATTGATTATTGTGGTGTCTTGAAAAAGGTAATCGAGTTATTATATTATGAATACTCAAGTCAATAGGAGATTGTGGTCTCGTTCAATTATGATTGGTATCACACACGACACAGGGAATACATGTGGATGTTGAACATGAAATTATTGATGTCAATCCAAGGTTTAAACTTTCAATAGGAGAGCTATTTTGCCTTACTAGTTAAGCACAACAAGTTTATTATACTTTATAGTACTAGTAATTAACATCTTATCAACCATATCTTCAACAGAGATTAATGGCATTTTTCAAGATAACGACCCCTCACAATGCAAGGCATTTTGTTGGCTATAGATTTAATTGCATACCAATCACTTCAACTACATGTAGAAGCTGCTATAGAGGTTGAGGTTAATGTTGATACATTAGAAGAAGAGCAGGATATGGAAAAGAAAAAGATTCAAAAACCTCGAAAAAGAGTCATAGTATTAAGGGAGATGATAGTGATGATTGATTGAAACATTTATTATTAATATAATATATATTACTACTCATTAAATATATGTATTAAAATTTCTCTTCCTTATATATATTATTTCGTTAAGTTGTATTTTTTTATTTAAAATAGCATTAGTGCATAATTGTTCTAAATTTATTATTCATTATTTTTAGAGAATAATGCCTATCAGCCTTACCTCTTAAAGATTAAGAGCAAAATCATCCCAAAACTATGTTGTTTTAATAAATTCTAATTGAAAAAGACTAAAATACTCTATTTTTAAAGTACGAATTAAAGTGTTTTTTATCATTTCCTATAGTACTTTATTAAAATTACATAGTTTTGGAATAATTTTCCTCCTAATATTTAGGAGGTAAGTTTGATAGGCACTATTCCCTTATTTTTATATATGTATTAAGAGTTATTTTGTTATTCCTTTTTTAAGATGTCTAGTAATGCTACAAGTTCAGCTAGGAGGAGATCCTCTTCCTCGGGTTCCTAAGGGCAGTACAATTGTGATTAGCCACAGGTGTTGATTGATGGTGGAGTTCCTCTTGATGTAGATTAAACCATACATGATTCGTTGATGGAGGATGTAAATCATTTTACATCATATCATATGGTGAGGGCACTTCATCCTCGAAGGGCAAAAAAGGATGTGGTTGGAATTTGAAGGGCTTACGACCTTCAGAGTGTAGAGAGGCTAGGAAATGGATTTAACTAACTCTTGATAAGCTACAATTTGTCAATCCCACCATACCTTTGGTTATTACTTCTTTATAGAAGTCATGTTTTAATGATCTATACTTCACATTTAAATGTGTCCTCGACAAGAAGGTTAACAAAATTTACAATTGTTTCAAAGTAAGATTTAAGTTTAGCAAATCTAATAAAATTAATGGATTAAACAATTTATGTAATAAAATAAATTATTTAATTGCTAAATTAGAATTTTTATTTTTCACAAATCTATTGTTATTCAATTTTGTTTTGTAGGCACTTTACCAGTGGCTTTCTACAAATACTCTCCATGTACGCAATGTGTTCTTAAATTCTATAAAATATAAGTGGAGTGATAATATTAGAGACTAGAGGTTGAAGTGGAAAGAGGATCCAAGTTACATCCCATGTTGGATCTCAACTCATATATGGTCTTAGTTGTAGGAATATTAGAACTTTGATGAATTCAAGATGCTCAGTAAAATCGGAGCAAAGAACGAGACGTCTTGAGAGAAGGTGACTCACACCATTGAGTCTATTAGCATTAGCATCCATGACATGCGAATGGTAATTAAGCATAATTAATAAACAAATATATTACATTTTATTTAACAATACATTATATATTAATTTATACTAACAAATATATTGTATTATAATTATTTTGAAATACAAACTAAATCTAAAGGTGATGTGCAATCTTCCTATTGGGAGAAATACAAGGAGACATATACCTTCAAAAAGAAGTTGCAAAAAGATCAACAGCCAACATGGATAAATGAAAAGGCAAAGCAATGACATGTAAGTATATATAATATATAAATTATCATAAATATATAGTTATAAGTGCTTAAAAATTTTATTTAATTAATTTAAAATTGTTTAGCAATCTTTTTTTGTATAGATAATTTTTAAACTACCTTTAACAATATTATATTTATAATAATAATAATAATTATTATTATTATTATTATTTTTGGTTTCCAAGATACTTATGTCATAGAGTGCATGGAGACCTATGGCCTTGATGTCCATTTATGGTCATGCATAGATAACTAGAAATGGGGGCATTACTATTGGAGGTTGCTTCTCCAATTTCATACTAGGTATTAAGTCACAAGTAAATCCAGAGGATGTTGGATTTATTTATAGGAAAAGACAACCTTGTGACAACTTAATGACTGCAATGATGATGAATGATTGTCAAGAAGTAAGTGCACTAGAATGAGCTTGTGGTGAAACAAAATAAAGAGTTTAAAAGGCAACATCAACAAATGAGTGATGCGGCAATACTTGGCTCATATGACACATACTTAAAGTAACATAAGCCAGACGATTGCTTAATTTATTATTGCAGCTCTCATTGCTTATAGCATCTACCCTTAGGCAAGTCATCATTCATTTGCCCCACCATAACTACCACATAACTAGGGCTCAAGTTTCTACCCGAATATAACTTTTGCCCGCTCCACTGATTCCACCTAAACCTCTCCCACACTACTTGGATATTATCAACAACTTCAACCTCAAGATGATGTTTACCTTTTTGTTTTTTATCCAAACTATCAGGCTCCTTAGTTATGTTTACTACTACATTGTCTACACACTTTGCATGGTTGTGTTTAGTTCTATTAATACTTTTAACTATTAGCTTTAGCTTTTCATTTTGATATCTTTTCATATTTTGCTTGACCTCCAATGTTCATACTTTAAAAAGTATGAAGGTTTGGGCTATTTTGAGGGTTATTATGAATTGAATATCATGTGTATTTAAGACAATGTTATGTTGTTGATACTTTGGGGTTGTGGTTGAAAAGGCATACATGTTTTTAGTATGGCAAAGTTGCAATATATGTGTTTTTCATTCCAAATGCAAATTTAAAACAAATTGGCTTTTATCATATTTATGGAGAAACTATAGCAAATTTTTTCTAGACTTTATGCCCACTAAATTGACTGAAATGCAACCAACTTATCGAACAAATTCAAAAAAAAAAAAAAGAATGAAAAGGGAATGAAACCTAGAAAATAGAAATTGACATAGGCTGCTTTAGGATACTAAGGTGTTGCATATCCCATCTTTTCACCAACTTATACAATGTTAGTACATGTACAAATTTCCAATAACATATCCCCTTTTTTGACTAACATGTACCATGTTGATACATGTATAAATTTCCAACAAAAATTTCATTGATGATTATCTAAAATAAGCAAGACATTTCCATTTTTAATTGCCAACTTTTCACCTTCCAGCATGTATCTTGTCAGTAAATTTAAGGAGAGAAATGCAAATTTTTGTCATTTTTCCCCTCTTGCTAAAATTGATTTAATGCCTATGTATATTACATCAATAAATTTAATTCCAAAAGTAATACATGTAAATAAAGGGTTCTATATAATACTAGAACTCCATCACCCTTTCTTTTTTTCTTTCCCTCTTCTTCTTTCTTCTTGCTTCTTTCTCCCTTATCTTTCTCGTCTATTAAATGCTATTGATTTTTTTCTTGTTTATAATTACATTATATTTATGTTATTTTTGGTTTATTTCTTCTCAATATCCTTTCTTTTTCTTTTCTATTCTTTTTTTCCTAATTGATTAAATATTAATTTGAGCTATTCAATTTATTTGAAGTTCTAATTTTCTTTTTTAAATGTTGTTTTGTTGTAAGCATTGGGAGATAAAGATTGGATAAATAAACTTTATTCATCTAAACTAAAATTTAATTTCAATCATATTTGATTGTATTATTTGGTTGAATTTATATGTAAATATTAAATTAATTTATATTTTACTTTTTTTTTAGGAAATGATGCTCTATAAATATCATATCTTTAATTCAGGTAATTTTAATTTTTTTTATTATACTATTCAATTATATCTTATATTTGCATTATTATCTTTATTTTTTCAATCATATTTTAATCATTAGTTTGAGCAAATAGATTGAATAATTTTCTATTTTTATTGTAAAATTTTGATATCATATTTGCTTTTCACAATATTAAGAGTTATAAATTAATTGACATTTGATAGTTTATAGATTGAATTGAATAAAAAAATATTATTTTAAGTATCAATTGAAGTAACTGATTTATCTTTTTTTTTAGAAAAATCACTTACCAACGTTATGCACGTTGATAAACTAGTAGACTGTGCATTGTGTACTTCATCCCAAAAAATCAATTCCGACATACATCTTGTCAATAATGAATTTTTAAACAAAATTTTAATGTTTAGCATTAATATAATACAAACATTACTCACATCAATTAATTTACCAATGAGAGTTTACCAATGAGAGAATAGCCATAAAACATTGGTACATTTTTGGAACAATTAGGATTGTGCTTTTCCGGTGGTTTAATTTTCAAATGTCATATATATTGGTAATGTGGAGAAATTCAACCGACGTGACATCAAGTCATGTTGTTGCACGGATTACCAAGAGGACACCTATTTACCAATGTGTTACAAGTGGGAAATTTGATATGTCGACATTATACCCATACTTATCGATGTGCTTTGTCATCGATAAACTTATGCATTCTGCTAGTGTAGGCCCCTTATCTTTTGTACCTTTGTACCTTTGTACCTTTGTACCTTTGTCTTTGTCTTAGCCTTGGTGGCTAAGTCTGTGTCATAACTATACCTAAAGAGCTTACCAACTTCGCAACTTGGCTGGAATAGCTCATCAACTAGGAATTTAGGAGCTTTGTATCTAGGTATAGCTCTAGTAGATTATCTATGAAATTAAGCCCTCCTTTAGCCAGACTTAGGAAGTTAGCTCTATCTAGGTCAACTATTCCACGGCCATGTGGATTAGTAAGGGGTTGCCATAGAAGCTTCGTATGTAGGTATAGCTCTGCTAAGGATTCTCTAAGAGCCTTTCTTGAGCCAAACTCAAGAGGTTAACTCTATCTAGGTCAGCTATTTCACAAGTAATGTGGACCAATAAGGTGTCGTTATATGACACTAGGTATTCAACTAGCAACAAATTATGTTTGAGAATTTAAATTCAAGTCTATTATAGGTTGCAAATAATTTTCATGGTGACGCTTTACCTGGTACTTATTAGCAGGGCGTTTTGTAACTCAGCGGATTGGTAGGGTCAAGATACAAATGTTATGATAAATAAGTTAAAAGAATAAAAGAACACTTTTGTATTTGCATTTCATGCATTAAATTCATTGGTTTGAGAATACTGTCTTCAACCACGAAGGCAGAACAGGGAATTAAATATATGGTAGAATTTTGATTTATCACCATCACCATTTCCATGTCTTGTGATGGCCCCAAATTACTTAATTTTACACATGACATTTCTATATGTCCCAATCGCTTTGTTCAACTCCAACTGTATGGTTTATTCTCCACCAGTCCAGCTCCGCTCATATTTCACTTGCCTTTTGATTATGATTTTATGGATAACACAGACTGGGTCTCCCTCTCCTGGAAATAATAATATATATATATATATATATATTTTGTATCTCAAATTGCTAAACACTGGTTGATGTCACGATTAAATAAGTCTTCTTAGTAGCATCATCATTACTTTGCTTGGTTTCAGTTAAATCTTGACTTTTGCTTGATAAATCAGATTTCTTTGAATGATTCAAGAATTTACAGTGTAGCAACAAGCGGTATCCCCCTTTTCCGGTCAAAGACTTGGTCAACTTATTTCCCTCTCCTATTATAGTCATCCACGCAACAAAATTTAATAAAATTTATAGAGAAAGCAGTGTATCAATAACGCAATTAGATCATGAGGGAGAAAAAATGAAACACACTTAGAACTTTAGTTAGAAACATCATAATGTTTGAGACGTTATAAAGTTTAAATTTAAACTTTAAAATATAAAATTTATTTTTAATTATATAATTCATTTAGATGCAATTAAAAGAATACACTAACGCATCTAACAATATTTGAAAATTAGAAAAGAAAATGCAGAAATGAGAGTAGTTCGGCAAGAGGAGAAAACTTGTCCCTTCTACTATAAGAACTAAACCATTGACCATTTAAAAGCTTGGGATGGAAATGAAGAACATTAATGGTATAAGGAAAAACTGCCCCGAAGTAGGTGCAATTTTTTTTAATTGTTTATTTCTTTTTATCCAATATAAATTAAAACCAATCCCCAAGCCTTGACATTTATAGGCTGAAAATGTTTCCTCTCTTTGAATTAATTATTCCTAAGAAAGGTTGCCATTTGTTTTCCTTCTAATTCTAAAGAACAAATGAAACCCACAAAAACAACTCTTTCCCTGCGTTTGAACTCAAGCTTTATTAATGGAGGATAGGAAAGCAAACATAATCTCCGTTTCGGCGATCAGTGGTCTGATTATCCTCATCATTGTTGCTCGAGTGTTGCTGAAACTTTCCAAGGCATTTTTCCTCATTGCAGGAGCAGGAATTGCAGTAATCCTTGCAGTATTCACATGTATGGTAATCAGGGGACGGAACAATCGCCGGAGGAAATTGTTAGAGAAGAAAATTGTATCTGAAGGTCAGGAGCTGCGGATAGAGTACAGTTTTCTCCGGAAAGTTGCTGGGGTTCCGACCAAGTTCCGGTACAAGGAGATTGAAGAAGCAACGGACGATTTCAGGGCACTGCTAGGCAGGGGAGCCTCGGCTGCTGTCTTTAAAGGTATACTAACTGATGGAACTCCTGTTGCCGTGAAAAGGATCTCCGGCGAGGAGCGGGGGGAGAAGGAGTTCCGATCCGAAGTTGCGGCGATTGCCAGCGTGCAGCATGTGAACCTCGTCCGCCTTCTTGGGTACTGTATTGTTCCCGGTGGACCTCGGTTCTTGGTCTACGAGTTCATCCCAAATGGTTCGTTGGATTGCTGGATTTTCCCAAGGGTCACCAGAAACCGCCCTGGCGGCTGCCTGTCATGGGATTTGAGGTACAAAGTCGCCATCGATGTGGCCAAGGCGCTTTCTTACCTACACCACGACTGCCGGTCAAAGGTATTGCATCTTGATTTGAAACCAGAAAATATTCTGCTCGATGAGAATTACAGAGCAATAGTGGCGGATTTCGGACTTTCGAAGCTGATGGGGAAAGATGAAAGCAGAGTTGTCACAACAATTCGGGGGACTAAAGGGTATTTGGCGCCGGAGTGGCTCCTGGAGAACGGCGTTTCTGAGAAATCCGATATCTACAGCTATGGAATGGTCTTGTTGGAGTTGATCGGAGGGCGGAGAAACGTGACCGTGATTCAACAGGGGAATGACAAGGCTCAGAGGAAATGGCAGTACTTTCCGAAGATCGTGAGGAACAAATTAAAAGAAGGGAAGTTAATGGAAGCCGTCGATCATCGGCTGCTGGAAACCGGCGGCGTTGACGAGAAGCAGTTAAAGAGAATGGTTTTTGTGGCTTTGTGGTGTATCCAAGAGAGGGCGGCGCTAAGACCAAGCATGGCTTGTGTTGTGGATATGCTTGAAGGGCGTGTTGCAGTAGATGAGCCACCGGAGACCCAGATGATTGTTGTAGATTTGTTGGCAATTGATGAAGAGGATCCGGAGGGACATAACGGGCTGCCGAGAATTGCAGCGGTGGCAGCACAAGTGGATAGCGACCCTCCTAGCACTTCTTCATGCGCATTTAGCTTGTCAGTTCTCTCTGGGCGGTAGCAGGGAAAATTGAAAAACTGAGAAATTTTGGTAACATAATTGGGAGACTTCTGATATTTGCCTCCATTGTTTCTGAATTGTCTTTCAATCACAATTGAAATATAGATAGACATTGAAACTCTAGATTAGCATCTCTAATTTCCATCGCAATCCAGACGTCCTACCCAACAAAAATGAGCTATTTTTTATCTTAAGCCATAAATTCAATTACAGTCAATTTCATTCAGCATAGATAACATATATGTTAAAGAAGCAATCTCATGAATTCATTCCCATAATCTCATGGGTTCATTACTAATGTGAAT
>BPVZ01000025.1:1009928-1021955 GCA_020521535.1 Rubroshorea leprosula | reverse complement strand
AATTCGAAACAGTGTGAACAAGAACTGTAAGATTAAACGAATCGCAGCCATTGAGATCTAATTTTGCCTGGAGGTATAAATAGGCATTTTTCTATAAAAAAAAAAAAAAGTTTACTTTCATTGTGTTTTCTGCAAAATTTCTGTAAAAGCTTTACTGTGTGCTTCCTATGCGTGAGCTGCTGCATCATTTGTGGATTTCTACACCAAGCTTTCTAAACTGAAATCAGGTAATGTATACGAATCTTTGATTTTGAGTTAATCGAAGTGTCACTCTCCTTTCTCCCTTTCTGTGGTTGATTTGGAGTCCTCTGAAGGAAGTTAGGGTTGGGAGTGAGAATGATTTTGAGTGTGTGTTAGAGTTTTTAGTTTTTTTTTTTTTTTAAAGGGGTCTTGACTTCATTCCTCCCCCTACTTCGTGTAGAAATTCAGAAAATGTCTTCGGAAGAAACAGTAAGTGTGGTAGGAAGTGAGGTAATGCCTCTGGAGTATGGTGGGATGGACTCAGAGAGCAGTCCATCTAGTTCGGAGAAAACGATGGAGGGGATGAGAGGAGATGAGGTGGTGGGGGTTGGAGGGGATAGTGTACCCATCACTGTGGTAGAAGTAGAGGGTAGGAGAGAGAGGGTTATGATGTAGATGTAAACATAGTGGAGGAGGTGAAGTAGTATAGATCTGAACTCGGGACCAAGGATAGCCTGGGTCATTTAGTGGAGAATTATGAGATCTCTTCCCGAGTATTAATTAGGCTAGCTAGGGTCGAGGAGAGGGCGTGTTCTACTCCTCGGGATCATTGGATGCCCGTGTATGCCCACTATTTGGTAGCCGGGCTTAGGTTTCCAATTCCTAAGTTACTAGTAGGTTTGTTGGTAAATTATAGTATAGGGTTGACACAATTAGTCTCCAACGCTATGAGGGTAATAATAGGATTTTTAGTTTATTGTCGAGCTCAGGGGATTAATGTGCCAACTGTGAATATGTTTAAGTATTTTTTTTGTTTTAAAAGGAGGTAGTAGGAAAGATAAGGGGTGGTATTATTTCACCCCTAAGGTAGCAAATAAGAACGGTAGAGCGTTATTTACTACGGGTCCTTCGTCCATTAAAGGATGGAAGGAAACATTTTTCTTTGTAGATGATACAGAGTGGGAGAGGGGGGATACCGAAGTGGAGGAGTTATCATCCTGGAAGGCTAAAAGAGCCAACCAGAATAAGTTTAGCTTAAATGAGGATGAGGAGGAAAAAGTGGGGAAGTTGGTGAGGAAGGGGGGTAATTTATTGAACATCATAGACCTCACCAGCACAGAATGCATATAAGCTGCTGAGCTCTATGGGCCAAGCGCTTTAAGTGAAGGTTTGTTTAATTTGCATTGTAGTGTTTAATGTAGAGTATAGAGCTGTGTAATTGATACTGTGTTTTCTTGTTTCGCAGCTGAAATGGACAAATTCTTGAGCATTGCTGGAGGAGCGGCCATCCCCAAGAAGCCAAGGAAGAAGTTAAAGACTTCAATCAAGCAAGTGGATGAGGGAGGAGTTGGAAAGGAGGTAGTGCCCAATACTTCAGCTAGGGCGGAGGAGGAGGTGCCACAGTTAAAGAGGAAGGGTTGGCAAGAGAGAAGGGCACTACAGAAGAAGAAAAAGGTGGTAGAGGAGGAGGAGAGGGGGAGCGAGGTTCCCCAATTTGTACCTTGGCCTCCTCCTGTTGAGCTCGACCCTGAGCTCAAGGAATTTGAGGAGGGGGCTGAAGTATGAGCTGCTGGCAAGGGAAAGGGCCTCGTTCCCCCGTTGTCCTTTCAGAGCAGCTTGTTCGAGGCGAAGAACATGACGGGGGCTAGAAGGTTTATCAACGCCACCTTCCCTGAAGTGGACAAGTGTCATGCACGAGACGAGACTCTGAGGTACTATGGGGCTTCGGTGGTGAAGCACGTTTTAGAGGTATGTTAAGTTAATTTACTTGTATTTATTGGTGTTGTTTGGTTGTTTATGCTTCTTCTTCTTCTTTCTTCTTCTTCTTTTTTTTTTTTTAACTTCTGTTTGAATTGTAGAGCGCGAGCTGGGTGAATGGTCTAGCCCAAGAGTTCATGGAGAGTGTGAAGGAGCTCTCCCTCTTGCAAAGGCAGTGTGACCAACTGTAGAAGGAGAAGGAGGAGTTGGAGAAAAAGAATAAGGAAATGCAAGAGGCGTTGGACGAGGTGGTTCCAGCTGCGAAACAGTTAGAGCAGGAGAGGGCTTCCTTGAGCACCAAGCTCGTCTTTGAGGAAAGCAAATGAAGAATCTCTGAAAGCGAGCGTGAGGCTCAGGAAAAGGAAATAAGGTTGATGAAAGAGGCTTATATGGAGCTGAAGAAGAATGTGCAGCTGTTGGTGCACAATAGGATGGAGGAGCACATCAGCAACTTCATAAGCTCCAGCTCGTTTGACAATATTGTCAGCCTATACCGGCTGCCAACTGCCATCATTGCCTTCACAGATTGCAGAAAGAAGGTGAAGGCTGAATATCTCGAGGTGGATATTACAAAGATCACCTTCGGTGAGTAAGAAGAAGGAGTGGAGGAGAATGGTGAGAGCATGTCAACAGACTTTCGTCCTCAGATCAACCTAAAGTGGGAACATGATGTAGACGGGCGCACTGTTTTCCCTCCAACTTTCGACTTCGAGTTCGTTGCAGTGGAGGAAGATGGGGCAGAGGTAGAGGAAGACGAAGTGGAGGTAGGAGTGGAAGGAACTGAAGTGGATGAGAGCCAACCAGTTCCAGAAGTGGAGATTCATTCAGTTCCTTCTGACGATGAGCAGTCTCCTCTGCTAGACGAGTAGCAGCCATCACAGCCACCTCTTTCAGCTGAGCAGGAGCCAGTTTAGCCACCTCCTCCAACAGAGAACTAATTTTTGTTTTTTAATTGTTGTAGAAACAATAAAACAATTTGTAATATTGTTATTACTTGGAATGAAATTTCTGTGTTGAAATTATGTGTTGTGTTTGCTTTATCGTTTTGTTATTTTATATTGATAAAAGAACTGAGATCACTTTGGATATGTCGTAAAGGAAAGTTAATCATTTCAAAGATGAAATAAAAAGAAGTTAACTTCCTCAAAAATGAACTAAGGAGAAGTAAACCACTTCAGACGAATTAAGAAGAAGTAAATCACTTCCGATAAATGAAAAGGAAATAAAGCACTTCATATGCGAAGTAACATTCATTAATAGGAGTGACGTTCAAAGAATGAATGTTAAACAAATTGACCTCAGATACACAGAGTAAGAAGTAAAATGAATCTTAACAATCATGAAGTAATAAGTATAAAGGGTAATAAGACATAGATCACTTGAAAGAAGTTTATTAGGGGTAAAATTTCTTCAAGTTGTTGACATTCCAGACTTTAGGAACTCTCTTTCCTTCAACGTCTTTGAGGACATAGGCACCAGGATGGGGCACTTTGGCCACTGTATAAGGACCTTCCCAATTTGGAGCCAGTTTGCCAAAACGAGTTTCAAACCCTGTTAGGCCAGCCTTTCTGAGAACAGGGTCTCCTACTTTGAATGTTCGAGGGTGGACTCGTTTGTTGTAGAAGTTGGCTAATTTCTACTTGTATATAAGAGTTCGAAGCCGTGCTTTTTCTCTGACTTCGGCAAGCAGATCAAGGTTTTCCCGAAGCAACTGTCCATTTTGTCCTTCATCGAAATGGGTGACCCGGAAGCTTGGGACTCCTATTTCAATAGGAATAACTGCTTCGGTACCAAAGGCCAAGTGGTAGGGTGTTTCACCTATTTCATGAAATTATATTCTTTAGAATATGCTTTACATATTATGCATATTTGATCTAAGGTAGAGTCTCAAGTGAGGAAGTAAGATAAAATAGAAATAAAGCGAAAAGAATTTGGTTTGAGAATAGTACCTGTGGCAGTTTTGCTCGTTGTTCTATATGCCCAGAGAACGTTGTTGAGCTCCTCTGCCCACTTGGCCTTGTGTTGTTCCAACCTTGGCTTTATTCCTTCTAAAATGCATTTATTAACATATTCTACCATACCATTGGACTTCGGATGATAAATCGAGGTGAACTGCAATTTGATCCCGTAGCTAGAACAAAAATCTTGGAAGGAGGAGCAATTAAATTGAGTTCCATTATCAGCCACAATCTGATTCGGGATCCCATATCTGCAAATGATCGAGCTGAAAACAAAGTCTTCAACCTTCTTGGAGGTAAGACTGGATAATGGCCGAGCTTCAACCCATTTTTTGAAATAATCCACACCAACAATCAGATGGGTTACACCACCAACCCCTTTCACGAATGGGCCCAAAAGATCTAGTCCCCACTGAGCAAATGGCCATGGTGCTATCAAGTTTGTGAGCTCTTCTGTTGGTTGGTGAGTCAGATGTGCAAAGAATTGGCATTTCGGGCGTTTATGAACAAAGTGAGTGGCATCTTTGTACATATTTGGCCAGTAATATCCCTGCCTTAAGACTTTGTGAGCTAGAGTTCTAGCACCAACGTGGCTTCCACAGACACCTTCATGTATCTCTCGAAGTGCGTACTCAACTTCGTAGGGATTTAAGCACCATAAAAGAGGGAGTGAGAAAGATCTCTTATAGAGAGTCCCATCAACAAGTATATACAGAGATGCTTTCTTCCTCAACCTCATTGCCTTTTACTTGTCTTCAAGTACTGTCTCGTCTTGTAGAAAGGAGATAATTGAGTTAGTCCAGCTTAGCGTGTCTAGGTTCATGCTGATCTCCATTATCTGTGGCTTCATGAAGCTTGGTTCATCTAAGACCTCCACAAAAACTGATCTGGAACTTAAAGAGCTATCAGAGGCAAACTTAGAAAGTGAATCTACTTGTTCATTCTCAATTCGGGGAATTTTGCTCAGACAGAAGTTCTGGAATTTGCACTTCAGCTCGGCCACCAAGGCTATATATTTCACCATCACAGGATCAACGACTTCGTAGATTGAGTTGATTTGGTTCACCACCAGTTGGGAGTCACTGTATACTTGGATTGTGCTGATTTTCAACTCCAATGCTAGTTGTAGACCAAGTAGCAGGGCTTCATACTCAGCCATGTTATTTGTTGCATCGAAGTTAAATTTCAGAGCATGCTCACTTCGGTATCCATCTGGGCCAATCAAGAGAGCACCAACTCCTGAACCCTTGCTACTAGATGCTCCATCAACATATAAGGTCTAGTCATTGGGCTCTGGATTAGGGGTTGAATGACATGGAGTGCATTCTACAATTAAATCTGCTAGTGCTTGAGTTCGGATTGCAGATCTCTGCTGAAATGTTATCTCGAATTCCCCCAATTCTACTACCCACTTAATTAATCTTCCGGAGCACTCTGGCTTCTGTAGAATCTGTTGAAGAGGTTGATCTGTAAGGACAATGATTGGGTGTGACTGGAAATATGGCCTCAACTTCCTGGCTGAAGTAACAACTGCTAATGCACCATGCAGCACGCTGCTGATATAATAGATCGATTTCTGTTGTTTGGCTTCTTCTCTCACCAGAACCGAACTGATGGCTTTATCTGAAATTCCCAAATACAAATAGAGAATCTCTCCATCTATCGCTTTAGTCAGTAGAGGTGGTGAGCTAAAATAAGACTTCAGCTCTTCAAATGCAACTTGGCATTCTTGACTCCATTCAAACTTCTTTTGTTTTCCTGATTCGTCTTTTTGGGTGGTTGACCTCATAATTTTGAAAAATGGCAGGCACTTATCTGTTGACTTCGATATGAATCGATGAAGAGCTGCCACCCTCCCTGTCAATCTCTGTATATCTTTCACAGACTTTGGCGGTTCCATCTCGGCAATTGCTCTGATCTTTTCTGGATTGACCTCAATCCCTCTTTGGGACACCATGAAGCCTAGAAACTTTCCAGACTCCACGCCGAAGATGCATTTTGCTGGGTTTAACCGCATTCTATTCTTTCTAAGATTGTTGAAAGTTTCATCGAGGTCAGTTAGATGGTCTTCTACTTTCAGGCTCTTTACCACAATGTCACCGACATAAACCTCCAGATTCCTGCCAATCTGAGCTCGAAAGACAATGGTCACCATTTTCTGATAAGTAGTGCCTACGTTCTTTAAGCCAAATGGCATCATGACATAGCAATATATTTCGTCACCAGCATAGAACGAGGTTTTCTCTTCGTCTTCTAAAGCCATCGGCACTTGGTGATATCCAGAATATGCATCCTAGAGACTTAACCTCTCATTACCTGAAGCTGCTTCAACCAATTTGTCAATACTAGGCATCGGATAGCAATCCTTGGGGTAGGCTTAGTTAAGATTTGTGTAGTTGATGCACATTCGCCATTTACCATTTGCCTTCTTCACCAGGACTAGGTTAGCCACCCATTCGCAATAATCAACTTTTCTGACGAAACCAGCTTGTAGAAGTTTCTCTACCTTTTCCTTTATAGCCTGATCCCCCCCCGAAGAAACGTCGCTTATGGGCCACTGGTTTCTTCAATGGATTGGTGCTGAGCTTATGTTGAGATACCCAATTTGGAATTCCTGGCATGTCTGCCGAAGTCCACGCGAAGACATCATTGTTAGCTTGGAGAAAAGCTATTAGCTATGCTCTTTCCTCCGGGTTCAATCTAGTTCCAATTTGCGTCTTTTGGCTCAGATCTCTATCATCAATGGGCACTTCTTCAACATTTTCGACTGGAATAGCTCTAGTTTCATCTTCTAGTCGGTTATCTACTATTTCAACACCCATAACTTGTTGATTATTAAGAATCTGTTGGGGATTAGCCTCGGGTGTTTGATCTTTGTCTTTCTGAGGTCGTGTGACCGAGGTGATATAGCAATGTCTGGCCACCTCCTGATTGCCTCGCAGTGTTGCTATTCCCATAGGAGTTAGGAACTTCATGCATAGGTGAGACTGGGAAACCACAGCTCGAATTTCAATCAGCGTGGGTTGGCCAATGACAACATTGAAAGAGGATGCCATCTTGACTACTAGAAATCGAACTGAAGGAGTCACATAATTTCGGCCACTTTCAAATGCAACATTCATGGTTAGGACTCCTTCAACTGGAACTGGTTGGTTGTTGAATCCATATATGGGACCATCATACCGTTGCAACAAAGCTAGATCCAACCCAAGACTCTCAAAACAATGAAAGTACATGATATCTGGTGCACTCCCTGTGTCAACAAGGACATGCTGCACCTCGCAATTGTTAATCATGACAGAAGTGACTAGAGGGTCATTGTGAGGTGTGACGACTGCATCGAGATCAACAGATGTGAAAGTAATGGATTGATTCTTCCACTCTCAGTATCGTCAAACTTCCGTTTCTAAGCTCGGTTTTGATGCTTAACCTCTCTAACATACAACTTTCGCTATTTAGAGCTCAGTCTACCTACTTCCAGGCCTCCCGTAATCGTGTGTATGATTCTAGCTGGTGGTGGGAGCGAAGGTGGGGCTTGCTGATATCCCACGCCTTGCCTATTTGGTGGATTACGGACTCCTTGAGGTTGTGGCCTCTGTTCTCTGACAAACCTCGACTGTTCAGCTTTCTGAATATACTCATTCAACATTTCCTTCTGAGCTAGACTTTCCAGTTCAGACCTTAAGCTGTTGCATTGCTCTGTTGTATGACCGTGATCTTGATGAAAATCACAATATCTAGTATGATCTCGGCTAGTAGCAGCAGTTCTCATTGGGTCAGGACGCCTTAAATCCATCTTATTCTTGATCTGCATGAAAATCTATGACCTCGGCAAATTAAAAGGAGTCCAATTAACTGGAGGTTTACCTATAGATTGTTGTGGGGGTGTTGAGTTCGGCCTTCGAATCTCGGTGTGGAGGTTGACATCGAACCTCGGTTCTGTGCTATCCTCATCTGTTTCTTGCTTGGATTCTCATCTCTCCAATCTGGGTTTTGATTCTTAGAGGGAGTTGGTTTCTGCGACAGGGCATATTCTTCAGTAGTTATAAATTTCAGAGACCTATCATTCACCTCGCTAAAGGTGGTGGCAACATGTTTGATCAAACTATCTCTGAATCTCTCATGGTTGAGACCTGAGATCACAGCTGCAATTCCCACAGCCTGGTCGAAGGAGCTAACCTCCAATACTGCATCATTGAATCTGCTCATATAGTTCTTCAGAGATTCTCCGTCCCTCTGTTTCTGTTTAACTCGCATCAACTCAGAAGTAGTTTTCCTGATCAACCTTCTACTGGAAAACTTAATGGCAAAAGCAGATGCCATTTCTGTATAAGAGCTGATTGACCTCGGAGGTAGACTGTAATACCAAGTTCGAGCATTACCTCGGAGAGTAGAGGAAAAGATTTTACACATCAACGCGTTAGAGGCGTTTTGAGCTTTCATGCAAGAGTAGAAAGCATGTAGGTGATCATCGGGATCCTTCGTCCCATCATAAGTCTCAAGTTGTGGTGTCCTGAAGCCAACGGGATAAGGTTCCAGTGTGATGTTGGTGTTTAGAGGATGAGGTATGGAGTCAGCAGCATGGTGTGGAGGTGGGGCACCTCGCTGTTCAACTACTAGCTTTTCTAAGCTGTCTAGACGTCGAGTTACATCATCAGGAAAGGGTTGCTGAGCTGGTGCGATGTGAGACTGGTCCTGAGATTCACTAAGAGCAGGAGCATGTTGAACGGGTTTAGGGTTTTGCTGTGGAGCTGGGGGTTGTTGAGCAGGGTTGAGTAAATTGATAAAGGGATCGCCAAGATTGTTCCGGGCTAATAGCTGAGCCAGTACTAGCTGAAAGACACCAAAATATTGTTGCATGGCAGCAAGCTGAGCTGCAACTACGTCTTGGTTGGCAGTAGAAGCTGAGTTGTGAGCTGAATTGTGTGGTTGATTTTCATCTCCTCCTTCTACATGATCAACATGAGGGAACATATTTAGGATTGGGAGTGGGAGGTGAGGTGGAAGGTTGCTGGGGACCTTGCCTTGTCCAAGAGGCTGAGATGAGTTTCCAGCTCGGACTGATCGAGTGTTAACCATGATGAGATAAGAGAGCTTTCAATTCGGTTTCCCACAGACGGTGCCAAATGTAATTGCACCAAACCAAAAGTCCTTCTTTAGTCCAAATTTGCACTCCGGATTGACCTGCAAAACCCCGAGGTGGGTCTTTGGGGTAGACACTCCGATGCTTAAGTCAGCAATAATCGAGACTACCTTTAGAGCGAAGATAAAAGGAGCTTAGGGTTGATTTTCAATTACCTTTTTGACGTGGCCCCTGGGGGGTATTTATAGGCTCCAGTGAGGAACCCACGTGGCATGCCAAGCAAAATAATCGGAGCCTGACGTGTCTATCCAGACGATTATTTCGAGACCAAGAATTTGAGAGATATTTAGAAACAAAGATGTCTGTCATAACTGCTGTGCAGGCCATTATAAAGAATCAGGTGCGGGTATGCTTATTGTCGCTGTCATGCAACTGTTTGAACGGGAAGCTTTGGATTTATCCTTTACTTTGGTCATAAAGGAATTACCGTAGTAGTCCGAGGCTGGGCACCTCAGACTTGTCCTTACAATAACTCTTTAAATTAAAATTTATAAATCTTTAAACATTTAAATTTAAATTATTAATAATGTAGTTAATTTCTATATTTATATATTAAAATTCACTTATAATTTTCTATTGATGTAGAATTTGAGATATCACATTTACATGATTTTCTTGACTTGAGTAAAATCACGTCAGAGTAAGAATACAGCCCTCGATCAGAGCTTGAGCCCTTCAACGTAACGGCAACATAGCTCTCCATGGTTGCAACTAACTAGCGTAACATTATCACTAATGTTTTGGTAGCCAAGAAGTACAGTATACATGAAAACTCATCAACCTTAGCTGTTTCTAGTTTAAAATAATGTCTAAATCATATTGAGCTATCGCTAACTTGGTTTCCTCACATTACACTTTCTTTTTTTTTCCCACTTGTGCATTCAATCATAGCTAACCACCATTCAAAAGGCAAGAGGCCGAAATCTAATCACCTTTGGCTGAAAAAAAAAAAATAAAATAGTGGCTTTAATTTGACTGTTTCTCCTTCATAGAATGTGGCACGGTTTTCTTTTAGAGGGCATGCCTTGTAGTAAAAGTTCCCTTACCCGTTTGGCTGCTTTTGTTTATAAAGAGACACATAAAGCAAGCCAATAGAGAACCCTTTTGCCTCAGACATTACATTCTCGCTCCAGCCTCCAAGAATGGCAGCCATTTCAAGAGATGAATCTGACTACGACAGCAGCTCCTCCTCCATAACCCTACCAGACTCCAGCCGGAGCTGGATGAGCAACCTCAGCTTTGACAGTTGCAGGAGTTCTATCTCCCTTCCTTTGCTTTCAGATACATCTTTTAACGGCACAATACAGCACAAGCCACACAAAGCTAATCACGCCGCGTGGGAAGCTATGAAGCAGCTTAGGAAAGAAAAAGGTCGAGTTGGGATAGACCATTTCCGGCTCCTCCATCGGCTAGGAAGCGGAGACTTAGGAAATGTCTACCTTTGTCAGATAAGGAACCCCGTGGTGGGGTTGCCACAGTGCTTCTATGCCATGAAAGTGGTGGACAGAGAAGCAGTTGCTATCAGGAAGAAGCTCCAAAGAGCCGATACGGAAAAAGCGATTTTGGGTATGCTTGATCATCCATTTTTGCCAACTCTGTATGCAGAGTTTGAAGCTTCTCATTACTCTTGCTTGGTGATGGAGTATTGTCCCGGAGGCGACCTTTATGTTGCTCGGCAGCGGCAACCCGGAAAACGTTTCAGCATTTCTTCTGCTAAGTAAGTTTCCGCCTAACAGAAATTGATCGATAGCCACTTTTGTGCAAAATAAATCAATCAACAAACTCTTCATATGTATTTTTCATTTAATGATTTCTTCTATGTTGCAAAATGCAGGTTTTATGCTGCTGAGATTCTTATGGCATTAGAGTATCTGCACATGATGGGCATTGTCTACAGAGACCTGAAACCGGAGAACGTTTTGGTTAGAGAAGATGGCCACATCATGCTTTCCGATTTCGATCTTTCCTTCAAGTGCGACGTTGTTCCTGAGCTACAGAGGTCTAAACCCAGTTTGGAAAATATGGAAAACAAATTTGAGAAATATTGCTTGACCCATTCATGTGCTACGCCAATGCACCCTCTTCTCTTATGCTTCTCGTCGAACAAGAAGAGGGCGTCTCCCACTACAATTGCGGGGTACGTTGATGGAGAAACTAAAACAGAAATGGTGGCGGAACCCATTAATGCTCGGTCTCAGTCCTTCGTCGGAACCCACGAGTACTTGGCACCGGAGGTGATCTCCGGACAAGGGCACGGAAGCGCCGTGGACTGGTGGACTCTAGGGGCATTCCTCTACGAAATGCTTTACGGAAAAACCCCTTTCAAAGGCGAAAACAATGAGAAAACACTAATCAACATCCTCAAACAGCCGCTCACCTTCCCCAGAATCAGATTTTCCAGTGCGAAAGAGTTGGAAGAAACTGCGAAAGTCCAAGACCTCATCAGCAAGCTCCTGGTGAAAAATCCCAAGAAGAGAATCGGAAGCTTAAAGGGTTCCGTTGAAATCAAGAGCCACGAGTTCTTCAAAGGCGTGAACTGGGCTTTGATCCGATCGGTCCGGCCACCGGAGATCCCCCGCGATAATGCTTTCAAGATGACGAGTAGCAGAGTTTACGTGCCAAAGTTAAGTAAAGAGGAAAGACACGCGCCATACCAAATCCCTCAGCGTTTTGACTATTTCTGATTGTAAAATGTGAATAAAAATAGGTAAAACGACATGGCAATGGAAGAAAAGACATGATGTACGACACCAGAAAAGAAATAGTTGTTTTTGCTGTGTTTCCATTCTTGATTTATATTTAGTAATAGCTCGTTGATTTTTAGTAGTGATAATTTAAATTTTTTAATTTTTTATACATAAATTTGAGTTGACAATTTAATAATTTATATTACTAATAATTAAAAAGTTTTTCGTATAATTTTTTGAGTTTTTTATTTAATAAAAAATTTATAATTATATTTATATAATATACTAACTTTTTATTTAA
>BPVZ01000025.1:973774-989803 GCA_020521535.1 Rubroshorea leprosula | reverse complement strand
ATTAAATTTAACTTTTTTCGAAAGTTTAGGGGCAGTTTGTCCATGGCTAGAAAGAATTCTGTTAGTCAGTTAACGAAATGTTTGTCAAGTAGACTGTTTTGAAACAAAATTAATAGTTTATAAATTATTTAAAAAAATTATTTCTAAATTAAACTGAAATAAATCACATAATTAATATATTATAATTTAACTATTTGATGAAAATGCAAAAGATTGAAAGTTGTTACCAGTTGGCAAACGCAAATCATGCAAATTAACCCTTGAACTTGTTGGGTGGCAAAATAACCCTTCAACTGCATTTACTCGTAGACTAACCCTCCAACTTGCATGCGGTGGCAACATAGCCCCTCTAACAACTATGACGTTAAATTTAACTTTTTGGGTTTTCTGTTGACTTGACATTCTAGTCCTTGAACTTATTATTCTTTGAATCTTTTAGTCCTTCAATTTATATTAGCTAGGAAAACATGTTTTATTCTTATGTTGATAAAATTTTCAATTCTTCTAAAGCTAATGCTTTACAAACTCTATAAACATATCTTTCCCATAGTAAATCATCAATTCTATAGGGGATCATTCCTTCTTCTGCTATAATCTCCATTATATAGTTGATATGTTCATCATAGAATCTTACTAGCTTTCTTAATTATATTCTTAACAACATTGTTTTATGGCTCTAATACCAACTTTTTAACGGGTTTTTAAAACCTAACTTAGACTACTATTGACTAATCAGTAGCTAGTATGTTAAGTTCAGTTAATGAGGAATTGGATCTATTAGGCTACTAACAGAGATAATCTTTACTTAGCCTTTTTTTAATCTTTTTAGATCTTCCTTCAAATCTGTTGCTGTTCTGTTCAACTTTTTGAGATTCTTGAATAGTTGATAGTCATTTTCAATATTAGTTATTTTTCTAAAATTTTTACTATTTTATTTCTATATTATTCGCATCACTACTCATTAACTTTCTTATTTATAACAATTTCTTGAATGAAATCAGGCATCCTAAAATATAATGATTTGATATAAAAGTGAACTTTTCTATTTAAAATATAGGAGGTCAAGTACTATTTCCCCATCATTTCTAATCTCAAAAATATTCTAAAGTTAAAGAATAATAAAGTTGTTTCTATGCCTACCTTGCTTCCGCATGATAAAATAAATGAATTAAAACTTTACTTGAAAACCCTTTGGTCTAGCCTTCAGTCAAGCTAACACTTCCTTCATCCAACCTTGAATGCTAACTCAGGCTACAAGGGGTATTTGAACAGGACAAGTGACTTCACTGCTGCCTAAGTTTCTTCAGGGATTTTTCTCATTGTATTTTATGATGGAAATGAGGAAGGATAGAAACAAAAGTGCTGATATTTTTGGGGAGAGCATTTGACATAATAGTCAAATTTCCTTGAACTTTCTCCAAGTAACCCTACTGAAGGATTACCTTGTTCAAAATTTTCTTTTAGCTCTTGTTGGGTGCTTTTCTTTGCCATCTAGCTAAATTCTCTTGAGCTAATTTCGATGGTAGTAATTACTTTGGAATTCATTAATTTTTCTATCAGCTCTTTGACTTCTTCAAGGGCATCTTGTCCTTTATTTAATAACTCATGGCCTTTAATAATTTTTCCTTGGCCTTCATCTATGAGGTTATGGCCCTCATCCATTATCTCTTAGCCTTTGATCATTTTTTCTTGGCCTTCTCTTATTTGGCTATTGCTTTCAATGAGTTTCTTTTGACCTTCAAGAATAAAGTCTTTTCCTTTCTTTTGGAGTTTCAGAATCTCATCCATTAGCTTCTTCTTTGCTCAAGAAATCTACAAAACAATTATTAGTTGCTTTGACATGTTCAGTTTCAAAATCATATTCAACAAAGAAAGTTTGCCGTCTATTTACTCTTTTATATTTTAGTGTTAAAGGTAATTTATTAAAGATAAATCCCTTAACTTCAGTGTTATCAATTCTAACCTTAAAATGTTTTAGTAATAAGAAGAAAATGAACTTTTTATTTCATTTTTAATAGCCAATAACTATCTATGATTTGAATGATATCTAGTTTCTACATCTTTAAATGTTCCACTAGCATATCTACAAACTTTTTCTTGAGAAATTTTCAAAGCTGCTCCCCAATAAATATCTAAGGCATCACATTCTAAAATTAACTCTTCATCGTCTTTAGGCAATTGTAGCCTAGGAAGGCTTTCACAATATTCTTTTATTCTTTTCACATGATTAATATGATAAATTTCATATTGTTGACTTTCCTTTTTCCTAAGCAATTTTTGCAAAAGATGTCTTAATTAAGCTAGGTTTTGAATAAATTACTCTGCGTAATTTAGTATTCCTAAAAACCTTTAAATCTATTCTTTAGATTTTAATTTATTTAGGAACATCGAAATCTTCTCACTTATGTGAGACTGTAATTCTATTCCTATGGAATCTATTGTTAATCCAAGAAATTCAATTTTCGTTTTTCCTATCTCTGCTTTCTTTTCAGAAAATAATATTCTATGTTTCTTGCATAAGTATGCAAATTTCTTAAGATGATATAAATCTTCTTCCTCATTATCAGAGAAGATTAGTATATCATCTACATATACTACACAAAATCTTTTAATGGATGAAAATACATTATCCATCCTTTTTTGAAATATTTGAGGTGCATTTTTCAATCTAAAAGGCATTACCAACCATTCATAGTGTCTTGTAGGAGCATTAAAAGCAGTTAACGGAATACTTTCAGGGGTTAACTTAATCTGCCAAAATCTTGATTTGCAATCAAATTTTAAAAATATTCTCTTTTCTCTAATATTATTTATTAGAGCCTCTTTATATGGTAAAAAATAACCATCAAATTTAGTTTTACTATTAAGTTGTTTGTAGTTAACAACCATTCTATCTTTTTATTTCATTATGATTTCTTACTATAAAGGCATGGCTATTATGAGGACTCTTGAAGGCCTGTACAATCTTCTAGCCTATTAATTCTTGAATTTGCTTCTCAAATTCTTCTCTATCTTTGGGACTATATCTCATTGGTTTGATTCTAATGATAGTTCTTGAATCTATCAATTCAATGATGGCATAAGTTTTATCAACTTCCCATAATTTTGTAGGATCTTCTCCATAGTTGCTTCTTAATTCTTTTGAAATAGATTCTAGAGTTATTTCTTTTTGTGTTTTTTCATTATTCCATAATGCTAACATTGGTTTTTTTAATCTCTTTTGAACAAGTTTTTCTATTATCCTCACCACGTTGGGTGTGAAAATTTAATGGTTCTATTATTATAGTATAAGCGTTATATATTCTAGAGGCATAAAGCTAATGACCACAAAGGTGTATAGAATTTTACATTTGATGTTGTTTGAATATACTGCTTAAATTGGCTTATGAAATTGTTTCCTAATAGAATGTCATTCCCATGCTCATTACTTTCATAGATTTGGGGAATTATGACTTCAGTCCCACCAATTATGATAGTAACTCTTTCTATTATTGTTTGATATTGAACAACGCTTCCATTTATGGTTACACCTTTCATTGTTTGAGATGTTTGCTTCCAATAATGCTTTGGGAATACATTATTTTTTGCCAAACATATCCTAGATCCTGTATCTATAAAAGCATGAAAGAATTCTGTTTTGTATTCTTCATACTTTATTATAATAGATATATATACACTATATATACTAGTTTTCGTAATATCTTGGTATAATTACTTCTTTTCCACTTAAGGTAATCTTTACTCAATGTTCTTGGATATTATAACACTGTATTGATGTTAATAATGTGTTTCTTAGCATCAATTATGTACTTGCAGTCATTTCTGTTTCAACATAAGCTGTTACAGTGATTTCATGTTATATCTTATTCTTATTATTCTTATCCTTTATTCTGAGTAGTACTTTAGCATATTCATGTGCTGTGGTTACTGCACCATTAAAGTTGAAATATGTATATGGTTTAGTGAGTTCAAATCGTTGTACGTATGGGATCATATTTGTACGGATATGTGTTACTCTCGCTTTTGTATCAATTGAGATGGAAATGGTATGCCATTCCTTTCCATCGTAATAATCTCCCTTTATTCTAAAATGTATAAAGGGAATCTTTAAGGTGTCTAATACTACCTCATGTTTCATACTAGTTGTCGTAGTTAAGACTTTTTTGTCTTTCTTAAGCTTGCTTAAAGCTCTTAAGTCTATACTATTTCTATGGCTCGGTTTAGGTTCTGTTTTAACTAAGAGCCTTCCTGACTCATATGCCATTAATCTATGTTTTTTTCTTTCTCCTATTAGGAGTGGTTTTTCGCTAATGTCCATTTCCCATTCTTTGGGTAGTTTTATTTCAGTGATCATCTTTAGTTTCTGAATTTGTCCTATTTTAGAGAACATAGGATCTAATTCAATATATTCTTTACCTTTAAAAAGATTAGACTGATGACTATTGGTCAATGCATAACTTATTATATAGTAAATACTATATGGCATTGATCCATCTTTCATAAAATTTTCTCTAACAAACTAATGTGCTAGACTTAGTGTCTTGTTGATGTTTCTATCATTAATATTTACAACATACTTTGGATATACTGTGAACATAAGCTTTTGATAACTAAGGTTACCTTGCACTAATCCTATGATAGCATCCTTTCTATCGTTAATTATAATGTCTACTAAAGCTATCTTTATTGGGGCGTTTATACGTTCTCTACAATGAGCTTTAATAAGGATTTGAATTTCTCCTATATGGATAAATCCTATCTTTGATCTATCATATTCTTTGATTTTTAAAAATTATTTTCTATTTTTGCTTTAATGAGTAGAAGTATATTTATTATTCCTATTCTATTCTTGATAAGAATGCTATATTCTTTACTGGATATTCCATAATAAACACTATCCTTCCTCTTAAAAGGATTACTTATAAAGGAATTTGACTTGAATCCCTTTTCTACTACAAGATCCATTCCTTTTTGTTTGATTCGTTTATAGTTGCTTTTATCGAATACAATTACTTGACTATATTCTCCATAGCCTTCATATTCTTCAGAATAAGCTTCTCCTTCTCCAACAATTGGATTCATTGCTACTGGAAATGTCTAAACTTTCTACTTCATATATAGTTTCATTACTATTTATAGAGTTGGTCTCTATTTCGCTTAACTCTTCTTTATAGATTTTTAGATTTTTAGCACCTTTTCTTTTGTATCTTTTAGGACATTCATTTGCATAGTGTTCTTTTTCTTTACATAACTAGTATGTACATTTTTTAGGATTTCTTTTATATTTTCTTGGTGCCTTTGTTTTCTTAAAATATCTCTTCTTCTTTCTAGAATATTTATTCTTATTAAACCTTTGTTTATTATTTCTTTTGTAACTTTGGCTAGTACTAGATTCTACCCTTTATTGTAATGGGAATTCTATTGGAGTTATGTTAGATTGCCTCTCACCTTTTTCTTCTTCACTTTTCCATTTCTTCCTTTCCCTCTCTATGAATATTCATTTTCATATTTTCCAGTTGTTTGGTAGTTATAGTAATCTATCTACACAGATTGCCTAACTCTTCTACATTTTCTTCCTCTAAGAATCTTTGTTCCAATTCTTTCAAATTTTCTTCTTTCTTGAGTTTTTAACATAAAAAGTGTTATTCCCTTTGATTTAGGTTTTTTTTGTAAAAATCTTTGAAATAATCTTAAATTCTTCATTTCTTTTTACAATATTTTGTCTACTAGAAACTGATATTATAGTACTTGTGGGTCCTTAAGCTAAGTTTGGATTCTATAAAAATTCTTATCTACATCACTTTCCAATTGTGGGATTATTATTATACATTTTTAAGTTTTTATGCCTAATTTTTTAGTGATCACTTTTAATATCTTAGGAATCTCTTCTATTTTGATTTCTATATCTCTAATTCGAGAGAAGATGGAATCTTTGATAGACCTTATTTCTTTTCTTTTTTTCTTTTTTTTTTTCTTTCAAATCTTTAGAATTTTTAATTCTAGTTATCTTATTTTTGATAGACTCAAATTCTTGTGAAGGGGATTTTCTCATTTCTTTAATTCATCTTATAGTATTTTTATTGATAGTTTCTATTTTTAGAATTCTATCAACAATAATTATATCATCATTATGGATTATGTTTTTACTTGCTGTATTGAGTAAATACATGTTAATTCAGTTTATTTGTTCATTATTCATGTTGATTTTAGTAAATCAATTATTTCTCTTAATTTATTAATTCTTTATTCTCTAAATTTAATTTATCTATTATACAGTATTACTATGGAGTTTATTCTTCCATTTTCTTGTCTTAACTCAACTAGGCGATTTTCTTTCATTTCTGCTAGGATTCTTTCTTCAGATTGAACCACTTGCTCAATTTGATGACAAATATTTAGTATTGTTCTTGTATATGTGGCAATATCGCCCATTAAGACTTTTTTTTTGGGTTCAACTGTTGTCCCATCATTTATCCAAGGACTAATCTTGCAAGTTTCAATTTTATCCAACGCCCACATAACGTCTCTAGTTACTGTAGGGACTGACATGCCACTGATCTCTGAGTGCAGGGGGTGTTTTGCCACAAGTTCGACGGCTTAAAAGCCACCATATTGCCGGTTTGGGGGTTCATTTGCACCTTATGCCTTACCAGTAATGGGTTTCAGATAATGTCATGGTGACATAAAAGACAAACAAAATAATAAAATAAAATATATAAAAGAAATAAAACCGTAAATCCCAACTACGCCCAAAGAGGGTTTTTTTTTTCCTGGGAAATTGGGCGTTGTGTAGAGTGCGGCGAAGTTCAGGAATCAAGAGGCCTTAACTACGCCGGAAAAAATGGTGGCAATCGGTTCCAATGGCGGGATGTGGGGATGGAATCTTCCACCTAGAGGAAGAAAAAGGAAGCCTTTCGGATCAAACTCGAAATCCTTCAACTCGGCAGAGGGAGCGGGAAGAGGCCTGTATTGCTTCCCCTTAAAGCAAGCGGTGACGGCTGGCGCTCTTGCTCTCACTGGTGACACTATCGCTCAAATCAGGGACCGTTGGAGAGGAAAACGAAGTTCTGTCAAGGGTCCTAACGATGAGGTCAGTTTTTGAATTTGGTGTTAGGTTGCTGAGAAAGTGAAGAAATTGCCCTACCCTAGAACATGTTATCCTCCTCTATTTGCTTGTGCTGAAAATTCAATTTTTTTATGTACTAATACTAGTGCAAATTTCTTAGAGGTAGTAGTAGTACTTGGCACATTTTTGTCTGCTTTTCTGGAAAATAAGGTCAGAGTCAAATGGTGAGAAGAATTGCTAAGGTTTGCTTGCAGATTTATGCCCAACAAGGTATATATGTTAAAATGGAGCATTTGAATTTTGAGATGAGAGTGTTGGAATGAACTGGTGTCAGGGATAGGGTTCTAGACTTCAGAATCAGATGTTGGTCCAATTGAAGAAGCTTAGATATAGCAGTGGCAAGTGAAATATGAAGCTTTCTTTTGGGTTTTTGGCTGATCAGCTTCAGTTATGACAGATGACTGGTTAATCATTATGCCAAAAGACTTGATGTGTTGATAGAAAGAAAATCTTGATAACATATTCTTGTAGAAGATTGGAATTTAGATGGATCAGAGGATAGATCAATTAAGCAGCTCAGTAAAGGTTTTGTGAGTCGAGAACTTGGGTTTATGAATATTATCTTGTGCACCCATGGCCTACATATATTTATTTTACAAGGTTTGCTTGTGTTTGCTTATACCCTTCTTCTAATAACAGAAGTTTTTTACAGTCTGCTCTGCACTTAAAACCATCATTTTGGGGTTGGAAAAGACAAAAGTACCCATAATGATATCTCTGTTTTTCCGACCCTAGACTGATGCTTTTATGTACAAGGCAGATTTTTGGGCCAAAAAAAAAAAAAGTGTCAGGGAGACTGAAAAACAGTGTTCTGTTCTTGTGATTATATCTTTTTGCTCCCTTTTGGTAGGATCCCTGGACATGAATTGAAGCATGCTGAGATTCTTCTTTATTATATTTATTTCATATGCATTGTTATATGGTGCCTGACTGCCTATAGTTGTTTTATAGTTCAATTTTGACCAAAATCTTTCATTTAGGATGTCATCTTGGGAACCTTCTCAATTCATGATTGGCTTCGTGCCTTGCGGATGACTTCTTATGGATTTTTATTCTATGGTCCTGGTTCCTATGCTTGGTACCACTATCTTGATCATTGTTTGCCAGGGCTGACTGTTAAAAATATAACTCTCAAGGTACAATTATTCGTTTTTCTTTTACTACAGCAAATCACACGGGTCAAAGACCAACTTCATTCAGAATATACCTTACATTAGCTTAGTTTTAACAGGTCTTATTAAACCAAATAGTGCTTGGTCCTTGCGTGATTGCTGTTGTTTTTGCATGGAACAATTTGTGGCAAGGAAAGCTCTCTGAGCTACCAAAAAAGTATCAGAGAGATGCTCTTCCAACACTATTTAATGGTAAAAGACTCTTTTGAAGCAGTCTTTATATTAGCTTAAAAATATGGCTAGTTTCCATGATATTTGATATTCATTATTGATTCCTATACAGGATTTAGGTTCTGGATCCCTGTCAGCATGTTAAACTTTTGGTACGTCTTGGCTTTTATTTAGCGCTTTTTTTTTTTTAATATCAATATTTATGCTCATACCATTGGTTTATCCATGCCTTTGAAACACTTGTTCTTCCACATGTATAACTAACTTATATCTTACTTTTTTTCCATATTAATTTTGAAGGACAAAAGTTTCAACCCAATCATAGATTTGCTAGGTGGTTGTTAGGTAGGCCTAAACATGGGTTTAGTGGTCCCTTCTCCTCCAATGTAATCTTTTAAAATTAAATAATTAAATCGTTCAAGAAATTGCAATATTGGGTTGGTTAAACCTGGGACTTGCCATGCAATTTAGGAATTGGGTGTGTTTTTAACTTTTAGACTAGTTACGCACTGATAATCTGCGACTGCAAGCCTTCCTGGTGCTCCCAAAAACCATCCTAGAATTGATCCTCTAATGCCACTTCTAGGAAGTTCCTGCTTCTATCTGGATTGAGTCCCACTTTTGGACAATCAATTTCTTAATACTTTTTTTAACAAACTCAATCTATCTCAATAACTTGCAGTTTGATCAATTGGGTTCTTTTGGTTGATAACATTATTGTTCCATCTGTTTGATGGGTTTGCAGGGTGGTCCCTCTTCAAGCTCGTGTAGCATTCATGTCCATGGGTTCCATATTTTGGAACTTTTATTTGTCATCAACTATGAGCAAGTAGATTCAATGCGATGAGTTTCTATTTATTGGTGTAACATCAACTTTTGGAATTCAAGCTTGAGGTTTTTATATTTCTTCCTATTTTAATGACTCTAAGCTTATCATTTAGGGATGGCAATTTCCCTTGATCCCTACAAGGCCCCACGGGGCAAGGATAGGGGGAGTTTTTCCCCCGTGAATTTACACGGGGAATTTTCCCCGCCCTGTGGGGATCCCTGTCCCTGCAAAAAATTAAAAAAAAAAAAAATAATTTTATTTTAAATTTAATCCAACCCAATATATCAATACATTTCAAACCCAACTCAATTATTCATGTTGGATTGATCTTTATTTATGTTTGGACAATTGATATTTGATTTTACCACTTGTGTATTGACCTTATTGGTTAAAACTAATTTTATTTTGCAGTTTGCAAAGGTAGAATCTAAATGTTATTACTGTTGTACAAGGAAGAAATCCATTGGTTTAGTTATTTATATTGGATTTATCTTTGTTTATATTGGGACAGTTTATATTTGATTTTATATTTGGAAAACTTTAGTTAATTGTGTTTAAACTTTTAGAATTTTGTTCATTGTAATTAAATATTAGTTGATTATAGCTAAAAAAAAATTTATATTTTAGTATTCATTAGTGGGGAATGGGGATGGGAAAAATCTACCCTCTGCCAAAAATTCCCTTGGGGATTCCCATCCTTGCCTTTTGTGGGGATGAGGACGGGGAGGTACTCCCCAGCCTCATGGGGCCTGTTGCCACCGCTATCATCATTTATGGTGATTACCTTTCTACTCTTGTTAATATGATTAGCATAGCTATTGTTTACTGATATCTGGCAGCTGGCATAAATCATGCAAAGAGGCATGGGGACGAGAAAAATAATTTTGGCCGACATCTTCAGGACCCCTCCAATGAATTTTTGTCTTTCCCATTTCTCAGTCCTTATTATGATGTTATGAATGACTTTTATTTATTTATTTTTAACATAATTCTGACTTCACCGTGATCATATATTGGTTGTATTTTGCCTATAATTGTGGTTTAGAGTAAGAAATGAAGTTCCATAATTTCTGGCCTTTGGCTCCAGTTTATGGTGAAAGTATAACTTTACCACTGGCTTGGCGGGAAATCATCTGAAATTCAAGATGAAATTTTGTATGCATTCATTCTTCCATCTTTACATTTATAAGGATCTCGTTCCTCGTTCATGATTTAGAACCCCAAGACGTACTTCAAATGAAGGATCTTTTGCGTGCTTCGATGCTCATCTTAGGTTTTCATTAATTAACAAGAACCTTTGTTTTGAATTCTGCAAGATACATTGATTAGGTTTTTGTGGTGTTGAGCTTTCTAATCTTTATGAGCTTCATTTGCGTTTCTATATGAGCCAATAAGTCATGGCGAAGATTGCATCACTAGGGAGTGGAGAGTTTGGTTCCCATATTTCTTAAGTATTTTCGACTGGCAGCCGATGGTCCTTTACTAGTGTTTTATGACAAAGGTTAAAACTCTATTTGGGTATCTCTATTTTAATAAAAGTTTCTTTTTAGTCTTTCTATTTAAAAAAGTTTCCTTTTAGTTTCTGAAGTTTATTATCTAACCATTTTTTAATGTTTCTGTTATCTTTTTGCACACTTGTTCCTCTACTTTGGAATTTTAATTAGTCTTTCTATTTAAAAAAGTTTCCTTTTAATTTCTGAAGTTTATTATCCAACCATTTTTTAATGCTTCTGTTATCTTTTTGCACACTTGTTCCTCTACTTTGGAATTTTTATTATTTAACATGTTATTTGTGCAAAAATAAATAAATAAATAAAGGGACTAAAATTAGATCATATAATAAATTTTAGGGATTAGAAAAAACTTTGATTAAAGTAGAAGGACTAACATAGGTTTTAACCTATGCCAAAAGTGAGCTTCCTGGACATCTGTTTTGGAAAAAGGAGGATTAAATATCAATTTTAGTCCTTAAACTTTTAATTTTGAACACTTTAAATCATTAAATTATTTTTTATACTCTTTTTGCCCTCAAACTATGAAAACTGCACATAAGTTTAGTAACTGAAAATGTACATATATGATAAACAGACAAATGGATGGATTTAGTGGACTAACAAAATGACTAAAATAGTGCATTTTTCGCAGTTTAGGATTAAACAAGTGCAAAAAATAGTTCAAGAACTAAAGATGTTAAAAATTAAAAGTTTAGGAACTAAATTGTGATTTAACCAAAAAGGAATTAGTCCAAGGTGATTGTGGCGAAAGGACGCTAAAGTTAGTAATTTGATGCTACTTTGCTTTCTAGATTTATGAATGCTCCACCACAATCTCACTTTGGCACAGCAAAGAGTTTCGAGGTGAAAGAAACTTCAGATTATGGCGTCTGGTTTAAAAAGAGAGTGAAAATGGCACTGTTGAAGGTTACTTGGATAGTGACTGGGCTGGATGTGAAGATGACTCCAAAAGCACCTTCGGAGATGTGTTCTCTCTTGGTTCAGGTTTGTTTTCCTGGATTTCAAAGCAACAGGATGTTGTAACTCAGTCAACAGCTAAAGCTTAGTGTATCTTTCTTTTTCTTCCCTCCTTTTTATTTTTTGATAAGCGCTTGGTGTATCTTTCTTGTTGCTGCTAGAAATCAAGTCATCTAGTTGAGGAACTGACATTATATGGGAAAACAACAATCACAACCTATGTTGACAGAAAGTCTGCCATAGCCATAGTGGAAAATCCAGTCTTGCATGGAAGAACAAAGCATATCATGAGTATGTGAAGTCCAAATATCTAATGAAGTTTAACTTCAACACTGCAGCTCTGATTTTATTTGATTTTTTTCGGTACACCGAAGCTCTTCCCACGTCCAGGTTCGAAATGTGAGAGTATCAAAGTGAAACCTCAGAGGAGTGCTAATGCTGTAGACTTGTTTTTCATGTTCTTTCTCCAAACTTTCAAGTTTCTAACTGAAAGTTTGGGATTGAGAAGTCGTGTTGCCTTTTTCTAGGTTTCTTTGATTGATGAGAAAAGGTCAGGAGGGTGGTTGAGCAACTTGTGGTAAAAGTAAAGGCTTCTTCACTCCTGAAAGCTTTAGTGCTAAAAGAAAAAGGAAAATGAAAGAAGAGAGCATTCAGTATTGTCAAACAAAAGAAAGCGGAGTTCCTGAATCAGGGTAGGTGAATTGAATGGGCATGGAGATAAATTCATTAATCTTTCGAAAATAGGGTAACATTCACCTAGTCCATGGTCAAACAAATGTGCTCTGAGCCACTTAAAACAAAAACAAAAAGAAAAAGATACAAGAGAGAACGCTAAAAGCTTTAGCAGCAACAAGAAAGATGAACAAGGCTATAGCAGATGACTGAGTTACAACATCCTGTTTCTTTGAAATCAAGGTTGTACTGGAAATTTTGTTGGTCATTTTTCCCCTCTTCTTTTGTTTCAGCAATGCTTTTGCCTTCTTTCTGAGTATCCACCTTTATGTTTTCTAATTGTTTAGCGGTTTGAGTAATTTTGGGATGACTTTAAGTCTCTCGCCTCTATATTTCTTCTACTGCTTATATATTTCTTCTACTGTAAATCTCTTATAGCTTGTATATTTTCCTTTAGTTCATTAAGATTTTTGGAATTCTTTACATTTTTTATTCTTTCGATTAAATTTTTGCAAAAGGGTTTTCTCCATTTCTTTTATTTTTTAAAAGATATTTTCATTGATAGTTTTTATTTATAGAATTCTATTAGTAATCTTTATATGTTTTATACTAATTTTGCTTTTATCTAGTATTATGAGTAAATATAAGTTTTTTGTTTTTTGAACGAGTGAGTAAATACAAGTTAATCCAATTTATTTAAATACAAGTTAGTCTAATTTATTTACTCATTATTTATGCTGAGTAAAGTTAATTAATGATTTTTGTTTTCTTGATACATCAGTAGAAAAATCACTCAAATTCTAAGCCCTTAGGGACATAATGCTCATAGCATCACCCATCACAATGTGGTTCAAACCTGAACGAGGAGATGCAAAAAGAGTAACCCCGAGGAGAAGAATGTTCTAATGAAGCAAGGAAGTCGGTAGCAGCATTACCGCCTGAGAGTATGCCCAATAACTCATCAACGCTCTAGCGTCCATCACCAAAGCAGCCACTATACCATCTAGTTCCCTGATCTCAGTGGTGAATTGGACAACTACAAAGGAATCAAGCTCGGCGACCAGACGCTCAATGGCTAATGTGCGACAGAGACGGAGCCCTTCTCTTAGACCCCACAATTTAACCATAAAGCTAGAAGCGCTGCCTATGTTTGCAGCAAGTCCATGAAGCCAAGCACCTCGCGAATCTCTCACCCAACTTGCCAGCGCTTGCCAAACCTGAGTAATGAGAGCGGGAATCATATGTATTCAACTTTAAAAAGCCTTCATCAGGTGGCTGCCATTTTACCCAACGAATCTTTTGTACAATCTTTCTTCTCTAAATTGAACATGTCCATTGTACAATTGTACATTTCTATCATTTAAATTTATTCTTTTAATTTTTTGGACATTTAATCTTAATTTAGTTAAAGAATTTTCTTTAATTTTAGTTAGAATTCTTTCTTTAAATTGAATTAATTGCTTAATTTAATTACAAATGTCTAATATTTTCCTTCTACACGTGGCTAGCTTGTTCATTGGTTCTTTTTACTTTAGTAATTCGATCTTTAAAACTTTCGGGACTAATTAAACTATCACCTTTTTTTATTTTTTATTTTTTATTTTTTATCTTTCAGGCTAGTCCTCTAAATTGTTTGATCATTAATATTAATGGTCTGGTCCTTTCACGAGTTTGCAAAACTTTAGGGTGTTGACTGGGAGGACAAATTTTGTTAAGGTGTTGACCACAAAATGAAAAATATCTAGGTTGTTAATAGAGAGTTTGCTCTTATTCAATATATGATTTTTTAATTCTAACCTTTTAAGAAAATGTAAAAATAAATATTATTTTTAATATTGTTTTTCCAAAAATCCTTAGCTGGTCTTAATCCCGTGAGTTTAGGAATAAGACGTGTTACTTGCTTTGTCTAAAAACAAGAAAATATGATTTTCCAGAGGACTCTTTTTCTTTTTGACCTCTAAATGGATGATTAGAAAGAACATCTGTGAAATTAATTATGCCCCAATTAACATTGCAAAATAGAGGGTGGTATTCTGCAAAATGGGTTATTAATTGTCTTGGATACTTCCAGAAACTTTACAATTACTAAAGTGTAATAAAAGCTATAAATTCTAAAATAAACACAATGTCCTAAAGCAACTAACTTAACACAAAATAAATACAAGAAAATAACATGCCACTGAAATAAACTTGCAGAAAATAGATTGTGTAGGATTACACATACTAATTTTAACTTTACAATCCATAATAATTAACCTAATTATTCACAGACTTAAAATAAAACTAATTGAACGACTTGATACCTAAAAAACTAAAAGAAAATCTACGAATTGATCAAAGTCTGGAAACTTATAAAATTAAATATTAATTTAGAAATTGAAATTAAACAAACTGCAAGTCTCGCAGTTGCATAGAAGCAAAGGAAAGAAGGCAAAAAGCATTCAACCTGTTTACATAAACAAATAATAAAGATGAATCCAGAAAAGAAAGAAAAACTAACCAAATTAACAGCGCAGACCTATTTTCAAGGTTGATCTACTTCCAAATCCTTAAAAACTAACCAAAGTTGCAATGTATGAGGGAAAATACAAGCAAGGATGGGAAAAACCTAAACTAAAACTATGAACAAGAACAGATCTTGCAATTTAATCTAGAAATTATGCTGAAATTTGGAAGAAACAGTTTGACAATTGAAAAAGCATATGCACAAGGCAGTTTTCCATAGGACAGGCTGTGCAAAACTGATTTTTTCCTTTTGTTTTCCTTTTCTTCGATGCTAGGAACCTCCCTTCATGATTTTCGGTTCTCTCCCACCACAGACGGAGAGTGGGTGCTCCATGTTTGAAGTGGTTTTCTTATGTTGGCAACTGACAGTTTTAATTTAATTTTAACTCTAATAAAACCCTAGAAATAATCTTCTCCTAAAAACTCTCAATCTCCTAATTTAAATCAAATTCAACCACCAAAAACTACCTTATCATTTGCCACATAAATCCAGCTCCCCTTAAATTTCGTATGGGCCATAAAACTTAAGCTCGTCCAACTCAATCCATTCCGTTGACTCTTTTTAAAGATTGTGCCTAAATCTAACACATGGCCTCATCTCATTGGTTTATGTTTAGGTGTAAACAAATATTAATACCACATTAATTATTTAAATTGAATAATTGATAAATTTAAAGTCAACTTTTATTTTTTATGTAAATTAATTATAAAAAGTTGTAATTAACATACTCTTAACATGTACTCTTAAGATACAAAATTAAAAAAATTCTTAAATAAATTAAGTACTTTAATTAGTCATATACTTTATTTCATTATTATAAACTTATAAAACCACCACATGATATTGTAATTATATCATTTTTGTTACAATTATAATTAACATTAGAGATAATTTCATACCCAAATGCCTATAGTGGTTTGATGGGCGAACAAAAAAAGGCCTATCGTGGAGTTATAAATTTCTCACTTGTGGAGGTTAGCTAAGAATCCAAAGTATGTAGAATTTTTCTAATTTGTATTCTTTCAACAAAAGTTAAGGATATAATTATTGTATTTTATTTATATTAATAATTATTAAAAATA